>JACBFG010000049.1:935090-974172 GCA_013435955.1 Diaporthe sp. HANT25 | reverse complement strand
GGGGGGGGGGGGGGGGGGGGGGGCGTGACTGGTTTCGGCTGGTTTTCGAGCAGCGAAAAACGCAAAACGACGGCGATAGAAATGCTTAATGATAATGTTATTCTTGGTTCTGAATTGGCAGCTGTTCGTGATGGTCTATTTTCTTCTCCATGCCATCACATCACCAGTTCTGGCACGCTGCCTTTTGCTGAGAAGCCATCGGCGGCAATGCTCCAAGAGATTACTAAATCTTTCCCTCCAGTCAAGTCATCATGCAATGCCAGAGCTTGGTCAGGCCTAAGATTATGGTGTGCTTGCTTCCTCTCTGCTTGTAACAGGATTTGGCAGACTGGCTCTCTGGGTCCTTCCTTGACTGGGCTCACAGGCAGGGAAAGAGCGCACCTTCCTCCTGAAGCTCCCCAGCATGAGGTCTCCCCAGGCAGAAGCAAGACAGACCTTGACCCTTCAGACACCACTCTCTCTTTTCTTAACCCCATCTCTGTTGACCAGATGTTATGAACTTCGCAGGTCCATTACCAATTCATCACCATAGCCTTGAAAGCAGGTGTAGTGTATCTCGTGTGTGCATTTCCTTTGTTGTCCCCGATTTATTGCGAGCCTTCCAGTTTCTGTGGTCAGCCGCCGCGTCTCGAAAGGACCAGCACGACGCGTGTCCCTCCATCATTTCTGCCCCCATCGACCACCACCAGCCCCCCATCGTCACATCTGCCGTCGGTACCACTCAAGTCAAGAAAAGACAATATGGCTGCCCTGTACACCCCGACCCTCACCTACGATCCCATCAGCGATCCGCACGGCACCCGGGCAACTCATTACCAGCTGGAAAGGTCTCCTGGGGATGGCTTCATATATGAGGCCATGGCTGACCCGCTCACGGGAACCGCCACCCCGTTCTACCACCCCGACTCTTTGATCATTGCCACTGCTGGTAAGCGGACGACGCGTTGCTTACTTACTGAAACAGATGGCGGGCTTTGTACGCGTACAAAAAGGTCGCGGTGTGAAGACGCGTTGACGTGACGAAGATCTCTTTTGGCTTTTTGTTTCCGTGTACGCAGATACTGACACTGGCTTACCGCACAGGGTCATTCAGGCACCAGATGTTCTGCTACCCCGGTCCTCGCTCGAGTTACGCTGTCTTCGTCGGCCCGGGAAACCCTCTCAATGATGCCGAGACGCCCCTGCTGGCGCCACCGGGCACCTTCCTGTCGTTGCAACGGGGAGATCTGACGGGTGCCGTGGTTGCCTTGAAGACGGTGGTCCGCATCGTCGAGAAGGGGTTGACCCCGTACGGTCCATTAAGGAGGGTCATCATCAAGACTGACTCCGAGTATGTCGCAAAGGGCAGCACAGAAAGAATGATGACGTGGATCAGGAAAGGCTGGTAAGTTGCCTACACTCTCTTTCGTGCAAGGAAACGTTTCCGCACTTCTTGTCTTGGTACCCTTCTACAGTGGCGAACCCCGGACCCCCCCTCTTTCTCTCTGCTCATGGGTCAGACGGTTCTCCCAGCCCTCGATTCCCTCAAGTACGCAAATCTCCTAATGAATGATTGACCATGATGCAAAGGATCGGGTGCGGGGAGTCTCGCATTCGCGACTGGGATCTTTGGGAAGCTCTCCTGGCCTTGGTCGACATAGTTAAGCGCATCTGGAACGTCGAGGTGCTCTTCTGGTGGGTGCCATCCAACTGTAAGTCCCGCGTCAATGCTTATCATCCTTTCCTTGCACTAATCTGACTCCTCTAGGGAATCGCGATGCGAAGTCCCTAGCCTTTGAGGGTCTGAAGATTCCCCCACCCCGAACGATCCAGGATCGACGGGAGCGACGAGAGGAGATGGACAGCTCGGAGTCGCTCGGCTACTAGGAGAGCCCGACGGAGGAGGGCAGCTCAGAGCATTTTTGGGGAGAAGGTACGTCTTGCCATGACACTTATGCTGTCTTCGGATCAAATCCTCTGCTGATTGCTACTGAAAAGGAAACGGAACGGCTTCCAATACCTCCACTGTCCCGAGCAGCGTGTCTAGTCGGGTCACCCCAAAGCAAGGGAGATCCTCGACCATCCATGTGTTGTCAAATGATATCGTACCTGTACGATTCGGGGACCAATTTCGAGCGTGAGAACAAGTCATCGTCGGGCAGGCTCACCAAGGTGTTGATCTAGGGTCACCATGACCAGGAAAAGAATTGGATGTGTGGTGAATTTTGTCAGGTTGCAAGGCCTTTCCAATGAACTCTGTCGTCGGTCTGAGTTGGGCGGGACTTCAAAGCAAGTGGCAACAGAGTCGATGGCACACATTTTTGTTGGCAGGCTTACAACATGACGCGGGACTGGTTTGAACAAAAGTAATTGTCCACAACTGCATTTGAAGAAGATCTTTGATAGTGGTATGAGTAAATACCTAATCCAGTGGCTTGGCAAGGAATGACAAGCCAACTACCATGACTTGTAAAGCCGACCACAAACTTTCTGTCCCTGGTATATTCCAAAGGCAAAGCTCAGATTAACAATAAGGGTCTCCTTCTGTGTATCCTCGTGGTGTGTATATTGCTTGAATTTCTGGTATCTGGGAGGTCTGCAGAGGGGCTTAAATACTGCCTAAATTGGGTGCCTCAGGATCCACATGTCCACGGTCCATACCGCCTCAAAACGGAGGCAGCAGACAAACCGTAGAAGGGAATAGAGGGCTCGGATGCTTTTGTCCTATTGCAAGGCACCCCACGTTGGTCAGGCGTGGTCCAGGTCAAGTCATCCGAAAATATGAATATCAGACGGCGCCGGGAGACCAAGGAACTCGGCACAGACGTGGGCATAGGCGCGGACATCCCCCCCGGGAGGCGTCCAGAACTGGTTCTCGCGCGCCCAGGACCACTTGATGTGCAGTGGATGCGCGCCCTCCAGGTGTTGGGGCACCGGCTGCGGCTGCGGGGGAGAGGTTGGCAGCATGGCAGATGGGGAGCGCTGCTCGTCCGAGATATGCATGGTTGGCAGGATCAAGGGTCTGGACTGAAGGGGGTCGTGGTGCGCATGGGGTGGTGGCGGTGGCGGCGGCGGTGGCAGCATAAGGTCTCTGTTAAGTAGGGCATCGAGTCTCCTTGGGGCTGGTGGGGACTCGGCTTGCTCTGATGATGGGCCCGCATTTTCGGGCGCCTGGTGGACGGAGCCGTCGAGGATCTGTTGGGGCCCCGTGACCGGCGGGTTCGGCCCAAACTCGTAGGCCCCCTGGACGAAGTTATGCGGGCTGGGTTGGGGTAGTGCCGGCTGGAGGAAGCGAGGGACTTGCCCTCTGGCTGGTGCAAAGGGATCTGATACGTCGAGCAATGGGTATAAGCCGAGTTTGGGGTTCAGCGGCTGTTTGTGCTGCTGCTGCTGCTGCTGCTGCTTGGGGGAATATTGATGCCCCGAAGTGTCTGTCAGTTGTGATGCTGGTCGTTTTACTGCATATTTTATAACATGGTTTGGCAACCTCGCCATCCTCTTGTTTTCGATCCGGGCTTGAGCTCTCCGCTGCAGCTCACGCTCAATCAAGTCGATTTGCTCCTCTAAATAGGACGAGAAGTTCTCGGCGGGCGTCTGGGCTGAAGGGGACTCGAGAGACGGCTGCTTCTCCGGCGCGTGTGTCGCAGACGGCGCAGGCGTTGCTGCTTCAGTTGTCGTCGTCGTTTTCTTGGGGTATGGTGTTGATCCGTTTACTACCAGGGGCCCAGTGCGTTTCGGATACTTCTGCTCATTCAAGTCGAGTTGCTTCTGCAGTTTTGGCGCGATGTCCTTGGTGGGTGACTTATCCTCGGTGGGTTCGGGGGCGGCCTTCTGCTGAATCTGTGTGGACGGTGGTGATGATTCTGGTGCCACTTTTGTCGTCTGCGTCGTCGTCGTCGGTTGGCGCTTCAACCAGTCCCCGACAAGGAGCCGGGAGCTCCTTCGCTGCTCCGCCTTTCTCGCCTCGAGCTGACGTCGCACGCGGGACGAGAACACCTCCACCTTACGCCGAGCCATTGCTGAGTGGTTCATCTCGCCATCCTGGATGGGTGGCGCCGGCAGCGGCCAGACCGCGTCCGGGATGGAATACACCTGGCCGTGGTCGAGGGAGAAGGCGCCGCCCGGGGACCCCATGTGCGGCACCAGGCGGGACAGCAGCGTCCCGGCCTCGTTGATGACCCACGCGTCGTCGCTGCGGGGCCGCATGCCCGCCGCCAGGTTCTTCGTCGCACGCTCCATGGCCTCGTCGATCTCTCCGGCCAGCCAGGAGACGTGCTGCCGCGCCGCCTCGAGGGTCCCCGGCTCCATGATGTCGCCCACCATCAGCTCGTCCAGGGAGGAGAGTCTCGGCTGCGGCCCTGTCCACGCGTCCATGGACGCCGATGTCGAGTCGTCGTCGTCCTTACTCCCGCAGGTGCAGTCCGCCCGCAGCGACCAGTACTCCGCGTGGCTGTGGAGCTGGTTGAGCTGGCAGTCGGCGCAGTTGCCGCCGTCTGGGCACTTCTCCTTGGATTCGATGGCCATCTCGCACTCAGGTGCGTGGACGAGAATTTCTGTTGTTTGTACTGGTGTGCTGGACGTTGGAGTCGGCACGGCTGAGCCACTGGACGACGTGATTGTGTCTTCGTCCATTGTTGCTGTTGTTGTTGTGGTCCTGACCAATTCGCTGACAAGCTGGTCGATGTCGGAAGACATTTTGGGGTCTTGATCCATTACTGCGTGTGAAAAGCCGAGAGAGAATGGAAGGTGATAAAGATTTGAAGATTTTGTAAAGTCCAGCAAGTGATTTTGTTTTTAGTCTTGCTGAGACGAATTGTGGTCGTCAAAAATGGGTAATTTCGATGGAGAAGAACCGTCGGGCGGCGGTTCACACAAGCGTGGCGCGTGATGCTCGATAGTCACCCGTATTTTGTTCCGTCCCAAGTGGCCTGCTTTGGTGTCTTCGCATGGTCACTTACACTTGTATGGAGCTAGCCATGATACGGGAGAAGAAGACACCTGGGCAATAGAGGCGACAGGGTCACATTTTCCCGAGGACCTAGCATGATCTGGTGATAGATGCGAACAGGATGTAGCCGGCTCTCAAGGTCGGTACGTATAAACTCTAGTGCCACGTTAGCCTGAGTTCGCCTTTGGGCATTGGACTTGCGAGTGTCACCAATTATTGGTGATGCCTCAGGACTGGACTCGCCTGAATTTGGACCCTACCATTCGGCCAACGGCTTGTGACTTTCATCCACAGCTTCTCGTGCCCCTTCCGCCTTTCCCTTGGCTGTCTCGACCTCAGCAGACGAGGGCTCATATTCCAGTTTGGCCTCTTCTTTATCCATTTCGTCTGATTTGACAAGTTCCGGGGGCTTGAAGATGTTCAGTATCTTGCGTCTGTCGTTCAGAGTACCCCATAAATCATCCATTCTGATTTGGAACCTCTCCCAAAATTCCTCGGGCCTTCTGTTTGGTTCTTCCAGGAATGTCGACTTCCACATGGCACAACAGCTGTGGAAGTAGCAGGAATGGGGGTTCAGCCTCGCGGCACTTCTGAACTGAAGCTGTCCTCCGTCGAGATCTCGTACCGTCATACTTGACCCTGGCAACACTGGGGCCCGGAGTCTCCTTGTCTCTGATTCTAGCATCCTGAATATATAAGACTGTGGGATCCTCTCCCGACGACAGTCCTTGTCAGGCGCGATGACAAGAGCCCACTGCCAGACATCACCGTCAGCGTCTCAGTCTCGTCTACAAATTAAAATGGGTAGACTCTTGAGCGATACCAAGCTTGCGATCGGACTTCAAAAACAGCTTGAAAGCGGCGTCTTTCTCGCAGGATCTTCCATGACCGGAACCTGGGTGCGTTGCTTACCTCGTTGAACGCCAGCCCGACGGCAGGTGGGATCAGCATTCCATTATCTGCGTCTCGAAAGATGATGCGCCTGGACACTTCCTCTGCGACCATCGGCCCGAGCGAGAATGGGAAGATGCACTCAAGCTTCAATAAGTGCTGAGGCACCCACTTGCCGGTGGCGATGCTCCACACACCGTGTTTTGGCGCGTCTGGGGGCGGGTTGATATTTAGTCTGAAGCCGGAGCACACCGCTTTCAGCATGTTTTGCTTCTTCCTTTTGATGTAGTTATGGTTCAAATGCGCGTCTAGTGGGACCTTCTCCTTGACTGGGCCGATCGCCTCGGCATAATTCCTTGCCTTGCGGAAGAGGTGCGGCAGGAACATCGCCGTCAGTGACCGGGGCGTCCATCTCGGAGGCGGCTTGACAGACATCTTGGGCGTGGCCTAGATGTTTCGATACAACCGAGAGAGCTTCTGTGAATCGTCCAGAGCGGCCGGAAGTGTTGTGGGACGCGATTAAGCTCTCGAGGACGAGATCGATGAGATCATCAGGATGAACAGTGCATGGCCTTAAGAGCTTGAGAGCAGCCTTTTCCCGCTCAACTGTGGCCAGGAGCTCAAAGGGTGCTCTCCGTTCCAGAAACGCCCGTGAGAACGTTCAGCATGCCGAGGATATGATGGCTCGGGGTAGGCGTTGACGCAGCTTGAGTGTATGTGTGGTTCAGTCGCTTGGCCTCGAGTGTGCAAATGGTTCAAGAAAAAGCAGGGTCGTGAAAAGCTGTCAAGGGTTCGGGTTCTTGATCGGCCACCTCGCCTCACAACCTTGGAAGTCACCAAGCATCTCCCTCCAAAGTAGCGTTCCTATTTGATAGCAGGCTATCTTATTAGAAAGCTTGTATATAGCTACTTCTAAAGCATTGGTATCACCACGTCAATTTCCAGCGAACATCTTCCCAGCCCTGTCGCCTTTTGATCCGAATTCCAGCTGTTTGTCTCGGCTTCGGCACGCCCTCTCCCATCAGGTTCGCTATCGGACATGGCGGCTGAGTCTCAGGCGCAAGACCGGTGATGGTAAATCCAACCACAAGGGTTACAAGAAAGCCCGCATTTTCAGCGTATGCAAAGCTCCTTCCTGGGCATAAATGTTTTCCTCCTCCAAATGGGAAGTACGCGGCCGGAGACTTGATCAAGCCTGGTGGCCCTGATGTCTTGATCCATCGGGCCGGCTCGAACTCGTTCGGGTCCGTCGGACCCCAGACCTCTGGCAGGCGGTGTGAAATAGATGCCGGAATGTGTACGGTGGAACCAGCCCGGAGTAACGTGCCGTCAGGAAGCGTGGTGTCACGTACCGCATGCCGGAACCCAGTCGTGGTGTTGCACAGGCGCAGCGCCTCCCGCTGGATGGCGGCAAGGTACGGGCACCGCGTCTCGTCTGTGAGAAGTGATGCCCTGATGTTGGCTTGCCACCGTGGTGCAGCTTTTCCACTGCATTCTCCCACAGCCTCTTGGTCCTCGTTGACAGGCACGACGTCAACCACGCCTTCGACCTCCGCCCTCAATCTCTCCACGACCCCGGGACGCGCGAAGACGTTAACGATAATCCAGAAGAGCAATGGAACGCTGTTGTTTGTGCTGGCAAACACCATCGTTAGCTCCATACGTCCGATTTCGGAGTCATTGAAGCCAAGGCTGCGGAAGACTCGGTGCCGGAGGAGAGTGATGTCCGCTGTTTGCTCGGGAAAGTCTTTGTCGGTCTTGTGTTGACGGTAGTACTCTGCCAGGGCGCTTTGGACGCGGATCCGAGCCCTGTTACCATTTGGTGCGAGCAGCCAAGGCAAGATCCCCGAAGCCAGATAAGGCAAGGCCTTGTCGAATGTCCTATCCGATGATTAGTATTGACGTGTAGTTTCACCAGTCTGAACTGAGTCGCGAAGCAATCATACCACAAATCATCAATCAAAGTCGACTGCTCTCGGAACACATTATCCTCCAATCCATAAAGTGCATCTGTGACCGCAAGGGTCATTGTCTTCTTGAGGTAGCCGAAGAGATCGGAAATCTCCACCTCCTTAGTGACTGATAGGTCGATCCGGTCACATAGATGGTTGATCTCTGCCGTCATAGAAAGCAGTCCAGTTGCTGCCATGCGACTCATTGGCTCAGCCGAAACAGCGCTAGGCAGCGTATGGAAGAAGGCTCGCGATATCGTCCCGTCTCTGAGGAGCTTCAGGCTACGCCCCTCCAAGTTGGCCAAGGCCTGGCTTGCTAACACGACAAAGGGTTCGAAGGATAAGTCTCGGTTTCGAAGAGCTGCTTGAGCAAGCGAGGGCGAAAATATCACGTAGATCTTGTGCCCAAAGATAGACAGTGTTGCCGCCTGCAGTTGCTGGCCGGTCTTGCGGAACAGGCCCATGTAGTATCCGGAGCCCAAGTTCAACATTCCCAAGAGGTGTCCAAGAAGCGGCACTCCAGACGATAAAAGGACAGGCTCACCAGGAGCAACAATGACCCTGAAAGCATGGCGCGTGATCAACCAGAATGATGCACAAATGGCAACGAGTAGATATGCCAGCCATTGTGTTGCGGACAGGGGAGCTGACAGGCCGAATTCAATCTCCATCTTAAAATGGGCTGTCGCGGGTCACAAGCGCTGACGAGGCTGGTTGAAGGAAATTGTTTCTTCCCTGGTGAATGAAGACTATATACAAAGTCGATGTGGACAGTATCGTGTGAGGGCCAAGATTCACCAGTAACCTAACCAAAAGAATGCGACTGCCCGATGCTCCCTCATGTACAGCAGGGTTGGATATGATGGATACTCCCGCGTAGTGGCTATAACGTAGACACCGAAACTAAGCTGGATCAAGTCCCATAGCCGCGCTCGTCACATGAATGGGAAGGTGTCAACGCGTGAGAGCTCGTATCACAAGGTTACATCAATCTCTTCTACCACAGGTGAGCGCTTTAAAGGCTGCCCAGCCCCGGGGGATGGCCTACTTGGGTACCGTTGGCGCCCAGTACTTCTTATGGCCGCCAAGAGCGGGTCAGCGCCTCCCAGAATGCACATGCTCAATGAAACGACGACTCTACAGCAATGCAAAGCCATGTCACAAGAGGTTCTGAAGATCAAGGACACGTTCCTTACCACATTAGACATTCAAATAGGCGCTAAGTCCTTGCTAAATAGTATGGCGACATAGATCGTAGTCTCAAGATACAATTATTACGGTGAAATCGGATATTCGCATCTACAAAAACGCCGCTGAGAGTACACCGGTTCATAACTCGCTCACCCATAGCCATTCTACATACCCAACACACACTCAGAGCCAATTCACAAACCTACCCAGACCTGATACACCTAGACATAATACACCTGGACTTCATACTTGTGTGGGTATATTAATTGGTGATTGAGTTACGGGTGTGTGAATCCCTACCTGCACTGGTGGTTAATTGTTGATGATGTACCCTCCATTATTGCAGGTGCGAATATCCGACTCCACGATCATTGACTAGCCAAACTTGAAAGCATTCCTGAATACCACTTTACTCATCCTCATCCTCATCCTCTACATGCTCTATGATCTCCTCCTCATCGCTCCCCTTATCACTACTCTGATGCTTTCCCGCCTCTCGACCTGTGTGCTCGTCGCTGTCAGACGGGGACGCAGAGCGACCATCTCGCCTAGCTTTTCTGCGGACTTCTTTCCCCTTGGCTGTACGTCTTGGGACGGGAGAAGTAGACGCTTCGGCATAACGACGAGACCGACCCGCCCTGCTCGAGCCGATGTCCTGATATGGCTGGGACCCGGTGACCAGGGTACGATAGCTTTTCATCGGCGGTGGCTCACTACTGTGTTCGTCCCGTCTGAATTCATGCGCTGCTGCCCTCTCTCGGTCATCACCTCGTGTGCTCCTGATGTACCTCTCGAAATCGCTAGTTGTCTCCGCAACCTTTTCAAAGCTTGCGACGGTCAATCTGATATGCCGTGTGACTTTCTCTGGCTCTTCACCTCGCGCCGCGGCCTCGTCGATCTTTTGCAGCCTCTTGTATTGGCCGATCCCAATCGCGGTCTGAAACGCGTTTCTGATCTGCCTTCCATTCCATGTGGTCCCGCTCGACCGGTGGCTCCGGTAGTGTCTCTTGGCAAACTTCAAGAGGGCCGTCTCGTCGAACAGTATCTTTATTCCTGCCGTCTCGTTATCACGCTTGATACGCTGCAACATCTTAGTCCATATCTCAAGTGTTGAGTCCTTATCAATCGCGGGATACTCTAGCGCCACGTGGATGCGAGATTTGAATGCTTCATCGATGACGCCGACAATGTTCGTGGTCAGAAATAGTATTCCGGAGTAGTATTCCAATTGGCGGAGAAAGACTATACTCATCACATAAATTAAATACTACACTTCTTTATCATGCCTAGGGGGCTTTACTTACTGGACACCGTGGCATTTCGATGCATATCATGGTAATTCCTGGACATCAAAAACACGTCCGCCTCATCCAGTAGTAGGACGCAGCCCCATCTCTCGGCAAGGCGAGTATGCTTGACCAGGTTCTTCTCAAGCTCGCTTGGCTCAGTACCGAGGTCGCCGCAAGTGATAGCGTATAGCGGTCTACCAGTGTACGCCGCAATGGTTTCAGCCGTGCTAGTCTTTCCTGATCCGGGTGGTCCTGCGCGCCAGCGTTAGCTGGATGGAAAGAACGGGTATTGTATTGGTGAGTAATCCTGGATTCAGTTTGATTTCCAAGTGGAAGAGGTACCAGATCGTGGCGATGGGCCGCAAGAAAGTTGAGGAAATTAGAAGAAAAGATTTCAGATGCATGTCGAGTACTGACCGTGTAACAGAATAATTAGGCCCCTGCCCTTTCCCCTGACAAGATCTATCTGAAGGCTTGGGCCGTGTTTGGTGGATTGCTCCCATTGCCTGATGCGGAAGTCTGAGATGTGGTTGCTGACAAGTGAGAGTAGGAGTTGACTGAATTTGTGCGGGATCACAAGTTCCTTCCAACCACTTTTCCTTGAAGCTTCTGACTTATCAATATCTTCAATTTTGTCCACGTCCAGCCATTCTTTGCCGAAGTTAGCATTTCCTTCACATACAGGCTCGAAAGAAGCAAATAAAAGTCGTTGACCCACCCCATTGTCTCGAACTGAAGAGGAATGCAGGAACTTGGCCAGGCAGCAATTGAAATCGGTCCTCGTCATTCGTCATACCCTTGGACTTTCCGAATTTGGTGAGATGACGGTGCGTGTTATAGAATCTTTCTGACAGAAGAGAATCCAAATCGCGATCACTGCAATTCCACAGCCTGCCATCTCTCAGCGTGTCGATTGCTTCTGCGTCCTCACCCGGAAGCCTTGGCAAGAAGCTCAGATGTGGTAGTGTGCTGAAGTAGTTGATGAAGAACGATTTGTAGTCAATGTATACATCGCTTCGGACCATCTCGGATGGACTTGACCTTACTTCTTCGTCATCTGCTATGTTTTTACCGCCAGTTGTGCCGTAAGCTGGAGCCAACCGCCTGTCCCGGAACATGTGCAAAGATGCGTGAGGCGGCATAGATGTCCCGGTATACTTTTTGTGGCCGACACATTGGACCAGCTTCAAGCCACGGGCGCACAAGCGTTTCCGTAATTCATTTGCCCCGTCGTGAAATTGGATGGGATAGATTTCCAAGTCCGTAACCAGCCTCCTCCCACTGAAATATGATATTTCGTAGTGGGATTGCCTGGGTCCAATATTCTCTCCATCCCATCCCATGGAGAAACATATAACCTGAAGGTCCATCCAAGTGCCCGGTCTCACATCCATCCCGCGTAGGTGCGGAGGAGTCCCCGGGGGTTCGGAGCGCCTCGAGAGAAGCATTCTGCCACCTGTGACGGATGAAACTTGGTAGATCTGATCCTCACCAGTGTCTTTAGCAAGTACCAAGTTGCCCGGTTTGAAAAAGTGGTATATCTCCTCAAATAAAACCTCTTCGATATCCCCATCACGGATCCTGAGGTCCAATCCGATGTAATTCGCCAGATCAGTCTGAATGAACTCGTGTATACTTCGAAGATATATGATCCTCAAGGACTCTTCCTTGTAATTCTCAGTTGAAGTTGTTGGAGCGGCCTCACGGCTCGATGCTGCTTGTTCAAGCTCATCCAGTTTTGATTTGATGGCTTCCCGGTGGTGAATCAGATGTTTGAACGGGGGCACCATCGTCAGCACGCCAGTCCTTTGGCTATCGGGAACATGCGTCATCGATCGTAGATCATTGATCAATCCTTTAGATTGAATCATGATCCTTTGAGGTCCTGAGCTCCATTTATCCCTGGAGTATGCGGCTTTGAAGTCCTCATCAGACAAGTTATCCTCCGGCATCTTGACCGTTCCTGGAACTTCTGTGTAGAATGCAGTGGCGATAATTTTTTTACTGCGATGAGGTCCACTACGAAGTATAGCAGACGGGTTCCACTTCGACATAGGCAGCCGCTCAATATAAGGGCGGTCCTGGTCAACTCTGTATCCTAGTCAGCCATATTTCATGATTAAAATTGACATATCATTTCACATCGACAGAAGTCTTATGGCTTAAAATGTAGCAGGTGTCATCACTTGGATTTCACAATATCTTCAAAAGAAACACTTGCATACATACATGAGCTTTCTTTCGCTATTTTGGGGCTGAGCCCCTTCGCCCTCAGAACTTTCATCTGACGATGACTCTCCATACTCATCATCCAATTTGGATGATATATTTTCTACTGCCGTCAGGATTCTCAGAACAGCCTCAGAGTTTGTTGGTTGGTCCTTCTTTGACACCAATCGAGTGTCCACGGTCGGGTCTCCGGAGCTCTCACGTTCTTGGGCGACCGCATGGTGTGAGGAAATAGCATCGGATGATTGTGGTTCCGACTTTTTTGGGCTTTCCACAGGGCTCTGCATATTGACACTGGTCTATCTCGAATATGGAGTCGACCTCGGAGGTGAATGAGTAGCTTCGGGCAAAGCGTCAGAAAATATGCAACAGGCTAAGTTCTAGTAGAAGTCTTCAAGGATTCGGATTCGAGGTATTTATGTCACAATTTAGGTCTGAAGGCCTCATGTTCACGTCAATGCCAGACCAGATGGGGAGGGTCGCTTTATTTAATTAGGTATCTACGTATGTGTGCGACCTCCTTGGTTACCACACCTACCTGTGTCGGGCGTTTGGCAGTCGTGCGAACCAAAGCACAGCAGATATTTCCTTGGTACACTGCCGTGAATGAAGAGAATGGAGGGAACTCAAGCTAGAGAAGGGCTGTGTGTCGACCTGTTATTCGGCCTGGGCAGAGGGGTTTGCTTACCCACACAGGATCCTGCCTGACAGGATGGGAATGGCGCTGAAAATGGCGCATGCATCATAGGCTGTTATCGTATGACGGAATGCATCTCATGCGGGCTAGGCAAACTTGCAGCGTTGACCGGTCAGTTGAGGGGTTAAGTGCAGGACTGGTCACACACTTTTCAGAGCCTCGTCCAGGATGATTGGTATTGAGTGAGTTTTGACTGAGTATATTTATGGCAATACATGTGCTGCCTGGATAGCTGAGTTGGGGTGAGATGACGATTTAGGTTTGGCTGGCATGCATAGGCCAGGAATTGCAGAAAAGATCTAATTGAATGCCCCTGGCACTCTGAGCCGGGCTCTTTCCATCAAACCCTTGCCATCCTCTTCCAAGAAACACAGGCGGACGGCAATTGTCAGCTTCTGATCGTTTCGTCACCAATTCAACACTAGACGGCTCAGTATGTCAAGTCTTACACGGCAGTCCGAAGCTGCAGCCCAGGTCCGCGACTTGGAAGTTTGTGAATATATGAGGCAAGCGGACGCCAAAAACAATTCAATCTTCTCATTGAATCCAATATATGATCATGACACCGGGAGCTGGCTCAATTCTCCAAAAGAAATGTTAAAACCATTTCATCCCTGGGTTGTCCGGTCACCATTCACTGATATTTAGTTCAGGGACTTGAGCGAAATTTACTCGGAATGTTGCCACGCGCATGCGAACCTCACGACCAGAATCAATAAATACCTTGAGAAATCCAAGCTGCCTCCGATGAACCTGGACGGCAACGGAGACTGGGATGGTGTCAAGTCTCAAATGGAGAAAGCCTGCGTGGTGCTTGAAAATATTCTCCTGAAGAAGAAGAAACGGCCTGGCCTGATAGGGTCAATTCGTCGAGGATTCGACACGCTTTGTCGAAATGCTGGAACCGGCAAAGCGTTCGTGTCGATCATCCCCGAGGACTTGATGATCGCATCTGCTGTATCTGGTGGGCTGAACATAATCTTTGTTGCACTCGAGCAACATGGCATATATGAGGAGTCTGTCTTCAACGCATTGGACGCTTTACCTGACTTATTGAACATCACCGGGATTTACAGCCAGATAGTTGTGACTGACAAAGAAATTCACCGCTTGACGGCTCAGTTCTACACCCGCGTGTGTGAGGTTCTTGACTATATCCTGCGTTGGATGATGGACAGTGTACTTCGTAAGTGAACCTCTTCAATTCTGCTCAAGGAGGCAACTTGTATTCTAAATGAATGGTGCTGGGTCAGTTTCCGGGGCAAAACAGATGTTCAAGGTCAATCGTTATGCGAAAGATCTCAACGACAAGATGGCAGAGGTGAGGCTGGCAGCGCAGACACTTGAGAAATGGGCGAACACTCTGTTGCTGCGAAGCCAGAAAAATATGTTCGATATGCATGGACACATATATTCTCAACTGGGTCACCGGCTTGAAAGCCTCGAGAGCAAAGTCGAGGATAAATTCGACGAGTTGTTCTCCACGATTGAGAGAGCGGGTACACTTGAGCAAGTTGCACCAGTGGTATTCAACAGCTTTCAACTGGTGCTCAAGGACAATTGGAATCGTAAGTCGATCCAGAATAGTCCCATCTAACCATCTCATCACCATCCAACGCATGCTGAGACTGCTAAGGCATCTACAAAGACAACAATATTCGCGATTCTCGTCAAAAGGCTATCTCTTCGAAAACGACAGCCGAAGATGTCTTGGACAGATTTATGTTTGACCCGGACTTAGTGCCTCGGGATGTGAATAACCTACTCCGGCAAGGCACCACAACCCTTCATCAGAAGCTGCAGCCGAATCGGCTGCAAGCCATTCAGGATAATCCTCGTATGAGAGCATGGCTATCACTCGACAGTCCCTCTTTGCTCTTGGTAAATGGCAACTCCACATCTCACCTCGATCTCTCGACCTCCTTTTTCAGCGCCAAGATCATGGACGCCTTGATGCAGGAATCATCTCAGCCACACAAGACTATTGAGTTCATGCCAATAGCGTACTTCTGTGTGCAACATAAGAATTACAACAAGGACGTGGCGGCTCACCCGGCGGAGCTTGCCATGAGTCTTCTTCTACAACTTGTGTAAGCACAACCACGGTCTTCAGTCCCCACGCTTCAAAATCTACCATAATGAATTGCTTCGTTCTCCGTAGTTGATTACTAAGAAAAAGCAGGGACAGTCACAGGGGCTTTGAACCAAAGCTTCTGCTGAAATGCCTGGACGAGACGATTCCTTATGACACCACGTCAATTATGGAATCCCTGGCGCTACTTCTTGATGGTCTCCCAAAAGAAGCCGTAGTCTTCATCGTCATTGACGGCGTCGAACACTTCACCCGGCCAGATGGCAGAAAAAGCGGGCTTCGTGAGATTTGCTCCCACCTCATACAGGTGTTCCGGGAACAGCGACGGGCAAAACTGAAATTGTTATTCACCTGTGCCCAGAGAGCAATTGTGCTTGAAGAGCTGGGACTAATCATGGACGATGAGATTGTCAACACTCCGAAGAGTCCACCACCAAGAGGTCAGCCGAAAATCTCGACAGAGCTTTAGCAGCCTGGCGCTGTTCAAGCCGTGCGAGATGATTCTGCATGTATACCACAACTTGAAGATAATAGCGCAATGTTGATTTTGAAACCCAAACCCATGGCTCGCTTTCTCTTCAAGTCATGATAATGAGCAGCGCTTCGAAACAGAGCAGTAGGGAGGATGCTATAGGTAGTGGCTGTCAGCTTCGTTTTCTGATGGCGGTGCTGCCATTGTGGATCCCTCGATAGACTAGCTGGGCAACTCACGTAACAACGCTTATATAACTTGCATGGTGATAGCAAAACAGCGCAATTGGCAGGCTCGCTTAGCAAGTGGTCTGCCAAGACCACCCGGCAAGACCAATACCCATTGCTTATCTCTCACATATACACTCACTCTCCTTTCCAGCCTGCCTCCCTCTCCGTCTCTCTGTCTTCAATGATGGCATTTCTAGTGCTTTTCTTACACCATTTGATAATGTGACCCTCTGTTGCCCCACTTCTACGCCCCGGTTCAATGCCCAGCCAAGGCCACTTGTAAGTGGTCTCCATTCTTATCTTTACACCAAGCAAATGCCCAGAGTAATCACATCCGCACATCGGAATCGACCACACCGGTCGGTCTGCGAAGGATCCTGTAAAGAGCTGAGGCGTGTACCGGGGTTTAGGCCGGTAGTTGTGTCTAGCATCGGCCTTGGCCCTGTTTTCTGCAAGTGAGGCCCGACTGTCGGTCGGCACGGCCGGGGTCAAGATCATGTAGCTTACATGTAAGCCGATCGACAAGAGATGGCTTTTATGCCAAGGGTTATTGCAATATACATAAAAGGCCAACCTTGGTGATCCTCCTTCTTGCTATACTGGTGGCTTTGCTCACACCTCGCCGCCATCCTGAGCACCACCCGTCCTTTCATGTTGCCGGCGCCCGCTCCTGCGCGTGAAGCACAATGTGGTCTATCCTGCTCTGTCTGACCATCGTCGGTCATGTCTCCGCTTCCATAGTGGACAAAGGGCGTGTCGTAGCCCTAGGAGGAGTGTCATATTACACTGGTGGCATCCCGGTTGCCCGGCTCGATGTCAACGACACTCGCGAAGCCCTCGCCGCGTCGTCTGACGGCCACGACTTGCTTCCCTTGACTGTCGTAGAGACGTCCGCAAACTTCAGCACTCAGGATCTAGCCAAAGTCGCCGCTGAGTACGATGATCTGGATGACGTCTTTCAGCCAGCATTCCTTCAGACGCTCTACCTTCAGTCCACTGGCGGCAATGCTGTCCCTGCCAGCGACTCTATCGGCTCTACCTTGGAAGATCTGAACGTCAAGCTGCTCATTACTTCCGGCGAGACCACAGCCGACTCCGAGTCGGTCGTGACTAGCACGATAAATCCCGCTCTTCCAAAGGGCCCTTATTTCGTCTCAGCCTACACCGGCGACGTATACAAGGCCTACAGGTTGTACGGTGATGACAACCTTGCTTTTGTCCAGGGCGTCGTCAGCGACGAGAATGGCGCCTATATATCGCTGCCCGCTATCACGGAGAACGTGATGGCCAAGAGTATTGCTGTGCCATCTAGGCTATACTACAAGGCCACCAAGGAGCAGCCGCTCGCTGGTCTGCGCTTTGGCGTCAAGGACATTTTTCACGTTAAAGGTGTCGGTACCAGCGGCGGAAACCGCGCCTATTTCTACCACTACGGCATTCAGAACAACACGGCACCTGCGGTACAGCGTCTCATCGACCTCGGCGCCGTCCTGGTTGGAAAGATGGGCACGGTGCAGTTCGCCAATGGCGACAAGCCTACTGCAGACTGGGTCGACCTCCATGCTCCCTTCAATCCTCGAGGTGACGGGTATCAAGACCCCAGCGGCTCATCCACTGGGCCTGGCGCCGGCATAGGCGCGTACGAGTGGCTGGATCTCTCCATGGGTAGTGATACTGGTGGCTCCATGCGCGGTCCTGCTGGAGCCCAAGGAATCTACGGCAATAGGCCGTCGACTGGTGCTATTTCCCTGGACCATGTAATTCCCCTCAGCCCTGTGTCTGACACCGCTGGTCTCTTCGCGCGTAGCGGAAGCCTGTGGGCTGAGGCAACGAAGGCCTTCTACCCCAATATGCAATCCAACTGGACCTCGCTCCCGAAGACGCTCTACAGCGCACCGGACAGCGATATCAGCGCCGATGCCGCAGCGCTGATAGAAAGCTTCGTGCAGAAACTGAGCGACTTCCTCGGCACAGAGGCGCTTCCAGCCAACTACTCCCAACTCTGGGCCGACACCCGCGGGGACTCCCCAGCCGTCGACGACATGCTTGCCCTCACCTACGCGGTCTTTGTGTCTCACGACCAGTGGAAGATGCTCGGCAAGCCCTTCTTCGAGGACTTCGCCGCCAAGAACGGCGGCCGCCAGCCCTACATCAACCCGGGGCCGCTGGTCCGCTGGCAATGGGGGCAGGTCAACGCGCCCGACGAGGTCTACGCCGAGGCCCTGCGCAACATCTCAACATTCAAGGAGTGGTACACCACCGAGGGCTACGGCCGCAGCGACCCGGAGTCCTGCTCCGAGAGCGTCTACACGTATGTCTTCCGGGCCGGAGAGCCGGACTACCGTGATGAGTACTTGACGCCCCAGACCTCTCCTCCCATCGGCATGAGCGATTCGCGCGTCGCTGTTATTGCTGGTGCTCCTGAGGTGGTCGTTCCCATTGGGGAGGTGCCTTATAACAGCACAAAGTCGCTGCAGACCGAATATCTGCCCGTCTCGATGGCGCTCAGGATGGCTAGGGGCTGTGATTATGTCCTTGCAAACTTGGTGGGCAAGCTGGAAGAGGCTGAAATTCTCCGGCCAGTTGCTACTGGCTCGAGATTGTTTCCTTAGATAGACAGTCATAGTAATATCATTAATTATTTGTTAAATGATTTTGTCAAGTGTACTGCGTGCTGCTTGTGAACACACGAACCGCCACAGCGCAAGAGTTCTGTGGCGTAACCGACTCTCAAAGCTCGTGGGGGCGGAGCAGGCTGCCGAGGATGTTGAATACGTCTGAACTGCCAGGTTCGTTCAGGCCACAGTAGTCCAACCGACTTGATTGTCTGCAATTACAAGTAGCGCTGTACCTGCGGTAAGTTGCGGCGAAATCTGACTTCCGCTGTACTTGAACAAATACTATGCTGTGTTCCTTTCCGACCCCAAGAAATGAACTGTAAACGCGATACAAAGGTAGAAGATGTAGTAGAGAAAATTCATCAACAAGCACCTGACAATATGAAGGAGGATCCAGTCGGTGATGTTATCGGACATGTGCAAACCTTCGAATAGGTAAGACGGGTAATTAAGGAAAACAAGCCACAGCCAAAGGCTCACACTACCAGCTGCCATAACGGTTACCAGGAACAGGTACAGAAACGTCCTGGCTCGAGTGGCGAATTTGCTCGGTTTGTCTAACCAAGTGTCCAATGCCAGTCCAATAGCAACTGTGTTGGAAAGCATGAACGGTAGGCCAAAAATGATATACCACAACAGCCCTAAATGCGTGAACCAGACCTCGACGAGGCTGCCGTACGGTCTCATCCCCCTCGTGATGCCGAAATTGTTCGAGAAGACCTCAAACGCGAAGTAGGCAGTAGACAGGAAAAAGCCCACAAGGCTGGGCCAGAGCCAGAGGGTGCGAGACGAGTAGGCATCAGTGAGTGTTTTGGGGAGCTCTGAGCTTTCGGTGGTGAAAGGATAGGGCTTGCGTGCCCCAGATGCCACGGCACTTGGTGTCTCATAGTCGTGTCCATCTGAGGGGTCGGATGCTGTCGAACTGGAGGCGAGGTGGATAAACGTGCCGAATATGGGCACCGCTAGTAGGAGGACTGGCACGATTTGGCCGAAGGTCCATTGGTTCTCCTGCTCGAATATGTCTCGTGGCAGCTGGCCTGTCGCGCCAATAATCTTGAAGCCTCCCCACACGACTGCCAAAAAGATCCAGATCACCTGCAACACAGTCGATGAGCTTTCTATTGATGCATTTATGACGCGATATATTTCGTACCTCTGTGAATAGCGAGCTGTAAGAGTCTGCAATGAGTCTGGCAGAGATGAAAATAGCAAGGCACGGCTGGACAACCACTACGTGCCATATGAAATTCCGCAGACCTTGCCGATTCTGTTTTCTCTTGCGAGAAGAGACCTTCACCAGTATCTTCTGCGAATAATGGCTTATAGGACGTCGGAATTTCGTCGTAATGTTTCGAGAGAGTCTCCGAGACATCTTCACTGCCCTCGTGAGAAATCCGAGAAAAAGGAACGATGCAGAAAAGACCATGGATTGAAAAGATACCGTTTCAGTGACTGATCTCTCGGTACTGACCGTGCCCCAAATGTCCCAAGTACCTGATTTTGGGTTGAGGTAGCATATGGCAGGAGAAGACATGAACCTCTGCTTGTCATCCGATGACAGCTTGTGGAACTCGCTATCTCCCCAGGAGAAATAGCCTGTAGGTATCGTAGCAACTAATAGCAGAACTAGAAGCACAAACATGAGCACCATGCGCATTGTTGTGCTGCGTCGGTGTTGAGATGGATGATTTCGGAGAACCGTCAAGCCAGAGAGATGAGTGATGCTCGAGAACCAGGCAAGGAAGGCGATTATCTGCCAATGGTAAGCAGATATGCCGGTAGACAAGGAGATAAAGCCGCTGATTAAGATGGCAATTCCAGTGAAAGCCTGAATATCGCAAATCTGGAGGATAGACTATATGTACAGTTGAAGCAGAACTGATCAGTGGTGTGCCTTCATTTGGAGCTGTGTAATGGAAGCCAAGACTGTTCTCACAATCACGAGGCAATCTCTCAGGGATGTGCAATATTTACTCATCCCCCTTGGGAGACATTTGTCTCTAATGAAGTCCAACACCATGATGTCGATGGAATTGGGCTCCCACGAGGTTGTCAAACTTGCATCCGGCCCCTCTAAGTCTGGCTTAAACGGGTTTCGCCTCGGGTCGAAAGCGGCGACATAGTAGGTGATGAGTAGGAAGATAATATAATAACCGGTTCCCTTGAAGCCAACAATGGCCTGTTGCGCAAAAAGGATAATTAGCCAACAGTCGAGCACTCATGAGACTCCAGGGAAGGAGTAGTATCTCACCCCATAGCCGGAAACGTCCCCATATGCCCGTAGACACCACCCGGTCGAGTTCCCACAGTCCAATGTTGCCAGGTCGAACGGAAGGCATTCCGAGGACGACATATTGCGCTTTCACTTGGATCCTCAGGCTTCGCTGACGAGGAGAGTCTTCCTCTAAGTACGGGGTGCCGCAGTTTATCAGCCGCCGCCCCCTTTTGAAGTTGTTTTCGTAGAGGAGGGTTTGTGCAACCTCACACAAATCCATCACGGACCCCAAAACGCAGCATCCCCGGCGCTGCGTAGCAATGTGTCCCATTCGGGAAATCGATCTGTATTGAGAGTCTTCCCCGCCAAACAGCGCTCACTTGGCCCAGCCCCCACCGCAAGTGAAGGCAACGAACTGAGCCGCGGCGCGACTGTATCACCTCCCGTGGGAGCTGGAATACGAAGGAAGCAATCAAATTCCCTGGTCTATGTGAACCAGCGTCAGCTGGCATATTGGTTCACCTTATACACAACGAGGGCGGTGCTTATTACCTACCACACACCTTGCGTCGCGCTCATATATGTGTTCAACCAAACATAGCGTAGAGTAGCCCAGAGTCTTCACGGCTCGTAGCTCGCTGATGGTCATCATGGATAGCGACGTAACTCCACATCGTGTGACTGCTGAGCGGCAAGAGAACAGAAGGAGGCAGAAGAAGAGTAGAGACATGAGTGTTCATCCGAAATGACATGAACAGTGATGGTCCCAAATGTCACAAAGTTTCAACATATTGACTTCACGATTCATGAAACGGTCCAAGACCAAAGCACCAAATTTTCATTTCCCAAAGACAACAACTTGAAGAGGTATCTGGATTCTGAAGCCCCAAAAGTGGATAATAAATAATAAAAAAGACATTACTCGTTGAGCCTAGCCTCCGTGTGAAGAAAAAACACAGCTCTTGCCACAACCCCGCCCAGACGCCGGCCCCAGAGACGGAAGAGCAACGCAGCGAAAGACAAGACGCTTTGTGTGTGTTCGTGTGTGTCTGTCAAGTAGCAGTAAAGCAGTGGCCGAGGGTCGTCAAAGTGTATAGTCTGTCCTGAACGCCATACTTTGCGAGCGCACGTTGAAACTGGTTTAGCGAGGCAGGGAGGTTGTATGGGTAAAAGTCTGGCAAGGATTGGTGAGGAGGGGGTGTCGTTCGTCTGTCGGTCCTCATTTGCCGTCGTGGGCTTTGAATCTCCGTTCGCCGGGAGGGCAACATCACCACCGGGACACGAGCCCTTTGAGCGACCCGGTGAGACTCGTCTTCAGTTTCCCGATGCACCTCGTTGTCATCTCCAATTCAACCCGCCTATGGATCTTGTATCCTCTGTCGTCCGGCTTGCATTTGGGGACGTCGCTTCTGCGCCGATGTATTTCCTCCTGTTCAAATCTAATCAGGCCTCGAGCTTTCTCGGGTGATGATGCCAATGGTCTTTTCCTTCTACTCCTTCATCTTGACATAGTTGCTGGGGAACGTGCCATGTTTCGTGCCGATCATGCCGGTCCTACACAAAAGTCAGTCAGAATCTCAACAGCGCCCCTGCGGAATGCAAGTGATAGAAAAAGAACATACCACCAGTCGTTGTCGCTATCCGTCTTCTTGAGCACCGTTATGACATCCCCCTTCTTAAAGCCCAGGTCACCAGGTTGCTCCGCCTCGAACGTGTACAGCGCAATGGCCTCGTTCTTCTTCATCAGCGCCTGCTTGCTCGTGAAGTTAGGCTTGGGCGCCGCCGGCCTACCGGGGCCAACCTTCCTGTCTTCACCGTACCCGGACTGTTGGCCCGTGTACTCGCGCGGCACGGTCACGTCCTGGAGGGTGCTGGACCGCGAACCCGCGCCGAACTGCCGCGGGCTGTCGTAAATGTCGTCCTGCCACGTCGACGCGCGCTTGGGCGCACCGAACGGGTCCCGACTGTTGGATGCCGCGGCCGCGCCGCCGCCGTACATGCTGTGTCTCGCGCTGCCGGTGTTGTTCACCTGGCCCTCGCCGTAGGCGCTGCCGCGCTGGCCGTTCCACACGACGTCGTCGTGGCGGTCGTCGTAGACGGGGACGTCGTTGTACATGCTGTCGTCGAAGTTGCCCGACCGTGTGCCGGAGAAGGCGCGCGAGTTGAGGACATTGAACAGCGGCGCTGCCTGGGGTGGCGGCCTCTCGGCGCCGTTCAGCAACTCCTTGGCGCTGACCGGCCGGCCGTAGAGCTTGGTGTTCGCATCCTTGCGCTCTATTATTGCGCTTCCCTCCAGACTTACTCCCGCAAAGAGGCCCTTTGTCTTGCTGTAGCTGAAAATGCCCGCCACACTCCTGAGACTCGCGGCACCGGCTGCCTCGGCGTTGCGGCCGACGGGACCGGCTGCGATGGACACGTTGCCGCCGAGTGTGAGAGAGCCGGCTTGGGCGAAGGTCTTTACCGCGTTGGCATCGTTTAGAATGAAGACGAAATCGGTGAGCTCGAAACCAATCTGGCCGCCAAAGCCTGCGCCGCCGGTTGCGATCGCTGTAGGTGCGGACCAGGAGCCGTCGGGAAGGCGGGCAACGACGAGACCGGAACCGAATCGAGCAGAGCCGAGGAAGCCGGCTTTTATGACTGTGAGGATTGCGAGGCCCTGCAGGAGGTGATAGTGGTTGTTAGCTATATCATGGTGTTTTCGAGGACTAGTAACTCGTGGGTTTTCGGAGGAGGAGTGGCTTGCCTTCGCTGAGGCCAGGACGGCTGGTGGAATGACCTTGTCGGGGCCGAACGCTTGGCGCGGGTCGATGAAGGACGTCAGAATCTTTCCACACTTCTTGCACTCCGCTATTTGTGAAGATATTCCAGTCAGTCAATTCGTTTCGCAGCTTGATTGTTTTGTTTCCCGTAGCGTTGCAGCCCGTGGTTCCGAGACCCGGATGGCCGGCACTGGGTTGAGGCCTGCGGGCTTAGGAGAGTGACGAGAGCGGGGGTTGTCGGGAAGAGTGGACTTACACGCCATGGACGCCGGGAGTGGGTTGTTGATACCCATCTTTGCGACGCTGGTATCAGGAACGGACGGCGAGAGGTGTGGAGGGAGGTAAGGTATGGAGTGAGGGAGCGGAAGGTGTAGGCAGGAAAGAGAGGGAGACAAAAGTATGGATCACAAGAGATGTACGGTCGCTATGTATGTCCGGGACTGCGTGTGTGTAAATGGATGTGGTGGTAGGGATGGGATGGGAATGGCGGAGTGAGTGCAGCGCGAGAGCAGGGATTATTTTGGAGAAGGTCAACCCAGGCGTGCAAGGTTGGGCAGTCACTCGAGCTTGGCTCTCGCCCTTCCCAAGCCTTTCCCGAGAGGCGCAGCTGCAGCTGACGATGACGGCCGCAGACTGTGTGGGGTACGTATTCGTATGTACTTGCCTACTTTCCCAAATGGATTGGACTTCTCCTCCGACCTGGAACAGTCCCTACGAACGAGAACATGGGACCAAGCTGCAACAGATACAGGCGCACGACAGGACTTAGACTCATTTAGGTTTCGGTACATGCTACCCAAGTGCAACGGCACCATCGCCATCGCAGCAGGTAATTGACGTTGGACAAGGTCACAAGCAGATCATCTCTTGTGCTAGTCTAGAGCAGCACATGGAAAGATGTAGACAACACTGACTGCCAACGGCCTCCCATCGCCACGGAACACGCAATCACCCATCTCATTTGACTTGCTTTCTCAGCTGGCTGTGCATTCAACTAGGCACCTCAGGCCCCAGCCCGACCAGCCCGACCTGCCAGGCACAGCACAGTACATCTTAACTCCGACGCCCAGTCTCTCCCGGCCTGCCAAGCTCGTTGTCGTCACTGGGGGCGGGCCACTGTCCTTTTTCCCTCTCTTGGGATCGCCGTTTAGCGCAGACCTGACGGCTTCCCCCACGTGCAGCCAAATTTCCGTTTCTAAACCTGGTGGCTCGTGCACCGTACCTTGCTGCACCGTATCAGATCAGCTGCAGCAGCCCCCAGCCGCAAACCGGGTTTCAACTTCAGTGCAATCCAATCCATCGCAACCACCCGCCCGCCTCCTTTCTTTGACTGCAACCCGACGAATCCGTCCTCAGAAGGAGACACGAACGATATCGCGATATCCAGCGGAACCTATTGAATCCGACTGCTTCGACGCCCTGCAGCTCACGGTCCACCCTGATCCAAATTGAGAACGAGTCGAGGGGAAACGGTCCCAAGTCATCTGCACCGCGAAACTAGCAGCGACCAATCCATCCAACCAGCCAGCGAACCAGTCCGCCCATCATGGCCGAAGCCTACGAGCGCGAGCGCCAGAACAACTCCCGGCTGGACGAGCTGTCAGCCAAGGTGTCCGCCCTGCGCGGCGTCACCATCGACATCTACGACAACGCGAGGGCCCAGGATGTCATCGACAACACCGTACGCTCCTCTCCTCTCCTTTGTCCACCCCCCCGGGGGCCTGGCACATAGAACCCAATAGACGCGCTAACCATGGCATTTTTCGCGATCTCTAGTCCGACACATTCTCCACCATGCGCACCCAGCTCACCGGATCCGCAGGCCGCCTGGGCCGCATGGCCGCCGCGGGAAACAAGGTCGCCATCTTGAAGCTGTCCGCCATCCTTATCGGGATCGTGCTGGTGCTGTACTACGGGTGGAAGATATTCGTCTAAGAGAGGAATCCAGGCACACGAGAGACAAGGCGTACAAGAGAACCCAATACCAATCCTGGCCGAGTGCTGCCATTGGGAAGTGAGGGGGACGAATGGCATCGAGCGAGGAAGCCATCAAGCAGGAGCAGAGACGTTCTGCGAGGCAAGCTTAGAGAATGGATGAGTGGCGAAACTGCAGATGGCCGATATATACGATGGGAGTTGATCAGTCAAGGGCGTCGATGTGGTGAGGACGCCAGGCACATGACGGCAGTGGGAAGAAATGGGCACATCGTGCGCCAAATTGGGCGACATGACAGTCCCAGACGATCACGAGAGAGGGCCGGGCCAGGGCCGGCGTCCACAAACATGTACAACGAACAGGTTGGAGACCGGGGTAAGGGCGGGCATAGCACTAGGCGTTACAAGGTTCACTTAGCAGCCCCGGGCAGGGCTCTGTACATTCGGTAGCGGGAAAGGCAACGTGGGATAACAAAGGCTATAGGAGATCCGTAATAATCATCTGCGCATTTGTTTATTTCGTCTCGGCTGTCCTCGTTCTTCACTCACATCATGTACACTAACACACCTACACCACACAACACGGCACCCACAGCTCCATGCCATGCCATCTGACTCTCTCGTTTTGGACTGTTTCCCTCGTTACGCGACGTTTCAATGCCACACACAGCCCATCTCTATATATCGCAAGGGCCGTGACAAACCACTACCCATTCGAGCATCGGCCGCCCTGAGAACACCTCTACTCCAAACACACCTACTGCCACACATTCGAGAACAGGTCCTCGCTCCCCTTGGCCGCGGAGGTCGCCGGCGGCGCAGTGCTGCTCGTCCACCCGCCAAACTCCTCGTCTGCCGCCACCTTGGGCTGCGTAACCAGCCCGCCAGAGGCACCAGGCACGATCGCCGTGTTGGCGAACGACCCCATGGTGCTGCCGCCCCCGCCGCCGCTGCTGCTCCCCCAACCCCCGAAGTCGTTGGACGGCTGCGGGCTCGTCACCGGCTTGCTGGCGGCAGGCGCGGGTGCCGGGTCTGCCCACGCGTTGCCGCCCCACACGTCTGCCCCTGAGAACCCGCCGCCGCTGCCGCCCATCGTCGCGAGGGGGCTGGTCGTCGTGGTCGCCGCCGGCACTGGCGGGGACTTGGGCTGCGTGAGGTTGAAGACCGAGCTGGACGCCGCGGGGGCGGCTGGGGCTGGCGCCGGCGCCGCTGCCGGAGCGGGAGCCGAGAAGTCGAAGAGGTCGTTCATCGCGGACGATGCTGGGGCTGCTGGCTTGGGTTGGGCTGCCGCAGGGGAAGAGAAGTCGCCGAAGCCACCGAATCCTCCAAACCCGCTGTTGGATGGTGCCGGTTTGGGAGCAGCTGCTGGGGCGGCTGGCTTGGAGTCGAAGAAGCCTCCACCACTCAGACCGGAGAACGCAGACGAGGAAGGTTGTGACTGATGCTGGGGCTGGGGCGTGGATCTATTGCTCGACACGGGGTTCAAGTTGGAGAAGGCCGAGTTCTGGGGGCTCTTGGGGCTGGATATACTGGAGAAGCTCAAGTTGCTGAAGGCGTCGTTTAGTCCTCCCCCGGATGGCTGGCTAGCTTGCTGGCTCATCTGCGGTGGTGCCGTGGGCGAAGCCAAGCTACCAAATGAGCCAGAGTGAGAGTGGCCATGAGATGCTTGCTGTGGCCTGGGTGCCGTGGCGTAGAGGGAAAGGATGGACTGCTTCAGGTCAGGCCGTGACTGGCCACCCACCCCACCGGAACCAGTTGTACTGGCAGGTCGGGGAGGCGGCGATGGTTCTGAGCCCAGGAAATCCAGCCCGAGCAGCGAGTTATTGGCGCTCGTTGACTTTGGTGGCGCGGGCTCGGCCTTGGGAGGCACCTTCGAGGCAACGGGCCCAGCAGTGCTGGCTCGAGGGATGGGATCGTCACCGCCGATTAGGTCGACTTGTGGAGCTGGTCGGGCAGCGGCCGATGGTTGGCCGGGGTGTGTCTTCAGGGACTGCTTCCTCTCGATGGTCTGCTTCTCCTTGACGATACTGAGTGGCACATCGTCGTCGGCATCGGTGCCCAGTGTAGATGGATCGGGCATTGGCCCGTCCATGACCCATCTCTTCAGCTCATATTTGGTCCGTATAAAGTTCTCGATCTTGGCCTCGGAGGGCACGTGGCCAGGTGCCAGCTTCGCCTCCCAATACTTGTTCGCTCGCGCATTGCCCCAGTTCAAGACGCTCTGGAGTTGTTCGTCGGTCCAAGAATCGAGGTCGACAGACTTGACCCTGCTGATGTGGACTCCCATACTACGGTGAATGCCAGAGCAGCGGATGCAGATGAAGACGCCTAGGTTCCAGCTTGCCCATCGCGGATCTGTGCACAAGCAGTGTCAGCAAGAAGGTCGTCTCAAATATTATCCTCCTCCATTGTGTTGGGCGACGTACGCTTGTTCCTTTTGCAATCAGAACACATCTTGTTGGGCTCCAACTTCAACAGCGACTTGATGGTCGCCTGGTTCTTCGCTGCCCGCTCAGCAGCGGGGTTCGGCGGTCGCCTCGACATGATTTTTTGTTTCTCGTGCACTTATGGACTCGACAGATTTCAACGGTGTAAGAGGTATCGAATTGTGAGGGAGGAGCTGGTAGGGAGGGTGAGGGAGGGTGGTGTCGAGATCGGCTATTGAGGTCGACTTTGGGTGTGAGGTTGGAATAAAGGGAGCCTTGGAGGCGCTGAGATGTGTGTCTTGTCTGTACAGATTACAGATACCAGGCAGGGTCGAATGCGCTACGGATTGAGTTGGGGGCAGGCATTGGACCGGGCTGGGCACGCTGGGGCAGGAGCTGAGCTTTGCAGGGTTCTTGGGTAACCGACCGAGTCCCGCTTTGGGCGCCAATTGAGCTGAATGCCAGTGATGGGTTGCAGCAGGGTCCAGAATATCGCAAAGTACCCAGGTACCGTGCTCGAGCCCGTGTAACGGAACGGCCACGGGTCGGTGGCCTACGTTTCAGCGGAAACGTTCCAGGTCTGTGACGTCGGTCCAACGTTGGGGTTCAGTTGGAGGGGCGACTTTCGGACTGCGGTTGTCGTCGTCGATATCATTCATTTGACTGCAGACCAGACGCATCAGCACCTTAGCCTCAGGTATTTGTAAGTCAAGGGGCCAATCCTCGTGCCGCCTTCTCTCCTCCCAAGTGTCACAAGTGTACATTTCTCGACCTCATCGCCACAAGACTCCACCGTCAACGAACTTGCGAAATTCATTCAAACTGCCGTGTATCTCTTCTCCATGCGCTTCCACTTTTCCAGTGTACTGCGCACTCTGTACACGCTCTCAAATCTCACTCGATCTCGCGCTTCAAACCCAGTACCGTTTCTGAACTCAGCACCTCATCGGGCCACCTCACTCAGATCAATGCCCATCCCTCTAATCGGCTGCCTCTTCAGCTCCAAAGCCAGCGACTCCAGCAAGATGTCCTATCCCGTCCAAAAGACAGACGACGAGTGGCGCGCTGTGCTGAACAAAGGTAACAAAGTCCCACAGGCCTGCCCGACTCTCACTCATCTCACTCACACCCAACACCAGAGCAATTCCGGATCCTCCGGGAGAAGGGCACCGAGACCCCCGGGTCCGGCAAGTTCGACAAGCACGCCCCCTCGTCGGGCGTGTACACGTGCGCCGGGTGCGACGCGCCCCTGTACAAGGCGTCGCACAAGTTCAACAGCGGCTGCGGCTGGCCCGCCTACTTCGACAGCATCCCCGGCGCCGTCAAGCGCTTCGAGGACAACAGCATGTTCATGAAGCGCATCGAGATCGTCTGCAACAACTGCGGCGGCCATCTGGGCCACGTCTTCCAGGGCGAGGGCTTCCCCACCCCGACCGACGAGCGCCACTGCGTCAACAGCGTCAGTCTGAACTTCAGCCCGGAGGACACGCCTGTGCAGAAGGCTGGCGGTGACGAGGCCAAGAAGGAGTAGTCTGTGGTTGATTGTGTCTGCGTTGCTTGTGTGTCATGTGGGTGTAGGTGTATGGGCAGAAGCGTTTCACTAAATCGAATTGAAATTCTCTTCCACCTTTCTGAATGTACTGTGCAATTATGGAGTGCTGCAGATACTCGAGACTGAGTTCTTCAACGTCAATAAGGTGAGGTGGTCATGGCCCCAGAGAAAAAGATGGTGCTAAGAAGATGCTCAAAGAAGTAAATGGAAAGATGCCGAGTGTAACCCACCATCACATGCGTTGGGCTTACTCTGGAATCACACCGTCCACGGGGCCTACTACACCTCAGATCTTGCCTCGTAACGGACCGCACAGCCAGTCAACGTGCCCAGGTCTGGATGTTTTGTATTAGTTGTATCAACTGATCGTTTCCAGCATCGCCGGGGTTGGGAGCAAGTATAGACTTGGTGCGTCGATAGTTATGCCGATCGAAAGTTGGCATACTTGAGAGATGCGTTATTTCCAAGCTGGTAAGCCCTCAACCAGGATTCCAGTTATGTGTAGCTTATCTCTTGTTCCTCCTTTCTTTTGGCCAGATTATCGGATATGGAACAAAGACTTTTGAAAATCTGTTGGAGATAAAGTTCAAACAGTAAAGCCATTGATTATTTGTGTGGAATGGTACTGTTCCTGGTTTATATACATAGTCCTATTGAGCTATATACAATTCTGCTCAGGTCTTGTCTAACAACTCTCCACGGCTCCTCGTTGCGTCGTCCTAAAAGACGTCACCCATTTCTCGAATTTAGCAGGTGAAAGTGGCCGGGCCGGGGTTGGTGTAGGACGTCGGGACAGGGTAGTTGATGTTGATCAAGATACCAGGGTCCTTGGAGGTGTACGCCCCAGGGAAAGCAGCCAGGTTCGACGGCGAGGTGCTCCCACCACCGGTGACGACCAGCTGCCCGCAAGACAGGTAGAACTGTGCGGCGCCCTCGCTCTGCGCCACGTGCAGTGCGATGTGCTCGTTGCGCATCAAGTAGTTGCCAGCCGGAATGCACTTCGGGATGGTAACGGGGATGGTGGACTTGCCTGTCCGGGAATTAGCACAGCGAGTACATCTCGAAGTCTCGTTCTTGTTGATATCACTCACCATTCGAGGGCCACGTCAGCTGGCTGCCGAACGTGGGCTGCTCAGCGTAGATCCTGAACCACACGGCAGTGGTAGGGTCCCAAGTGTTGATGTCTTGACCAGCGGGGACCTTGGCCAGGTAGGACTGGAAGGGACCCGGGTGGTAGATGTTCGGGGCGATGCTGACGCTCACTGAGCCTCCAGCAGCAACGGTGACGGTCGAGTTGCCGGCCTACATCGCCTTGTGAGTTAGCCTTTTCCATCAAGAAGTACTGGCTACATTGCGATGTTGTACATACGTAGAGCTGGTTGCAGCGGATGTCACTGCTCTGGACATTGCCCACGAAACCATTATCCTGCCAGTTCTTGGCCTGGCGGACAGCAGTCCACGCAGCACTGTTCTGAATCGAAGGCAGGGTATCTGAACATTCGATAAGTGTTGGTTAGCTGAAAGGTTCGAACGCGCCAAAGCCGAAGTGGTTGTTCAGGTATACTAACAGTGCGCGGTCACAGCGGACGCCGCCGCGAGGATGGTGGTGAAGATCTGCATCTCGAGTGGGACACGAGAGTAGGCCTCCCTGTATTTCAACACAATAGAATCGAAAATAACTTGAGGCTCTTCGGGTCAATCAAAGCCACGCGGCAGTTACTGCACTGGATCGTTGGAAAGATTCTTGGCAGAAGTAGATCCGGGCGATTCCCTTTATATAAGCGAAGTCTCCATTCCTGCTCGATGACCCATCGTGCCCAAGATCATCACTTGACACGCACTCGCTTCGGAGAATGGGCCGAACGGTCCCATAGAACACAGATTCCAAGTAGGGAAGTCGGGGCTTGAGCAGTTCATTGGGTGGGTAAAATGCTTTGCGTGCTCAGGATAGATGGAATCAATTTATTTTTGATAAGAGCCGGGTGTGATTGGCACTATGCGTCTGTCTTGTGCCTTCCCCGAGCCTATGCTTTGACAACAGGGATAGGACTGTGAGGACGCCCTTAAAGTTGCCATATACATGGAATCAATCCGAATGGTGACCCTGCGCTGCTCGCTGCAGAAACGCTTTCCCGCCTTTATCACCGATGTACTTGAGCGTCCATCTTCAGGTTGCGTATTGACATTTTGCTTCGACCTTGTAGGCGACGGGAATAGTCAAGCGACTAACGAACCGGAGAGAGAAGCAACCGAGAATGTCCACTTCTTTCATTCTGGTACACCAAAAGGGGTTTGTCAAGCTGATAATGAACTTTTACGGGTCCGCGGAGGGTAAACATCCGTCGCCATGGATGCCGCGCGCACTAACGGAACTGGCCAAACAAATTCACCAACAGGGAACTCTTGGCCATCTACCGGGATTCTCGGATCAAGCGGAGCGGACGGAAACTTGCAATCGATGAATCCCGATGCATTGGACGTCGGGAAATTCCAACCATAAACAAGGCTGTTTTAGCCTTGTAATGACATACTGGCATCCAAAGAGAATTATATAGCGCACAGCCATGATAGTCTTTCACATAATTGCAAGTATGTATGTTTTGTCACATCACAGGATGTATTTCATGTGCAGTTTAGCTTAGGCGCTGGTGTCGTGAGCTCCAATTCCGCACTCAAAGGATCACCAGCACCTCATTTGGCATTTGAAAAGTCGCAGACATGCAACTCGAACACCATCTCCCATGACCTTGGGTCCTCGGCCCGGAAGCCACTCCGATGAGTGAAACATGTTTTGAATTGTGACAAGAATAGAGCGTCCCAACCACACAGTCTTTCTCGGTCATTCCGCGACTATACTGTATGCGCTTATCTCGATGCATAAGTAGGAATATGGTGGCTTACTCTAGAGCGATGCAAAGTAAGCTTATCGAGTGAGTTGGCCTTGATGGTGGGAACCAATTCAACACTAGTGATTAAAGACTCAGGTGAACACGAAATTCCTGCAGACTTTTCTCGATTGATCTGATTGCCACCAACAGGTAGACGTGATCTTCATAGAATATCAGGACCATGGCTGCTGAGGACAAGGACTTATTTGTCGATGTGAATGTGTGCAGATACAAAGCTTTATAATGACAGAAATAGTTAGTACACAATTGTCTTTGTGAAGAGAGACTATGACATTGTCAACATTGCCTTTGATCCTGCCGACGAGTAACCACATAAATACAACCAGATGTGATCTACTTCTGCCGTCATTCAGACTTGAGTATCGATGCATATTACGAGGAAGTCGCCGAGTAACCTTCAGTTCAACTCAGAAGTCGAACCTGGGAAGAGTTGAAACTTATAGAGCCAAGTCTCGTGAGTATTTTCCGATTTCCTTGTACCAGGGTATACTACTGGGGTTGAGAAACCAAATGGCAGGATACTCATTAGAAACCACAGTCGGACCAGCTCCAAGGCTGTACCCAGGCGGCAAGTTCGGCCTCCGAGGAATGACAACCGCACCGTCGCCAGGCAGTTCCAAGATCGAAACTTCAGTTGCCGAAGATGGATTCAGCATGCTCAAGTCGGATTCGATGTATCGCAGCAATGAATTCCACCCCGACCGCAGGGAACCTCGCTTCCTCGGCCTTCACAACCTTGCAGACTCTGTCTTCGAGCGAACGCGCAACCCAACCACGCCGACAGGCCGCGAAGCCGTACGCCGAGCAATAATATGGGATCAGGTTGCAGAAGCCTTTCGCCGGGCGATCGCCATCATTCCTCCCAAGTCGTATGTGGTTGTCTGCTCCAACAGCGGGCCATATAACCCGGACTTCGAGGACAAACATCCCGCCGAGTTCATCCCAGAGGCCACGTGCGGGATACTTTTGGTTGCAGGCTTTCGAGGAAGCGAAACTAACATAAACAAAGGCTGGATCCAGGTCGCTGTCCCGTGCATGGCTACTGATGGCAGGATCTTCGCGAGCCTCAGGCTGATGCCCTGCGTTGCTGGACGAGCAGACCTCGAGTTCATGATCACCAACCTGACCAACCGCAGCGTTCCACGCGAAATGATCAACCTCCCCAGAAAGCATCGGCTTCCGTACGGAGCTGTAATCAACAGCTGGCGGCCGACAAATCTGGGGAATCAGTACTTTGCGATGGGAGGTATTTGGGAGACAGAGTACAGAACCATACGCAATTCCTTCGCCTGGGATGGTGACCTCTACGGTCACGACGAGGCGGTTATTTACACACGCTCCCCTATCATCATCATCTCGGACCTCAGTCCGGACCGGCGCTTCACGTACTTCCAGGCGGAAACCGTTCTTCGCGGAGTGACGTGGCTGAGACTGCAGAACTCCAGTCTCCAGGGTGGCTACATAGACGAGATGCGAAGGGAGGACGCGATCCGCTTCGATCAGCAGGGGCTTCCTGTCGAATTGGTCCACTAGTATACCTGGGTTAATTGGCGAACGCGCTGCGCCTCTACTAATCAGCGTGAGAAAACTAATAATAATTTAGCCTATACATCTTTTCCGTTCCACTGCATTTCATGGTGTATAGATGGGCCTTGTGAATGAATCATACCTGCTGCACCTCCTCCGTTTACTTGCTCCAATATTTCTTTTTTAATATTAAATTTTGAAGCATTTACAACTTGAGACGGTCCTCACGCTTGGAGGGAACGTGTGTACACTGGAATTATTGCAAACAAGCAATGAGCACGAAGGGACAGGCGTGGCGTTCATTAATTTGAGACCAAGACCGAGCCGCTCATACATGCGGGAGGAAATCGATCCAGTTCACCGTGATAAATACATCCCTAGGCATCGCCCTTAGACTAACAACGACCTCCACAATGATATAGAGTCGAGCAATAATCAGCCCTGCGGTAGAGAGCCACAAAAATACTTCAATGAAGGGAAAGCTCCTTGCCGGCCGCCTCAGACCACCACGTTGGTCTCCCTCCGGCTCGTCATTGTCCGCATTAACCCAGAAATAGACGAGGCTATAGCGGCCCCTGTAGCCGACGAGGGCCAGCAGGCGTGTGATGGCGATGGAGACACACGAGGCCGCCGTCAGCGTCACGGCCGCGGCGCGCCACAGCTGCCGCTCGATGTCGGTGGGGTACTCGAGGTCCCAGCCGAGGAGATGGATCGTCGAGTGAAGCATGGACGGGAGTACGAGGGAGAGCATAATCTTGAGCGGTATTCTTGCCGGGGGCAGGGTGGCATCGTCGGGCACGCGCTGGACTGGCTGTCTCTGTGTGGGGGTATATTCCTCATCCTCGCTCATCGAGTTTCCCGCACGCAGTGGAGCTTGTTTCGATGGCCTCGGGATAGTCGGGGTGCAAACCAAGGTTAGGTCGCTGTCCATTCTTTTGTATCCGACCTTCTCCTTTTCGAATGCGTTGGAAGGAGAAACAGGGCTGAGGTCTGCTTCGATACCCGTGCATGTGCTTATGCCGCCTCGTTCTTCAACTTCTCCCTCCAACTTGTTCTCTTTCTCTGTAGTTTTACCATCTTGTGGAGTGTCATCGTTGCCGGCGGGAGCAGCGAAGTTCTTCTCCGTCCGCCGTGGCGCAGATTCCAAGTCGAAATTTTGGAAGATATCCCGACGCCGCCATCTCCGACCTTCGCATTCCACAAAATCCATCGGGGTCGAAGTCCAATCCTCGTGGGCCAATCCTGCATCGGCCCTGATCTTCGCTACAGGGAAGGGACAAGGGATAACGGTCGGCGTGCTCACGTTCTGGGGCTTCCGCCACCAGAAGTAATAGGACATTGCTGTCGACACCACAAAGGCCAGAGTGAATAGCTCCAGCTGGCTGAGCGGAAGTCCCTGAACCAGCCTCGCGATGGTCTGTGCAATGAGCCAAAAGCCCTGGAATATAGCGGCAAACTTCGCAAAAGAATCGGCCTTGGACTTGTCCTTGATTTCATCCGCCGTCATGTCCGGCAGGTCGATATAGCCTTTGGAAACTAGGAAGTACACCGAGGCAGCGTTGACGGGGAACGCCGCGCAGTCGGGACACTGGAGGAGGAAGCCACCACTGTTCGCGTAGAAGGCATGCTCCAGGCGCCACCTCTCCCCGTCCGCCTCCCCGTTGGATAACTGGCGCATCCGCGCCACCGACTTGGTCGCCGCGTCCCACTGCGACGCGGCCAGCAGGGTCAGGAAGTCGGGGGCGAAGATGGACACGCAGCCCCAGCGGAATCGCCTGAAGAGCACCCGCCACCACGTCTCGCCGGCCGCGGGGATGTTGATGTGGACGACGGTCCATATGGCCGTGATGAGCACCAAGAGGCAGCCATAGACGATGTCCATGGTGCCCCGCGTGTTGGGCCCGTATACGAAGCCGACCGTATCGTTGTTGCGCCCGTTGAACCCAATGGCACCCAGGGCGTCGAGCTCGGGGGGTGTTGAGTTGTCGGCCATTGTCGTCTCGTGGTGATGGCTACGGGTCCGATGCACACAGATGGGACGCCTGACCGTACAAAGGCGGATGAGCAGCTTACATTACATTTTCTTGTAAATATATCAGGCTCTTCGGCTGCCCACCCTCCCTTGCTTGGTGATAGGCGCTTAGGGCGCTGGACTGAGCTGCATAGGCTAGCTATTGTTGGTGATATCTGCGTGACTATCAGTGTGGATCCCGGCTGACGTCGAGACTGCTGAGATTAATAATAGTTCAATGCCATGCGTTCTTTCGCTGAGAATTTCTGGTCATATCGTACCTTGCATAGTCAATACCACCTTTTGGCCTGTTGGGGGCGGAACAAACCACCGAAACAGTATCCGCCGACCACCAAAACCCATGCAGCTGAATCTCGCCCCCACCTCCACTGCTGCGAACCTCTGCAGTGTAACATATCGACTACATCGGTTGATCACAATTGGAAAAGGCTCCGGATGTCGCAAATTTCACAAGGGTGTTCTAGGCAGCCGAATAAACCGCCCCCACCACTGTTTTCAAATGCTGCATATTCGCGAATGGGGCCGAGAGAATCTTGGAAGAATGCCGACTGATCCAAATTTAGCACCGCTGTCGGCAGCGTCTATGTTGAAAACAGCGAACCAGGTAGTAGTAGGCAGCAAGGAGTAAAAGAACTCAAAGGTGCATTAGCAATACTCAACGAGCGAAAAGATTGAACATTCGAGTAGACACTGGTACCCTGGAACTCGATTAATCGTGACTTTAGTAACGTACTTGTGTACTCTGTTTCTAGCATTTTCCATTTACTTATGGACTCAATAACGCTGTTGCGCCGTGATTATTACCAGCCCACTAGGAAGGGTGGTCAATCACCTCTGAGAGGCCTAATTCAATGTGCACTTTTTCCATTTACTTATAGCCCTTATAGCCTTTGAAATAAGCCACCTAATGTCTTTAATGATTAGATAGTTAATATTCAGGATACCTATACAGTGTGAATCCAGATCGAACGCAAGGAGTTAAAGCAGAGATCAGCATATATTTTTATACTATTTTTTTACCCCTGCAAACTCGTCAGTATCTACTTGACAACGAAAAGCAAAGAGAAGTCAGTTCAAAATTTTGCAGATAGATGGCTGGTGACAGCTGCGAGTCAGCCTCTAGCAGAGTAAGCGTGCGAAAGCTCAACTAGACCGCAGTCCCAACCCTATCCTCGCGAGGCGTGGCTTCATGCTCGCCCTCGCCCGCCACAGAAGAAGCCCGAGCTTCTTCCTCAACAGATCGTCGGGCCAGGTCCTGCTCGTCTCCGGCCCCACGGAAGACACCGGTCTCAGCGAGCAGGGTGGCGTCCGATTTGTTGATGTGGAACACCTCGCCGTCCACCTCGACCTCGCGGAACCGCGAAGGGTCTGGCAAGGTCGACTGGGAGGCATCAGGCGACTCCTCGCCGATGACGAACTGTTCAGGTTCTGGAATTTCGCGGTTTCTCTCGAGGTTTTGCATCTCGATTCCGAAGCTGTCGTCTTTAGGCGGGGGAGGTGGGGCTCGGCTCGTTTCAAAGTTGTTGTCTCTGTTCCTTGCGAGATTGAAGATTAGCGAACTACAGATGAAGAGGAGGGCGACTATACCTAAAAGTGCGCCTAGGATTTCGCTTAGACGCTGAGCATTCTCGTAGCGCTCCTGAAGTCTGTCTAAGGCCTTAGCGCAAGCCGAAAGGGTGTTGTTGCACACAACGGTGGTGTTGGCTAGAGGAGCCATCGTTGTGTAGCAGGTTCTGTAATACTAGTATCGAGTTAATGGAGTATATAGAATACTAGTGCCTGAAACTGGCTGAGAATCTAAATCGTTCGTAAAAGGGTTTGAAGACTAGATTGCTAGTTTCAGTGTGGCAAGCAATTTTTAATTTGGCACTTCGAGTGGGCAAGTTGATTTTAATAAGCATTTGATGGTTTTGCTTGAGCCTTAGAAGCACAAAGACATGAGGAGTGTACAAAGACCATTCCTAGCTGAGTGACTATGGCTTTGAATTCCTGACGGCTCATCACAAGGTGGAGTGAAGCAACATGATTGTCTCGACATCGTCATTGTTCGAGGTCAAAGAGACCGATCCCCGCGAACAGCTGACCAATAACCTGGAAGTCGGCCTCGGTATTTGTGAAAATTGGCTATACTTGTTGAATTCAATCACTCGTCTGACGATTCTCGACTGCGCTGGGCTTGCAGCTCGGTCCTGACCTCGAAGGCAGCTCTGCATCCCTCCTCGATAGCACCATCTATGAAGCTTCGCCACCCCAGAGCCCAGTCTGAATTTGCGAATAGGACATTACCGTGCCGAGCCCTCATATCCTCCAGATGGCTAGCCAAAAGCTTCGGCGGGGAGAAGAACCACGCTCCTTTGGCGAACTCGTCCCTTGACCAATTATGGAAGACCAGTCTTTCGATGTCAGGCGACTTTCCATTGTTGTTCTCAGGAGCAAACAAACCGTTCACCGCCCCAAGTGTCTCCTCCACGTTGTCATCTGGGTTCATGTGGTTGAACTGCCCGCCGAATGCAACAATGTGCGTGTTCCCAGCTGGCGTCGTACCGTCACCGATCGCGTAGGATAACTTGTTGTGCGGGTATGTGACACCAGTCCATGATCGCAGGCCTTTGTCAGAGACTTCCGCATGGACTTTGACGCACTGGTTTACGTGCCCAATATTGATCGCAGCCTGTTTGCCGACTGGGAGAGGGGGTTCGAAAGTCACTGCCTCGAGCACATTGAGTGGTACAGTTGAGATGACACGATCTGCTTGGTACTGTTGCCCTCCTCTTGTCGTCACTGTGACATTATTTCCGTTGTCTTTAACTCCTTTGATCGGGCTGTCGAAGGCATAGAAGAATCGCTTAGTTTCCAGGGCCTCATTGAAGAATCTAATGGCGAAGCTTGACTGGCCACCTCTGGAGCACCCATGTTAGCAAAACGATTTGGAAGCCTGTGAAGGCAAGGGGAAGAGAAAGAAACGACCGAGTCGGTCAGAAAGTTGAAATAGCAGCTCACCTGAATTTCCATGTAATTAGATAATCAAGGCATCCTTGATAAGTATAGCCACACATAGCCCACCAATGCATCATCTCGTGGAAGCTCATCGTCTCTAAAGTGCCACCGCTGCACAGCAATATGAAGGACTCGAGAGCAT
>JACBFG010000049.1:839988-935071 GCA_013435955.1 Diaporthe sp. HANT25 | reverse complement strand
CCGCCTCCGGAGTCTTGAAGGTGTTGTGTGGCAAAGGCATCACCTTCCGGCCGAATGATCCATCAACGTTGAAGAATTTGCTCAGGGCTGATGCCATTAGCTCATCCTTCGCACAGTAGATTGTTAGCAAAGCGTTGGTCCACGGAAAATCACTTAGTCAACATAGTGCCATACCTCCTGGTCATGGGTCATTGTAACACTGCCCTGAGCAGTATTGAACTCAAAGTGGTTGACCCCCTTGGAGAAGTCGAATGAATTCACCAGATCGTTGGTCATCCGGTACCTTGCGATCTCTCTCCACACGTTCGCCTGGCCCCAATGCACCCAGGTGCCTCCCATCTCAAAGGGATAGCCGCCGATGTTGGACGACCATGACCGGCCACCAATGCGATCTCTGCCTTCCAAGAGGATCACTGTCAGGCCCTCGATTGCGGCATTTCGAGCGGCAGTCAGGCCACAGTAGCCCGCGCCGATTACTATGACATCGTATTTGAGTTCAGTGGATGGCAAATTGGTTGGAGGGGAAATGACGCCGATGGACGGCACGCCCTGCTTCAAGCCAGCGGACTTGGTCCAAGAGAAACCGTCCCGAGAGGTCATTTTGAGGCAGTTTGGGTACTAGGTTTGGAAGATCCCTTACTATGGGCATGCATCACAAACGGTCAGGAAAAAGTTAATGGGAGAATTCCTGTATTTATACTGTTAAGTTTGCACACCACACTGCTGTCCCCACATCCGACTCTATGGTAACTGAACTGAATTTGTGGCAAAGACTGATACATGAAAACATAGATGGAAATGGGCAAGGCGAGCAAGAAAGGAGTGTACTAGATCCTACCTGATATTGGGAGACATCTTCCACAACCCTCTAAGAGGGCCACTAAGAAAGGCTCGTCCCAAATAGGGCATTATTCAGAGAAAACGCCCCACCCAGACTCTCGGGTTGCCCAATAGGCGCCCCCAGAAGCCGCGAGATCCCGGCTCCGACCGGGACCCGGTGTCTAAGTCATTGTGGGGATGAACTTAACTGATCCGCCGGCAGTGGGCGCTTGGCTTCTAGATTTCTCCCACTTGCAACTTCTTTTGGAACAGCTGCGGCTCGTCATACGAGTACCACCATCGCACTGCTGCTTTGCATCTTCTGCTATCTTCGGCTTCGCGTAATTTGGTTGACGTGTCTGAGTGGATTCATCATGCCCGTGCCTATTTTCAAGGAGCAAAAGACCAAAAGGGAACGAGGTAACGTTCAATGCTTCCCGGCGCTCCGATGTTGCCATCCCAGGTTAGCCGGGAGGGTCTTGCTGATGTTACGCTATAGGCTGCTTCCAGTGTTCCAAAAGAAGAATTGTCTGCGACAGGGTGGAGCCTTCGTGTGGCAAGTGCGTCAAGAAAGGGATCGAATGCTCGGGCCTTGCTCGGATCCGCTTCAACGAGGGCGTTGCCCGACGCGGTCGGTTAAAGAACTGCGCGATTCCTGTTCTCGAAGTCGCCAGCCAAGATGGGAATACTTCGTGTATGCTGCCGACGGAGGTGACATTCCCTGAGCTCCAATGGCACTCACACAAGCCGCCCCGGAGTACACACTCTCGAAGGGTCGGGGCATCCAAAAGACGAACCAGATCTAAACCATGTCCGCAGCAACCCGGTCAGGACCAGCTTGAGGCCTCACCGTGCCTGTCTTCGGGATCGTCAGTAACAACCCACGATGATACAATATCATCGCCCGGGTCAGAGATCTCCCAAGATGAGCAGCCACAAGAATTGGCATCATCAACGCAGGATCAACATTGTGGCGAGGAGATAGAGACGATTATCCGAGCCAATTTCCAAACACAATCCATGCAGGAAATCGGCCCTGCCCATAGTATCATGCCATGGATTGCGCCCATTCCGTCGGAAACAAGAGGACTATTCTACCACTGTAAGCAACAATGTTCTCACACAATTTTGGGACGAGTTCCTAGGCTGACGTCCACGACAGTCTCAGAAGCAGTTGCACCCGTCATGGTAATTCTCGACAAAGTATCAAACGGATATAGAGAGTTCATTCTACCCATGGCCCTTCAAGACGAAGTGCTCTGCAGGGCAGTAGCAGTTGTGGCGGCCCAACATCTCAGCCAAGGAAACCCTGTGCTCGAAATGGCAGCTGAAAAAGGCCGCACAGCGGTGATCTCTCGGCTCCGACGGGACGCATCACTCGCTTCTCAGGTCTTCAACGAGTTCACGTGGGCCACGTTGATAGTTCTCCTCGTGGGCGAGACAGTAACAGGCAACGCCGATTACAGTTTCCTCGTCCAGATGATGCTATGCCTGGCAAACAACGATGCCATCAGGACGAAAGAGTCGCCGTTGACTCAATTTCTGGGTGCCCAAACACACATGTCAGTAACGTAACCCTCTCCCCCTCCCGATTCTTCATTTCAAGCTTCGAGAACGCTAACCGTGCTTCAGGTTCACCATGCTAGGGCAACCTTTCCTCGAGGAAGAAGGGGGCGTAAAGTTCATCCAGGAGGCATTTGAAGAATGCATCAACTGGCTCCCATGCGAAGACCTCCCCGCAGGCTGCCAGGACAGACGCAACGTGCTTTTGATCAGACAGTGCTTCGCAGAGGCTTGCAACATCTACCTCGGGAGGGCGACCACCGACCACGAGCAGAAGCTAGCTATCGAGCGTCTCATACAGCTCCTCTTGCAAATCGACAGCGACGCGAGAGGAGCCCACGCGCTCGTCTGGGTGTGTTTTATTGCAGGGGCTGAGACCAGCGACCAGCAGCAGAGGGAGTTCTTCGTCACCCGCATGAACGAGACGTACGAACGGACACGCTTTCGCAACATCCCAGCAGCTGTTCAGTCACTTCAGAGGATATGGATGAGGAAGTCGGATCAGAAGTGGACGAGTTGCCTTCCAGAGCTGACACGGGTCTTGGTCATGTAGAACTAGATGGTCAGAACTAGGGAGTCGAGTCTTCAGATGCCCTGAATAGGGGCCGCCTGAATATAGGATGCAGGAACTAGCTGAAGAAGCATGTACAATGGACATGGGCAGGCCCTTCATGCGTCAACAAAATGAGCTCTTTCCATCCACAACTACTTATTCGCACGGCGAAATCGCCTGTAGGGGATGAAGTCGACCTCTCCAGGGCCGGCCCAGAGACTGGCCTGCCAGATGCCCGCAGGTGATGATCGTCACATAACACATTTGTGTATATCTTGAAACACCTTCAGATTCGCCAACTTTGCAATTGCGGAATGATACGACTAGCTTTTACTCTTGTTCCAAGTATCCCAGACCTATTTTAATTCAAATTCTATTCGCTGTTCACAAGTACCGAAGAAAAGAAGGAACAACACGCCTGCCACGCAAAAGCCATGATCTGATCAGAAAGGAAATGAATGATTTTTAAATATGAAACAGAATAGTCCTAAATAAATGACCAATCACTCGATGACGGGCCAGGAAAAAAATGGCCCAGATTCAAAGCATCATCGAGCGATACATGGCGGCACCGCACCATATCAAACAGCACAAGTCAGATTACGCACAACCTCCGGCCGAGAGGACCCCTCCTCCCCGCCGGAGTCACGGCCAGGATGCCACGTACTGCTCCTAGGCATCCCAGGCCTCGCGGGGACAGGCACACGCGCCAGCAACTCGTGCTGCTCGGCGACGAACTCGTGGTCCGGCGGGCTGATAGTCGGGCCGTCCACATCGACCTCGATGAAGCGCGGGGCCCTGGGGCCCGCGGTGGCCTTGGGGGTGATGAGCCATTCCGGGAGGGGATCGTACGGCGGATTCCGCGCCGTCGCGGCCGCCGCTGAGAGGGCCGTGAGGTCTAGGTCACCGTCGATGGTGATTGGGAAATCTTCGGTGTCGCGGGCTCGACCTGTGACCTCCTTGTCATCACCCAGTGCCTGAGCCTTCCACTTGAAAAACCGAGGGCCGAGGCTCGTCAGGGTTCGGAAGGAGATCAAGGCCGGCCGGACCGGAGGGGGCTCCGGGGTGGGGTCTGCGAAGGGGTCCTCCGCATGTGAGGTCGGAATATCGAACATATCAGGCTCATGTAGATCGAGCACCCGCTGGGTGCCAGGCTCGGGGTCCAGGCCGCGCGATCCACCGCCCAAGATTGGGGGCAAGTGGACTGGCTCAGGAGCGACAAGAGTTTCCAGAGATGAATTCTCCCACGGGTTAGCAAAGATGTCATATTCATCCGGATGCCGCATGCCTCTGTCTCGCTTACCCTGAAGTAGAATATCGCGATCACCACCGCGCTGGCTCTCGCACTCCAGATCACCGAGTTCGAGGTCGCGCACGCCACTTTCGTTTTCTGGCGGGGTGAATGAATAAGTCCGCTTCGTGCAACGCACGATCGCGGCAAAGATGAGAATGAGACAGATTATGACAGAGAAGCCAGTAATGACCGTGGCACGGAAGAAGCGCTTTTCTTCCTCCATTGTGTCCCTCATGGCTTGCTTACCAATGTTAGTTGTCTCAATAGACCTTTTTCGGGGAAGGGTCTGGATACCTTCCGGTTCTTCTTGTCGAAGGATATGGACCGTGTAATCGCGATCGTGAGCGACGTGGTCGTGAGCGACTACCTACCAGCTCCGTAGGAGAAAGAGGCGGGAGCCGTAGGTGAAATTTCAGGCTGGGTGTTCTAGCCAATATGTATTTTTGGATCAGAACCGACCCTCACAAGCCGCAAAAAAGGCATTGTGATCCCGTTGTCGTTGGTCCTGAACACCACAAAGCCAAGTCTAACCGACAAAGCCCTTTCACGCCAAACCCCCAATTATCAGAAGATTATCTAGACAAAGGCGTTTCAAGAAGAGAAGGCCATTGTTCCCCCAACAAAGCTTGTCCGGACTGAGAGCCCAGGGATGGCCAGTGACTGCTGGTAGGTGGGTGCGTGGAACAAGGGGGAGATCTCCTGTCGTCAGTCAGAAGGCCTCCACAAAGTCCGCCACTCACAATGGCGAGAATCGCTCCTCGCTTGCCGACCAGCATGCGCTCACACCAAAGCGTGGTGTTACCTCAGCTCCTCCAGAACCTTGAAAGACGAAGCTCAGAAGCACTGTTGATGGAGAGTCTTTGAACCCCTCGACGCTCAGCTTCCGTCATGGACGCCATGATTATGATACTTCCACCACAAAGTTAACCAGCTATGGGACAAGCCAGGCCAACAAAAGCCACTCGACACTTTCGATCACATCACGCACACCACAGCGCATGATGGAGAGGCACCGTTGGGTTGTCCCAAAACAAAGACTTGTATTACACTACGGCTGAGGTATCAATGATCTCGCTGGTTGTTGAAATTGAATTAAACGTAAAACAGTGACAGGAAAAACAACCAAAGACTCCCCACCCTTGGAAACCGAACACGTACGCAAATGGTCAGTTGTGAATCTGGTCTCTACGACGTTGAAGAATGCTTTCGCTTTAACGAAACCTGCTGAGTAGAGGGGCCAGCCTGTGCCGAGGAATCCTGCAGTACAAAGCGACTAGGTTGCGTAGGGGAACCCTGCTGCATCGAGAACGAGCCCTGCTGTGTAGAAGGGTCAAGCAGTGTAGAGGGACCAGCCTGCGTAGAGGGACCAGGTTGCGTAGAGGGACCAGGCTGCGAAGCGGGAACTGAGGAAGTCTCCGGCATGGAAGAAATCTGCGACGGCTGTGAAGTCTGCTGTAACAAGGGAATGCTTTCCTGCGGTGAAAGACTCTGATGCGTCACGGCATTCTGAGTCCCTGAACTCTGCCTGCGTCTGTCACTCAGCAGCCGGGGCGAGGACCTGCGGTGATACCTGTCGTGTTCGTTGCTGAAACGCCTCGCTTCCTGCCTGGCCTCCTGCGCAAGCTGCTCCGGCCCCTTTTTCTTGGCCTTACCCTTGGGCTGCTCATAATCGACATATCGCTTGTATCTGGGGTCTTCGATGCTGTGGACGCCGTGGATTTTGTTGATCTTTTCATTCCATTGCATGACGTGGCCGACTCGGGCGATTGAGTTGTCCTTATTCGCCTTCTTCTGATATTTGCGTTTTAATATTTTGGTGCGTATTGTTCGCGCCTGAACAACGTCGAGGCCGACCCGACGCGTGGCTTTCTATAGCTTTCGCATTCGGTGTTTCGGTACTCTGCCTCCATCCTCTTCTGAGTCGTTTGATGAGTGACCCTGGCCGGAGTCATGCCGTGCAGCAGATCCCTTCTGGCTTTGTTGTTCGCTAGAGTCCCCTGGGTCTCGCTGTGCAGCGGGCTCTTCTGGGTTCGGCTCTGCATTGCCGCCTTTTCTTATCACACGACGACCCAGATCCCTCATAGACTTCGCCATGCGTTTGCCCAGGCGTTTGGGCCACCGACCCGGACCGGAGCGTCCGTCACCGCCCCTGAGGTGGATGTCTGCTGTCTCACTCAGATCAGCCAGCCCGCAAGACCTCTAGTCGACCTTGGCATTTGCGAGCGTCCTCGCCATCGGGCTGTTGATGTTGTTGACCTGTGTCATTGAGAGCTTCTTGTACTTGGACTGTTTCCGGAGTTTCTTGCGGGCCACCATGACCGGGACCGAGCTCTTGGTCACCAGGTAGTTAGAAAATGAGCCAAGAATAACGCTGTGCACGACTTGTTAGCCACTTTCCGTTGGCATTTAGGTTTTGGAATGGAAGGTGTGCGGCAACTCACCCCTTGAGAGCGCTCTGTCCCCTACTGCCCAAGACAACCAGAGTCGGGTTGACGACATCGATGATTTCCAGGATCTGGTGCTTCGGGTTCTTGCAGTGCAAGACCTCCACGATGACGCGGACCTGCAGCTTTGTCTTGCGGAGAAGCTTCTCAACCCTGTCTGTGATGTCCTGGACGGCCCTGTGCCGTTCTTCCTCGGCCTTCGATTTGAGTGGGGTTGCCAAAGATTCCGAACTCTGATCGGCTTTATGCAGGTCCAGGGCACTTCCACCAGGTGTGACAGGGGCTTTGCTATCGGCGACAACATTCAGTGCAGCACCTTGGTCTTTGATGGACTTCGCATCGTCAGCAGGAGCAATGCCGGCCTCCTCGTCAACGCAGTAGAGGCAGATCATGGTATCGCCATCTCTGAGGACTGTGCCGACGGCCCACTCCAGGGCGTGCGTCGACTCGTCGCTGAGGTCAGAAGCAACAATATACTTGCGCAGGGTTCTCTGCTCCTCCTTGGCTTCTTGGGCGACCTTCCGCCAGTCACCACGGTAGATGATACGAAGGGCGCGAGCAGCATTCGGTGTGTCTTTAATGGGAGTTTGGAAAAGTGAAAGCTTTTGTGCACGCCTGATGTCTGTGAGGTCAGCCTCCGTGTCCGAGTCCATGGGAGTCCTGGCACCTGAGGGTGGCCCGTCGTCGAAGCTGGTTGCAGGATGTATCGAAGACGCCTTTGAGTGTTTCGTCTTCTCACCCTGGCCAGCGGGACCCGTGACCGTGATTGAAGGCTCATCCAAGAGTGATCGGTATTGGTACTTGACGTGAGGATTCTTCTTCGCAACCTCGATACCTGTGTGGTGCTTGTTAGATCGAACATTGAAATCACTACAACACAGGACTTTCAATGAGGAAGTCTGGAAGGCAGAAAATTGTTGTGTCGGGCTTGTTTCGTTGCACCACTTGGTACACGAAATTGGCAGCGGGGCGAGGGCAGCTGGTGCTCTAGGGACCGCATTCGGTCTCAACCAAGTCTTCCTCGACCTACCCGGAATCTTGCGATCATTTCCTGGCAATGCGAGAAGTGTTCTCTTTCCCCTTGCTTGACAGTAAAGCAAAAAAGGATGGTACCCCTGGGCCGTCGCAGAAACGAAGCCGTTCTGTTGAAATTTGGGAGCCATCATGTTGGGGACTCGAGCGCAAGAAGCAATATTGGGTAATGGTCTGAGATGAAGCAAACTGGGGATGAAAGCACTGCTGTGAAATGCAACAAAATGGATGCGTGGTGGTAATCTCAACTGCAATGAATGGATGTATGATGTTCCTTGGGTACGCAAAAGAATGGGATGGTGATGTTTGTTTTGTTTTGTTTTGATCAAAATCTGAAGGGGTGCAAGGGAAGTGAGTGTCCTTACGTTCTTCCTCAGCAGCTGCCAATAAACTCAGCGCCGTTCTGTCCTTGTCCGCCTTCGCTCCTGCCTTGTCGGGGTCAGGGGACAGCGGGTCGAAGCTCCTGGCTGTCTTGCGGCCACGCTCTCCTTCCTCGGCGTTCGAATCGTCCTGGTCGTCGCTGCTATCGTCGTACAGGTCATCACCGTCGGGAGTGAGGTAATCTTTGGCCAGCCTGCCGCCGTCGGGGTTTTCTTCGATTTTCTTTTTGCGCCCAATCTCCGCAAGGGAACCGCCAGATCGGAGGAGGTTTGCGTCTGAGAGCCGCCGGTACGCGTTGCTCATGTCCACGCCATACGTCTCCTCCACGAAAGCCCTTCCTGCGGGACTGAGATGCCTGCCCGATAGCAGGTTGGCGGCAGGCGAGCTTGACCGTATGCCGAGGCGAGAGTGAGGCGACCGCGACTTGCTCCCGATCCGCATTCCAGGCCCCGCGATGGAGTGGCGGCCCCTGGTGTCGCCGGGAAGCGGGATCCTGCTGACATCGGTGCCACGTACGATGTGGCTCATGGCAGAGGGAGGCTGTTGGGTCTTCTTGTTGCCCTGGGACACTCGCTTTGGAAGGCCGGCATGGCCGGTGTTGCTTGTGATGATGTCGGAGAACTGGTACTCGGATGTGAGGTCGCGGCTGGGGTCTGATCGTGGGCCAAATCCGACGGGCTTTGACGCAACATCTGACATGTGCCTGGGGTGGGAGGAGTTGGAAGCGCGGGCAAGCTGGTTGGAGGCCAGGACGGGCGATGACGGGGTGCTGAAGACCTGCTTGCCCGACGCAGCAGAGGTTGGAGGGCTGTCCATATCGAGCATGCTCCTGACAGCAGGTGCGGGAGGGCCGTCGACGTCTAGCATACTCTTCATTGGGCCTCCGCGGGGAACGACGTTGTTAACGTTTTGGCACTAAGTTTAGGCCATAACGGCCTTGCGGGGAGGGGGTCTTATTCACCTATATCTAGCATACTTCTGACGGGCGACCTAGGTGTGAAGGGCGACGAGGAGCGGACTCCGCTGAGGGCGCTGGGTGGCCGGGGGCGGTTCCTAGCCGCGATGAGGGCCTCGACCTCTCGCCTCTCCTCCTCCAAGGCCGCCTCCATAGACATTACTTTGTGCGGATGAGACATGCTGGGTGAGGGGCCCAAGGCTTCGATCCGATGGTGATCGGGTGGGACAGAAAATCGAGTATCGACGGGCTCGGCGTGGGAGGACGACGGGGGGACGAGTTGGAGGTCGGAGGAGAGGACGTCGCCGAAGTCGCCCAACGGCAGGTGGGTGCCAAGATTTATGTCGTCGCGCAAAAGGCTGGTGGTGATGCTCGACCGAGACGTGTGGTATTGTAACTCAAGAGAGGCTTGCGAGGTATGGCAGGTTCGAGCCTAGCGGGGGATGATTTGTGGGCGTTGTTGTGTGCAGGTTTCGAGGTCAGGGAGAAGATCCCACAGCATCGTGTGTCAACAGAGGGGGGGGAGGGAAACAGGCGGGACGTTGCAACGGGTCGAGTGGTGTTCCTTCAGGTCATGGCTGCGCAGAGAGTGGCCCGGTCGGCTGCCAAGAGAAGTGGTCGCCAAGTGCTGGGTGGTGCCGGCGCAGGAAAGTGTGTACGCGGCAAGCAGACCTGGACAGACCGGAGACGGTGTGGGCGTGGTGTGGGCTGGTAAGAGGTCTGACCTGGTGCCAAGTCTTTGGCGCAGTCGACGATCGACGGAAAGGAGGGGAAGCTCCTTGTGGTGTTTCTGCTGCGCCTGCTGTGGGCCGCGCGGGTGGGCTGAGATGATGTAAAGTCCTACCCGTTCTGCTCCGTCTGCCGACGATGGGTTATCTTGTTGCCTTTTCACGATATGAAAACAATTAGGGTGAATGGGCAAGAGAGAAGTCGGCTGGTGTCTTGTGTTTTGATGTCTGTCGTTCATTGGGCTCTTCATTCATTAGGCTTTCTAACTTAGCCGGGGCCGCTAGGCTGCAGCAATGATCAGTGCTCTCTCAACATGTGGCACTTGACCCTGCCAGTTTTGGAGCACATACTGCACGGATTATAGTACGGTATCTACTCGCGTACAGTTTTTTCCCTACCAAACTCCGCTTGGGCAGCCGTGGGAAATGAATAAGCCCAGACAAGACCACCTGACCCAACCTGTCCGTGTGTTTGTTTATTGATGGGTCTCTCGGAAGCAGTGTTGAGCCTCTTCCCTCTCTATGTCCCTCTTCAGTGTTTACACCCAATGTGCTCTATCCGCCCTGACGTATCATAAGCCAGGAACCTAAAATCAAGCTCCCCAGGAACCCCAAACGGGCAGGCAGATGGGGTACTGCACCTCAGCCTCCTCCCGCCGACTTTCGAGTCTTCTGGGCCCTTAAGCGCTGCCCCACAATGCGAGTAGGGACCCCGCTGCCTTCAAGGTTGGCTTTTCTGGCCGATCCCCGACATTTCTCATCCCTGCTCGTGCACTGAGAAACAGGGTCCAAGAGCCTAGCCGACCTGACAAGCCGTCGGCCAAGCAATGCATGTCATGACACATACAACCCGGAACAACACATGAACATCGATCTAATAACAGTTGCCGTGGCACTCGTTGCAACCACATGGTCACCTGAGGCAAGAGGCAGTATTATGGCCATGATGATTCAGAGCCATTCTAGTTGGGTTCAGATGTTGTTCATCCAGTGAACGGCAATGCCCATCCATACCGCCATTGCATTTCATACCACCAGATACGCAGTGGACCAAGTAATTTTACAGTCATATGTACAGCCGGACAGTTTGCCCAGCCGTCTTCCCCTCAACAGGCGACCGAGCTGCTCGAGCCGGCATGTCCAGATAATTGTAGAGCAGGTAGCAGGTAGACAAGCCACGAAAGCATGCTAGTCCACGCACCATGCACTCCGCAAGAGACACCACTCCCATCGCCTGCCTCTAGGCGATCCTCCTCTTCAGCAGGGCCGGCGAGCTCAAGTTCGCCCGCACACTCGTGCCCAGCTTGTGCAGCGTGTTCCTCTTGTCCCACACCGAGCTCTTGCCCTCGACCACCGCCACGATCTCCTCGCCTATCCGGTGCGCCAGCATCTTCTTTCCGGACCCCAACGACGTCTTCTTCTCCACCGTGTCCATGATCCACATGAACGCCGTCCGCCGCCGCGCCCGCCTCCCGATCGGCACAGGCACCTCCAGCGCCTTGCCACCACCCGCCAGCCCCGTGAACCCGCGGATCCGGATCAGGGGCGCCACAGAGTCTACCGCCAGCATCAGGTACAGGTTCGGGTTCAGGGGCAGGTGCTCGGGCGGCGGGGACCCGGGGAGCAGCGGCCGCTGCGGGTTGATCCGTGGTGCCGGTGAGGTTCGGAGGAAGTTGAGGATCATGGCCATGTCCTGTGGCACGTGTTAGCTTCTCTGGACTTCCCCATCCTTTTGTAGCAGCTGTAGCAGCTGTTTCTCGTGACAGAGCCGAAAAAGCGTAGTCCACTGACCCTCTGTGCCTTGCTCAGCTTGCCGTCGCGCATCAGCAGCTTCGTGAGCTGTATTATGCCCTCCTCGTAGCGGTGCTTCATATGGAATTTCGTCTCGTGTAGCTTGCCCTGCGGTATCTCCGCCTCCCCAAACTTGAGCCCGCTGAGGCGCTTGTCGAACGGGTTCAGGCCGAGCGCCGTGAGCTCCAGCTGCGACAGGGCCGCCTCCTGCGCCGTCGGTTCCCGCATTTGCACATCCTCTTCTCTGATCGGGCCGGAGGTCGATCCCCCGGTGGCACCGGGTATGTTTGGGATGCCGTTCGAACGCGGCGGGTTTGGTTCAGTGGAGAACTGTCGTGCAATGGCCGCGATTGCAGGTCGCTGCGACTGACATACTGGCCGTTTTGATCGGATGGCGATGGAGCGGCATGCGCCCCAGAGATTGGAGGTCGGAGGCATTGCGAGGTGTGCTGGGGACTGCTGGGACCAATCGCAGACGGTGGGCAGCAGGTGGCAGCGGTGCGCGGTCGAAGCCATCGCGAAAAATCGAAGGCGTTCCCGGCAGGCATTGCGCTGCTTACATAAGTCACTTTCCAATGCCCCTGGTCCAGCCAGGGTCACCCTCCCCTCGCTACGGAGCTCATCCCGAGCTCCTCTTGAGAGCTCCTCCTTGAGAGCTTCTTGCACTTGGAACCAACCCGTTTCGCTCCTTGCGAATTGATCCCTGCTTCTTTTCTTATTTGGCCCATATGCCTCATTATTCCACCTTCGAAATCGCCGAGTTCGCCGGTCTACGTCTCACCGTCTTGTTTCTGAAAGTGGGACTCCAAATCAGACTCTTTTGTCTCACCCTGGAACATCACAACCAACGATGACCGGCTTCATACGACCACGGCCGGAGCAGAACACCCCCCATCATTTCCGGGTGCCCAGCAATTGGGCGTCGACGATCTTACTGTGAACTGACATCGAACCTCATCATCGTCCGGACTATGTCTTCCGCGCCTCTCGACGCAACCACATGTGCGTCCGAGCCGGTTCACCGGTCAGCACCAACACCGAGGAGGGCTGGGTCTTCGTTGCGACTCCATTGCATCGGGCAGCTTCAAATGGAACCCAATTGAACGCCCCATCAGCGCGTGTTCCGCTTCACCGAGAACGACGCATCGATTTTGGGTCTCAATGCGAGACCGCACTCGAAGCCGGTCAATGGGCACCCATCTATTCTGGACGCTCACCAGCTCCACAGCTCATGTCATAGTCTAAACTGATGACATGATGTCTCGCTCGGCTAAATTGCCCCCGTCTCCCCGTCCACGTGGTGGTTGGCATGCAACAGACTGCAGCGCAGTCAGCACTCAAGCCTGACATTGGCATGCGCGACATACATCCGCGGGCCCTCGACCACTTCCTCCCTGGTCGCTGCCCCAAGCGGATCGCCATCGCTTGTGATCACAGGACTCCGATATGGGGAAAGCAGGGCAGGGAGGCTTAAAATCTGAGGCTTTTCTCCTACTTGTTGCTTTTTCCCTTTGCATCCAATCCCGGATCGACCCGCGAGCAATCCTCGTTGGCCCCTCGCCAGCGATGCCTCGATGCAGGGTTGACAGCACCGCCTGGCGGTCTGCCTGGTACCCGATAGACAGTCCAACAGCGCCATCCTGCGGTTCCAATATGCCTGAGGGTGTACAATGACCCATGGCTGAGACAAGGGTCGGCTACCCTTCCCATGAGCATGTCCTGCAGGTGTCAGGGTGTCATTGGACTTCAACTTCCTCACTTCCCCAAGGCAACCCAGCCCTGTTAGCAAGTGCTAGCCGCAGCAGCTGCTGCATGCCAATCTGCAGTAAGAGCCAGGTGGCTGCAGGTCGTTGGGAAGGAAACGAACCCCGTTTTTCATTTTGGTCACAATTATAGCGGGGGAACTACTGGCCTCGGAGTCGAGGGCCGGCTCAGAACTGCTATGTGGTCGGCGTCCCACGATCAGAGGGAAAGCGGAGTGAAGCGAAGCAAAATCCTGCCACAGCATAGCGGACCCAACCGCAATGTCCTGCATGTTCGAGGAGGCCGAGCTACACCGGCACACCGGCTCTCAACGCTATCGACGTTGAGAGACCCTGGTTCGCAGATCTTGGCCTAGACGGCTACCCCCGGTTCTCACTCAACTGTAACTGATCTGTCACCTTCTCCGAGGGACACACACATTGTGAGCTTTGTTCACATTTGCTTTTTCTTATTATCCCACAGTTACGAGACCCCACGTCGCATCTCACAAATTCGGTTGACAAAAGACATGTAATATCTGATTGGCATTATTATGAGACTGCTCTCATTTGATCTTATCTCGAGATGCCGGTGCCAAGATCAAGTACAGTGATGGAAAGAGAGGGAGGGAAAAAAAGCCATTTGCCCATTGACTCCGCCATATGAAAAACATCCTTCGCGCCGATTTTGGTATTTCGCAGTCAGACTTGCTTTTCCTGATATCGCCCAGGTGCTGTTCCTTGCCTTCCTCCCTTTCGTCAAGGACACATATGACGAAGAGGAAGTGCTGTTCCCCATGGCGCAAGGTTGATGTCGTAGAACAATCTCGACTACACAAGCCCTGCACAGGTCCCAAACACACTCACGGACACACAGACACAATGCCCACCCCTCCACCGGAAGTTTTAGATCTGCATCCGTCTAGACCCAGCCCAGAGGAAGGAAAAGAAGCAGACAGGCGCACCCCCGTCTGATCGTTTTTTTCTCAATCTCGCTTGTTCCCGCATGTCTTGCCCTCTGGCCGGATTCCACATCCGGATGGATCTCCATGATCTGAAGGGAGAAAGGAAACCCGGACAATCAGAAAAAAGAAAACCAAGAATCAAACGGGGGTGCATGATGTGCTGTCAAGAATACATGCGCGTGGCGTCATCGGACATTCCCATTGTAGAGGTGCCGGCAGATTCCCTTTTCTGTCTGAATGCTTGTCCCTGAACGTCTGTGTGACCCCAACAGGCGGCAGTCGTTCAGGGCGCCGCCCCGAGATAACGACAGGTGTAAAGAGCGTGTGTGTGTAGAAAATAGCGAATGAGATTCATGAAAATAGAGAAAAGAAAAAGAAAGTCAGTGGTGAGAATACAACGCCAAAAGACCCAAGTGCCCTGCTCTCCCTTGCCGTGTGGCGCCGTTTCGCTGTTTGTCTGCTGCTGCTGCTGTTGCTGCCCGTCTGCCTCTCTCTCGTTTTTGTTTTTCCATGGCGGTGGCGGACGGTATCAAGTATGGTACAAGTCGAGTCGCACGAAACCGAGCTGACCGGGGTGGTTGAAAAAGGTGGCAGTGGGAATAAATTGCGAGGCTGATGCGCGTTGGTGGTCTCCGTGAAGTGACCTGAAGAAAGAAGAGGAAACCGAGTGAAAAGAAGGAAGAAAAAAAAAATGCTGTCTCCCAAAAACCCAGTAGTACAAAGAAAAGCCGGCAGCACAGAAAATGTAGTGCCTCCAGAATGGGCCCGAGTGGTAGGTGAGAGTAGATGGACCGTAGCCCGTGAGAGCCTCTATCAAGACTGGATCAGGCTGCGGCAGTGCAGGTGAGCGACGAGGTTGAGCCCATGGCCACGAGACAAACAAGACAGAAGTGCCGTCCCTTTGCCACGCGTCATGGATCCACGCCGTGCTGCCAGACAGGCGCCAGGAAGAGAGGAAAAGCGAGGCTGCGGCGTCACAGAGTGAGAGGAAGATCTGCAACCCGTGGCTTGTCAGAGGTAAAGAAGACCCTCATCGGTCTCTCCGCTGTTGCTTCTGTCGCTGCGCCTCGTCCAGCCCACCCATTCTTCTACTCCCCACCAACGGACACCGTGCGTGGAGAGGAGAAGCACTTCTACCACCTCCTCGACGCCGACGGGGACGCCGCCATGGAGATGAAGCTGAGTGCGACCTCTGCGGCGTCCTCCTTGGCGTTGTTGAGGTTCTTGCCATCATACCAGAACCGAGCCTGGTGGATCGCGCCGTTGACGGTCACGCGGCTCGACCAGGCTGTGCGACCACCTGGTTTGTTTTGATTTCTTGGTCAGCAAACTGGTTTGGTGGTCTTATCTGCCTTTGTGCGCTTCGCACTTCCGTGGGGACGGTTGGCTTGGTGGTTGCTTGCCCCGTGGAGGTGGGTGTTGGGCTCGGAGCCGGCTTACCTCTTCTGTCAGAGACGATTTGGAACGAGGGCGAAGCGATCTGGTACTCGCGGCATGCATCTGTGTGGAAATGTTAGCATATGGTGAGAGGGATTATAGTGGGTGAGTGACTGAGTGAGAGGTGAGTAGACGTGAGGCTGTGTGGGTTGGTCGAACCTTCAAGCTTGCTCTGCCATGCGCAGCTCTCGCCGGCGCTGCTTGTGCTGTGGGCGCGGGAGCTGTGTCGTGAGGAAGACATGTTGTTGTGGTTTTGTGTGAAGTTATGGGTGTTGTGCTGTGCTGTATCGTGCGGTGCTGTGAAGCGTTGCGTTGCGTTGTGCCGTGTGTGTGTATTTGTTGTGTTGTGTGCTGTCGTGTGGTGTTGTGATTATTGCGGCAGAGAATATGAGATGGGAGGGCAGTGTTGTGCAACAGGATTTTGATGCCGGAGGACAAGCGTGAGAAGAGGTTTTGAAGTCTTGGGCTGAATCAACGCCGGAGGTCACAAAGCAAGGGAGGAGTGTGTGGTGCAGTAGTGGTGGTCCGATAAATGACTGAAGGGAGAGGGAGGCCACGATCTCTTATACCCGGGCCCGTACTTGAGCAACAGGCTTACAGGAAGGTCAAGGCGATTGGGAGAACAGGGTGCCGTGATGTGAGGTGGCAGAAAAATGAGTGACGGCTGTATTGCGCCCGTCCTCACATAGATACTTCTACGGTCGACTTGTTTGCATCAGACGTTGCATGTAGACGGCAGGCCAGGTCGGTCGGGAATTAAGTTGGTAGCCTCGGGCGACTGCAGCCATTGATCGTGGCAATCCGCAGGATGGGGGCCGGTATTTGCTACGCGGACGACCTAAACCTGAAAAAGACAAGAGAGTGGAAGGAAAAGTCTCAGGCCCTGAGGCGCATTGTCAGGAAGTCTTTGCTTTTCCGCAGCAGAAGCATAGGCGAAAAGGCGGACACGTACTATGAGACGTCGTCTGTAAGTACTCCCGTTGAATCGTCACTAGAACATCTCCACAATATTGAGAGTCAGCGACAACTTGTCACCAAGAGCCGAGGCGTGGAGTGGATGTACTAGCCTCTGAGTGAGGCGCGAGGTGGTACAATGGAGGGACTAGGAAGGAGAGGTGCAGTACTCTCTGAGTTGTGTCTGATGGTGTGTGACGGTTGTCTTGGGAGAAGGAGTCGACTAGACCTGGCCGGATGATATGGCAGATGTACCGAAAAGCAAGATGAGAGCATACCGCATCATTTTCGACTGGGTATTCTGCTATCGTGGATCCATTCGAAGTTTTTGTTCTTGCTTCATCTGCGTCATGTAAAATGACGAGGGGCACCGGGGCACTTGCGGTCTATTCAAGGAGATCCACGCCGTCATGTTAGGCTCAGATCTCTGTCACACCTCAGATACGCCCGAAGAAGGGCGCAGGCAGGGTAGGCAGAGCAGACAGGGTGGTTCGAGGTGCCAGCATGCTGGGCACGCTGTGAGCAATCATGCAGCGAGGGAGGCATCAAGCGGGTGTGGCACCTGCATGCGGCAGACAAGGGGCTGCATCCGCTTGACAGCCACCCCGGTGTAGAATATGGGGGGTCGGGCAGCCGTCATCCCACACCGGACATCCCTCATCTGACTGCAGTGTGTGTGGCCGACTGCAGCTCTGACGCTGTTGCTTCGACCACCTCTGGGAATCACTTCTCTTGTCGGTGTTTCGGTGTTTCTCGAATGTTTGCTCGCCCTGGCGATCCTGTATGCAATGTCTGATCTCAGCCATACGCTCCAATGGGGACCAGGACCCACCACGTCGTAGCGTCCCAGAGATCTGGGCCCAAGCAATGAGCGACAGACAACCGCTTCACGCCTGAAGGCCCAAATCTGGAAAATTTGCAGGTCTCATGCCAGGCACGACAGACCAATGTCACCCTCCTTCGACTCCAAGGTTGCTGTACCCGATTCACTCTCATTGGGTGCCTTTGATCTTTTGGGGGGGAGCTTGACACCTGAAGCATGCATGTCATATTCTATTGAGCCGGCCCGCGCAGACTAGTTCGTGAGGTGTTAGAGGGTAATGCCGCTCGCAAGCCACATCCAACGGACGAGGCTCATGACAACGGAAAGCTGCCCACTTTTGGCCGCCGATGAGCTGGCTCCTCATGATCGAGATCAGACTGCCATGGTGCCAATGGGCATGAATGGGTTGTATTCTTTGACTCTGTGCGAGTGGGAGGTCGGGTAGAATAATCCCAAACCAGACTTACGGCCCAGAGCAGAGACCAAGCTCAGAATTGGACCGGAACTCCGGGGCACATTGCCGAGTGCATTTATACTGTCTAGCCACTGGACTGAGTTAGAGAGGCCTGCCAAGAGACAGCTGTTGACCTTGGTCAGTGGAATAGTGCTGCAAAGTGTTGCAGTTATGACGACGCTTAATGCATGGGAGCGATGCGCCTTGCCTTGAAGAGCTAAAACCGGCCTGTCCGTACACAGCTGTAGTCAGCCTCACAGTCACAAATCTTGGTCACTTGGATCATCACTGCCCTATCCTCTCGTATCGTCTATCGACTTGTCTACATCCGTGGTGGCAGTGATGGTGGTGGTGTAGCGAATACTGGCATTTACCTGACCGGCAGGTAGAACGAGACGGGGCTGCCCGCGGATGTAACTTTGATTAGCGCTCTTTCGTTTCCACGGTCGTACAGACCACTTGTCCCCATCAGCCCTGTTCCAGACTCGTTTGTGAAGCCTGGAGGTTGTTGGTGGTGATGGCAGACTGCGACATAGCTAGGGGGTGCGTGGGTGATCAATGGCCGTGGCCTGGCCCTTGAGTATCAGACGGCGAGGTATTTTCCTTCTGCCGTCGAGTATAGGCAAGCCGTGGCTTGAAGGGCTGTTATGACTTATGGGACGTTGAGACATGGAATCAACTGAGACGCGGCTCTTTGAGTGCTCGTTGCCATCTGCGCTTGCCGAAGGAAAAGCAAAAGCTGTATCACCCAGAGTTGCGGGAGTGTCCCCAAGTTGCCACCGTCCAGCAGCAGGGGGAGCATGCAACGCCCAATCGGTAGCCACACAGGCTCGTTACACAATGATGATACCCCATTCGGGTATCCCGACCGCAGTCTATCGGGCTGGTAGTGCGACAGTACAGTGTTGATTTTAACCCAGTAGCCAGCCTTGTACAGCAGTAGTTGTTGCTGACATATGCCGTGGCCAGCATCGAAGGCACTATTCCGAGTCCTAAAGTTTCGTGCCACCATTCTTCGTCCGGCCTGGGAGTCTCGACGGCCGGAGTAGCCTGACGATTCCATGCTGTCTTCGGGCCAAAGCGGCAGCCCGGTCAGAACAGGGGTTTGGGTCTTGGTTGAAGACTGATATCAGGCACAGATGAATAGATTTGCGCTATGCCTGGATGCAAGAGTGAAGTTTCGCCGGCAGGCAAGGCATCTCCCACGAAGTAGATCCACCGCAAGGCATTGCGCACCTGTGCCTCTGAGCTGACGAGACCCCGTGGATGAATGACTGCCGGAGAGGTTAGGCCGGGCGCCGTGCAAACAGAAGCAGTTGGCCGGTCAGACGACACCAACAGGAAGCCGGAGTGCTCATCTCTTCGACCGTGTATGGATGTTAGTGGGGCCTCAATGACAGAGTGAGCGTCTATTAACAGCACAGCTTTTCCATCCTGCGGGCAGCTGCAGTCAGGCATCATGTGAGGCAACACAGAAGGACCGGCTGGCTGGGCCGATTGCTCGGCAAGGCGCATTGAACGGGTGAGGGTTACACGGTGGGACGGGTGAGGTTGGGTCGGAATAGGTAGGCCTTCGTTCTGGTCAGACTTTGGTCCCGGCGAATCTCTGGTGAGAATGTGGTGACTTTGTAAGAGTCCCATGGAGGCATGTTGCCAACGTCGAGAGAGCCTAGCAGGACTTGGCCAGACCGACGCTGGTGTGGTTCAACGTAGCACTGCAGGCAGAGTACCTTCCACCTGCATTTTGTGGCTCGTAATAGGGAATCTGGTCGGATGAGATTGATTCTCTCCTTCGCATGTCCAATACACTTTGATGGAATCACTGAGTTGATGGCTGGAGGTGGAGAGAGAATTGGTGGTGGCCGAAGAAAACAAGTGAAGGACTCGTTAGCGGAGTGAAGTGAAGTGACGTGACAGTCAAAGGGTCTGTGTAGGGAAGGTTCGATCAGTGCAGACTGATTAAGGAAGGACCGGGTCTGCGTGAGGAAGTAGGGTCTCCACCCGGTGATGACCACCCAAGGGTCCTCTGCCTCAGCCTGGCTTGAGGATAATATGGCTTTCTTGCCGCTGAAGTCTTTGTCATTTGAATAAAAATTCGTGCCCTGAGTTTTGAAGCTACCTAGGTATTCATCGGCATACAGATACCCCCGGTTTATCTATGCTTTCAAGTGGGATGCATGCGAGCTCTTCTCGAAGACTGACGATGCTCTTATCTTGGGATCAGTACAAAGCGTTGCAGGGAAAACGCCACCAAACTCTCAAGACAACCATTTGAAATGCTGAGACTTCAAGATACCTTGTGTAGATAGCATCGAACAATGGCTACATTTTTCATATTCTGTGGTCCAAACATCGCAGCTTCAATTGAAGCTTCGTCAAAGTCACGAACAGCTATTGACGACACCCGGAACCTTCGCCTTCTAAGCCGCAGTTGACCCCTCATCCCACTCAATTAGGCTTGTTGCCGAACACATTTGAGCTCGAGAGGGAGGGCATAGGTTGGATTCTGAGGAACTGCTTGCCAATATTGACATTTGAAATCCCCACGGCTTCGTTGTTAACGTAGATTTGTCGTTCCATCATGTGTATCCTCGAGCTCGGGCAGGTGACTGGTCGCTTTCAGCTGTCAAAAAAAGCCCATAGCCTACTTGCGGTACAGTAAGCGGCTGAGCAGGGATCAGATCTTCGGTTACCCCAGATTCAGGGTCAGGGGTTCACGGAAGACGCCCCCATTCCCCACACTGGACCTCGGCTTCTTTGACTCGGATGACCGCCCGAGGTCGTCCTCCGCCTCGCGACTGCCGACTGCTTCCACAAAGACGGCGCCTCCTTCATCCCCCATAGACTAGAACATTTCATTTCAGCATCTTTCTCTCCATAGACTTCGATTCACAGTTCGACTACCCCGATAGATATCCTCACCAGCGAAAGGAACAACATAGGCCTTGCGATCCCTCTTCCGACTCTGCCTCGCCCCCAGATAAGACCAGCAGCATGCCGTGGAACACAGAGCTCACGCGCCGTCTAGGCATTCGAGGTGAGTAGGCTACTCGGGGGAGACAAACCCCACGAGGAGACGCAGACCCTACCTGAAGACACTCGACTGACGAGAACCACAGTGCCCGTCGTGCAGGGCGGTATGATGGTACGTGCCCCGAGTCTGCCAGCTGTTTCCTTGGCAACTTCCAGTGTTCCCATCCGTCCACTCATGTCACTGAGATGCTATGTCGTCGCTCCTCCTCGATGGGATGGAACCGGCCGGACGGCCTCGCCGTGATGGACACACGATGAAAGTACTGACCCCGGGCTCTTGTTCCAGTACGTCGGATACGCCGAGCTGGCCAGTGCCGTCTCCAACGCCGGCGGGCTTGGCATCATCACGGCACTCATCTTCCCAACGCCAGCAGACCTGCGCAAGGAGATCCAGAAGTGCAGGAAACTGACCAAGAACCCCTTCGCTGTCAACATCACCCTCCTGCCGTCCCTCAACCCGCCCGACTACGGTGCTTACGCCCAGGCCATCATCGACGAGGGCATCAACATCGTCGAGACGGCCGGCAACAGCCCTGGGCCAGTCATCAGGAAGCTCAAGGAGGCCGGGTGTATCGTACTGCATAAGTGCAGTAAGTAGTCTCCCCTCTTTGGGCAGGAAGGCCCTTTCGTATGTGCGACAGACGCTTACACGGTGATACCTCGCACAGCCACTATTAGACACGCACAGAGCGCCGTCAAGCTCGGCGTCGACTTCCTCAGCATCGACGGCTTCGAGTGTGCAGGGTGAGTCGATGATGGCACCGCATGCGGGCCCCGTCATGCTTCTGTTCCCGTGATTTAGGCTTGCTACGTGGCGCTTGCCATGCCGCGGTCCTTTTTTTTCACTTCACAACTTTTTTCCCGTGCCGGCCAACGCATGTCATCAGAGGCGCGGTTGACGGCTTCGTCCTGCAGCACAACGTCGCTCAGGCCCGGCCGCCGGCCCTTCTCTGCTTTGCACAAATCCCGTACGGTCGCTCGCATGCGGCCTGCCTCATGCTCACACCAGCCTCCCCGGGCACTTGCTTTTCTTTCCCCTTTTCTTTCTCACTATTAGATTTTTTCTTGACCTCGCCTCCGAACATCGGTGTGAGATTCGGCATCGGGTGGAGCCGCGTGCTAACAAGCATCGCAGCCACGTCGGCGAATCAGACATCACGAACTTTATCCTGCTCAGCCGCGCCCGGCAGTCCCTCAAGGTGCCCTTCATCGCCTCGGGCGGTTTCGCCGACGGGCAAGGCCTGGCGGCCGCGCTCTGCCTCGGCGCAAGCGGCATCAACATGGGCACGCGCTTCATGTGCACAATCGAGGCGCCCATCCACGAGAACATCAAGAAGGAGATCGTCAAGGCCAGCGAGACGGATACGGCCCTCGTGCTGCGCAGGTGGACCAACACCACCCGCCTGTACAAGAACAAGGTCACAGAGGAGGCGCTCAAGGTCGAGAGGGAGAGCAAGACCGGCGAGTTTGCAGAGATTGCTCCTTATGTGAGCGGGCAGAGGGGCCGGCAGGTCTTTATCAACGGCGATCCGGACTACGGTGTAAGTGATGCTCTCTCCCATTTCTATGCTTCATGTGGTGTTTGGACACATGCTGACACGATATGACCAGGTCTGGACCGCTGGCCAGGTCATTGGCCTGATTCATGATATCCCGACTTGCAAGGACCTCGTCGAGAGGATTAGTGTAGAGGCCGAGGGGGCGCTTAAGGAGAAGCTCGAGCTTGTTTCGCCGACACAGAGCAAGCTGTAGATGTGCTATAGAATTGTTTTTCATTTGATGTTTAGCAATGTACTAGAATCTGCAACGAATGTATCGAGATTTCAACGCCATATCTCAGAAATATCGGGAAGGGAGACCTGAGCAGAACACGTGATTGCAAACATTGATGTAAACAATCTGGTTTGGTCTAAACAGTATGCTCCTACTTGTTTGCTCTCTCCTGTCGCCCCTCAATTCCCGATCCCCCAGTCCATGATTGATCGAGATCGTAGCTATCGTTGGCCATTATGCCATGCTTGTCTACTGTCATCAAGCCCACTTTGGGCTCTGATACATATTGCTCGAGGCAAACCATTTCATACCCAAACATTTGAATTTGATGCTCGCCCTCATACAAACAGACGAAAGTTTGAATCGTCATATGCCAGTGAACTGTCACTGCCGAACACTGGTGGGTTTACCTCGACGGTCCAATTGCTGGCACGAACAACAGACTGGGCCATACGCACGTGTGCTTGTAAGTGTACTCAATTCACTACTGAGAAGATCATCAAACCACCGCCCTCCCCATCCTCCTTCCCCTACTGATGTCTCCTGGGCGCTTGGGGCCGTTGACCAGGGGTGGTGGCCTGGACTAGGAATAATCACAGACCGGTGGCTTTGTTGAGGTTGTCAAATGCATCATTCGGAAGATCCAATTCGAGAAAACCGGTGGTCGATTTGACACAGGGTCTGGGCCCTCTTTATTGTATGTGGTATTTGCCGCTGTATGCGATTTCCAAGCCCGCTTTGCCAAATATGTCGCCATGCATCATGACCATCCAGCCAGGGCAGTGTCGCTGGTGATACACCGGGGATCTTGGCTTGCCATGGCGTTCGTAGGGATGAACCCGCCCCCTGCCACCCACAGGGCTGAATCCTTCCCGAATCGTGGTCTTGGCCCTCTGCCGGGAGTTGCGGCCCACTCATACTTTGAGTAATTGTTTTGGATATTAACTATATGCGAAGTCCCGCTTCATGTCTCATGGCCATATCCCAAATTCGAACGGGTCGACGTGCGGGTAGTCGGCTCGCATCCCCATGATGATGCTGTACTCGTCCCTCAGCAGGTCCGACCCCTCGTTGCCGAAAGCCGAATATTTGCTGATCTCGTGCCTCCGCAGGGCCACGTTCCACGGGAAGCTGGAGTGCGCGACGCCCATGAACGAGCTCGCCTTGAACATGATCATAAAGTCCACCAGGGCCTGCTGATCGAAGGTCATACTGTCGAGGCGCTCGCGGTCGGCGCCCCGGAGCAGGTCGTACTTGGTCACCACGGCCACGTCCCCCTGGACCAGGTCGGACGCCTTCAGCCTTTCAGCGAACAGGTCCACCACCGACTGGTCGCCAGACGCGACATAGACGACTCGCAGCCCCGTCCGCGCCAGGTTCTCAAACTGCTCCCGGAACTGCTCCTCGACCCGCGAGTACCTCCACTCCTCGGGCGGCCACGCCCAGATGGCGTCCTCCTCGAGCCGCAGGTGCGCGCCGTAGAAGGCCCCCGGGTTGATGGCCACCGCCGGGTCGATGGGCAGCGAGAACTTCTGCTTCAGCTCCCACAGGACCTTGGCCGCCATGGCGCGCGTGTCGTTGCGGAACGAGAGGATCTTGCCGAACTCGCGCGCGAAGGCGTCGCCGTCGTCGCGCACCGGGTACTCAAGGAAGGACTGGCCCATCCGGACGTGCACGGGCGCCGAGGGTATGGGCTTGACCTTCTGCTCGCCCTCGAGCCACTCGTCGAGGAAGCGCCGCCACTCGCGGGGGAACTCGAGGCCCTCGCGCGGGTGGTTGGGCTCAAACTGGTCGCCTATTAGGTCTACTTCTACCCGTCGGTCGTAGTTTGGGAAGTCCTCGGCGCGCTCGTAGATGCGCATCCCCGGGCAGCCTTCCGACAGGTGCTTGATGAACGTCTGGCTTTCCAGGAGGTAATCTAGGGGCACCTCGTTCGTCGTCTCGATGTCCGTCAGGTCGCTCGGGTTACGCAGGGCAATCGAGGGAACCACGAGGGCGCCGCCGCCGTTGATCGCATACCGCACGCATTTGAGAATCTGGTTGCGCAGCATGCCGATGCCACCGTGCTGACCCTCGCAGGTGAAGAGCAGGCCCTCCCTGAAGTTGTCCGGTTTCCGGGTACATATTTCTTTTATAGGGCTGTAATCGATTGGCGTAGGGAACTCGGTGTCGATCGCCTGTCGGACGAACGCCCTCTCGGCCTCGTTTTCGTGTTTGCTGCCGCCGCCGATGCTCCCATCCTGCTGCGCGAACAACAGCACCGACAGCCCGTCGTATCCACCTATCAACCGCGTGCTCCAAACAAATACAAGCAAGGTCCCCAGGAAGAACGCCGCCACCCACGGGCGATCTTGGCAGAGCATGGCGGGCAAGGCAGACAGGCAGGCCGTCGTTCAACGAGCAGCCGAATCAGAGAGAAAGAAGGGCACCTTAACCGAAGCCAAGAGGGTTGGCAGGATGCAGATTTCTTGGGGCCAAGAAACGAGCTCCAGATGTTGTTCTCTCGCGACGACGTCGGACGCTTCGAGGCGCCAGCTCTGGCGAGGCGAGCTAGGGTGAAACGGTTCGTGTCGGACCACGGCCCCCAGGGGCACTGAAACGGGCTTGCCCGGCAGCGGTGACTCGGCAGACATGACAGGTCTTAGCACCGCTAGGATACCGAATTTTGGGTTTCTAGCAGGCTATGGAAGTTCTAGTGTTGCTTCCCCCAATCGATGATTGCGGGATGGCCTGGTTCATTCATTGTGGCTTCAGCTTGTAGGAGAGAGTGCATTGTGGGACAACTCCTGGAAGCGGGCACTAGCTAAAATAAGGTTGTTAGACCACCCCAGCTTCAACTAAAACATACTCAATTCCTCAAGCTCCATGGTGCCACAACCCTTTATCTCAATACCAGTCTCAAGTACTATCCGCAGACTGATCCACAATTTGTTCCTCAGCCCGTGTCATGTCGGTTCAGTTATCCTATCTCCATTGAAGCGGCATGGAGCCCTGGTTGCCTTCCCGCCCATGTGAGACGCGCTCAATCGTTTGTAATTCAACTCTGTATGGTATGCGACCTCGAATGAAAATCAGTACTGACTGGGGACATGAAATACCGTCGGTTCTGAATTAAAGTATATGTGCGGTTCTTTCTTGTTGAATTGAAACGCCTGTTACAGCCTCTTCACAGGCTGTATCATCTGTCCAATATTCTGTCGAGTCCACAAGAGCATGTATCCGAAGGGTGCAGATTGAGAAAAGCTCGAAAGACCTCATGCATGACCTTTTTGTTCTTCTTGAATCTCCACAAGCAACTTGAGCCACGATTCGGCTTTACCACAGACTTTGGATGGTAGCGAGGGTTCAGACAACAGTTGACATGTTCGAAGGCAGGGTCAGAGGCAGTGGAGATGTTTTTGTTGGCTTGGCCAGGTCTTTCATTTACTCGATTCGCTTTGGGGTGTTTGCATTGCTCGTCCAAAATGGGTATCTCATGGATGGTTCGTCAAGATCCGTCTAATGCAAAGAAATCGGGTGGACTTCAGTCATCCTATCCCATAAGCTGGGATCTATGGCCTCGTCCACAAGACGAACTTTGAAGGTCTTGACAGCCTCAAACACAGCCTGAGAACAATGTTCATTTGACCGCACTGCGCAGGATCCATGCAGGGCGGCAGCTCGTTGTTCTGGGGACATTCGGCGATGGTTTACGATCTTGTCGGCATGAAATGTCGTTTATTTCAATATACGGTTGGTCTAAACAAGGAGGGTAGACGTAATGCCACTAAGTACGCTCGCAAAGTAATAGGAAGACACTTGGGAGACGAGAGCCAGCGCTTCAGTCTGTCAGACTCGTGATGCTCCTGACCTCTTTGCTGGGTTGGCCCGCAAGAGCATCGCGTTTGTTCTACGATTCCCTTGTGCCTAGAATACAACCCCCAGGAGGTACTTCGTGACTTTGGATCCTGGGCTTAGACGACGCTAGCAGATTGTGCTGTCGAAATGAATTGCACTGGCCTTGACATGACGCCGGTGAAGTTGCTGTTTGTCTACAGACATTAACAGGGAGATGATCGTGCCGTGGGCAGTGGCTCGAGTGATTCGCGGATTCCTGATAGCTGCGAATATTTAAGGCCAAAATCATGAGCAATCATAGCTTTCCTTCCATTCCACATCATCCTTTGACACAAGTTGTCCTTGGATCACCTTCAGCACTGACAAGTGGTCTTCATCAATCGTTGACATCTCGGCCTGACTTCATCCATCTGGCATTCCTTCGTGAGTATTCCTTTGGTCCCATCCCCCGAATCAATCCTTCATCACGATTACCCAATTACACACAATCACGGGCCACCCCAGCAATTGACAAACCTCCGCATGATCCTTTGAGTCCCTGGACTAGTCACAGTCACGGACTGTTCCTCATTAATACGGCCAAGTCTACCTGACCTCATCATTTTCGATCCTCTTCCGTTAGCCCTGAACCTCACGCCGTTATTGTCCTTGTATTGGTTTGAATACTTGTGCTGAATAACTGACCCGATGTATTTCAGCGGCATCACGATGCCTCCGCCATATAGGAACCCGGATTGGACGCCGGATAATGGCCAGCCTGAATGGCTTCATTACGGGGCCCCGAATTCGAATTACAATCCTCAACGTCCTGCCAATGTGGTGTCACAAGGCCAGGCTAATACGACACCCTCCAACCAGGCCAGTTGGATGCATCAAGGCCAGATCGATGTGGCGAATCTTCCCCCGGGTGCTGGTCCTCGCAGTATTCCACGTGGTAGCAGGGCATCCTATACACCCAGCCCACGCAATGCTGGTGTACCGTCCAGCAGTCGCACTCCGTTCAACTCTGATTTCCCCATCAACACTGGAGTTCCAATCAATGCCGGCATGCGAAACCATCCTGGTGGGAGTCAGAACACCATGAGCGTCCCAAACATGCCCGGATTTCCAGACACTACTGGTGTTTTCAGCCATCGCCAGGCAGAGCACATCCAAGGACAGCCCATTCAAGGACAGCCCATTCAAGGACAACCTATCCCTCGAGAGCCTGGAGCACCCTCTCAGATGAACACCCAGACAGGAAATACTGACGGGCGTTCCATCACCAGTGGTCAAGCTTCTAGGCCAGTGAATGATGATGCCGTATTCCAGACAAATGCGATCGAGAGCCAGAGACTCCGGATTCCTCATCGAAAGAAATACTCCGAATTCGTCAAGAACCCCACAGAGTTCGAAGATTACGAGGATGAGGAGAGACAGGCGCGCAGAAGAGGCGGCCCGGATCGATCATCTGACATACCCCGGCATCTGGCTGGTCTAACCCATCTTGTGGACCGTCTCGGTGACGCCATCGCGAATCTCGATGGCACTGGGAGCAGCCAGACTCGTGTCAACCAGTCAAAGAGAGGAGACAGCGCAGTCGTGGATAGCGCGGCGGTCAAATGCGTCAAAGACATGACTGACCGCGACATTGCGATGCTGGCGTGGAAGTTCTTGGTAAGTCTTAGCCCGCATCCGGTTCCCTCGTTGTTTTTATTGTCTTCACCACCGAAAGCTAAGTACTGTTCCCAGAGAGCCATCATGAGGGCCCAACAGGGCGTTCTCGAGCTTCGCCCTAAGCACGATTTCATAGACTTCGAGAAATCCATGTCCAGATTTAAGCGTCTGGAATCCGGCTTGGCAGTAAGTTATTGTCCAGTTATGGTGTGAAGCACGAGATATAGTTGAGAAAGGCGAAAAGCTAATCAAGAGAAATCGTTTCAAGTTCAACAAGAATCTCGTCCGATGTGCCTTCGATTCAGACGAATGGATTGATCGGATAGTAGCAGACCCTGAAGGCCAGAGAAAGCGGAAGAAGGACAACCAGGACATCAACGATGCGAAGTGCAAGGCGCTTGCCGAGGCGAGACGGATGAGAAAGGGTAGTTCCAGCACTACTGACTCTGGAAAGAGACGACGTGCTTCCACCGCTACAAAGACAAACAAACGCGCCAAGCACACCCATTCTCTGTCCTCGGATGAGGAAGCCTGGGAGTGGGAGTATCAGCCACAGCACCAATTGGATCAGCATCATGAACTTCAACAGCATCACGGCCAGTATGCGCCTCAGGCTCAGCTACCACAGCAGTACCAACAACCTCATGAGCATCACCTGCAGTTTCAACAGCCTCAGCAGGCACAGCAGGAACAGCAGACCCCGCAGCAATTTCCAAATCATCCGCAATATGTCAACCCTGCGCAGCGCTTTGGCAATCATCCGCAGTACGGACAGCCTCAGGGATACGGACACCACCAACAGCAATTCGTGAACCAGCTGCAGCATGCAAACCCTCAGCAATATGTTGATCCCCAGCAGCATGGATTTGCTCTGCATCATGAAGGCACTCAGCAGCTGGGCAACCCCCAACAATTCCACGACCATCTGCAAATGGATACTCAGGAGCAATTTGAGCACCCTCAGGATGGATGTCCTCAGCAGCTGCAAAACCCCGAGCAGCATGAGGGACCTCAACAGACTTGGAACAATCAGATCGAGATGTCTCAGCAGTTCGAGCACCCTCAGCGTCCTGGTGCTCCTCAGCAAGCACAGAACTATACGCAGGTCAAGAACGATGACCATTTCGAACAACCTCAGGATGGAGATCAGCAGGAATTTGGGGACTATCAGGATTTCCAAGATCTACCGGAGCACGAGAGCCCTCAACAAGTCGACGACTACGAGAACGAGACACCTCAGCAGTCTGAGCAGTTTCAGCAACCCGCAATGCCTCAACAGCTTGGTGACGGGCAGCAGACAATGTTCCCTCAGGCGTCTGAGCAAGTTCAGCAGCATGGCATCAACGATGCCCAGCAACTTTCAGGCTTCCAGCAACATGAAGCATCCGAGCAGCTCGATCACCCTCAGCAGCTCGGTAGTCCTCAGGAAATTGAGAACAATCAACACTTAGAGCATCCCGAGGAGCATGGAAATACTCAACCCCAGCAGCCCGACCATGCTTAGCAGCCCGACGACGCTCAGCAGCTCGCTCAGCAGCTCGACAATGATCAGACGCTTGACAACGATCAGCAGCACGGAAGCCCCGAGCAGCAGCCTCAACAGCCTGTGGCCGTTCAAGAAGCCGCCACGCCCGCCAACGATGGACCGCAGTCACCTTAGGCAGACGATGGCAGCAACGAGCAGGCAGTGCCAGAGCTGGAAACCCTTTTTGGTGACGAGTTTGCGGGATCGTTCGGTCCGAATGCGCCTCTTTATGACGAGGACTATGAGGCGTTCGATCTTCGGGAAATCAGCTGGGACCAAATCGAGCATGGAATTTTCGACGAGGAGGGCTCCGACGCGGAGGAGCTATTCGGAGAGCCTGGCGATCAGGGCGACTCCTAGGTTGATGATTGTAGCGAGCATGGGGGTGAAGATTGATGGTCTTCTTAGATATGGTACGTCCTGTGGAGATGGAAGAAGACTGTACGGTGGCTGGTCTAGGGGAGGGAAGTTGCGCTGTATAGTTATGCTCTGACGCCGTCAGGTGACGGGCTTGTCTATTCGTTTCCTGATTTGTTGTCTCCTTATATGACTAGCCTTATAAATTTAGTTTTTTGAGCCTGCCCTTTTCATACTCTGTAAGGTGATCCAATGCTCCAAACTCCAAATAATCAATTGTTTGTTCAACCTTAGAGACAGGGCCTTCCATTGTCGTCGATAGCTGCAACATCCTCAGTTCCCAGGGTTAGGTCGAGCAATCTGTGCATAACGGTCACCAGATGAGGCTAGGAAACAAGGCGTAAGATGGCCCAAGCCTAAGCCCTTGATACCTTTCGGGATACTCGTATCACAGGAAGGGTTTACAATGTACGAGTGCCCCTTTTCACCGTACGCTGTGCTCCAGAATCGTGACTAAGGTGATATTTGCCGCCAAAACATGGCAACTATGCATTATTGGCCGATAAGTCTCGACATCAGATGGGATCGACCTGAGCCTGATTCGTCTTGTCTTAGATTCCCCCAAAATAGCGTCTCATACTTATCTAGATGTCTAGAGCTTAGAATGTCAATGTCTCTGTGGACGATCAGACTTCCAGTATTGAGGGTTTTGTCTGTGGCAGTACTGCGGGTCAGGTGGATATGCCATCGGTCACTGGGCTGTACGTCTATGAAAGCTGCCATTTGGCCCTTTTACACCCTGAATTTAGCTATATGCCCACTTCGAATACAAGCAGTTGCATACATGCCAGACCCTATCGCCCCTGACACACGGTCTGTTGACTTCATGCCGTTAGAATGTCGAGATGCCAGGTTGACGAACGGACGAAAGACTGCTCCACACTCAACAATCAGCTTACAAGGGAAACGTCAAATCGAAGTTAGAGATTCTCTCTATTCTGGTTACCAGTGCTGATCACTGGCCTCATAGATGGAAACGTATGCCCAGGTAGTATTTCACTCGTGTTTAAGTACCAGGCGCCGATACTCAGGCTGAGTCCTTCGCGGTTCCTCGTTTGCATGAAAAGTGAAGTTGATTCCGATAACCTCGCCGTGGAGGGGCTGGGCCTACTTCACGGGGCTGAGAAGTGATTGTTCAATGTGCTAACCGGTTCTATTAATTCACTCCATACTCTGGTTAATGGACGAACGGTAACCCAGTTGTGGGACCGTGGCCATTTCACTTCGTCGCGCAGACAGCCCCGACTTCTTAACCCCTCGTCCGCAATCCATTCCTTCTGACTTTCTTCCCTCCCACCAACATCATCGCACAGGAATTGGTCCTCAGTTCCATTTGTGCACAACACACTGCCTTCTGCCTGTGCCAGTGGAAAGCATCTGACAACTCACCTTCTTCGATCAATCGAAGGTAGTAAGTATTTCCAACATCCTCACCATCTCGAGCACACCATCCTCACCATACCATCCCCACCACACCATCTCCACCACACCACCGTCTCTGCCCAGGATCATACCAGCCGCACACATACAAAGACTGTCTGGTCGAAGTCGTTTGTGACAAACACCTCCTTGGCTACACTATCACAGCCGCCAGAGTTGGTTCCATCAGCCTTGTTGCTACTTCTCTCCACCAACTTGATCACCCCTCAACAAGTCTCTTGCTTCCTACCAGTCAAGCCCTTCACAGCTCCCAAATCCCTCCTCTGGACTGACTCTGAAACTTCAGCTCTGGCTCAATGGATCGCAAGAACATTGGCAACATTGCCCGTGAGCCGGACCCTAGTTTGGATCCTATGGCTTCAAACGGTAGTCCCATGGCCTTCACTGGTCCTAACCGCCCAGGAGGACACTTTAACAATCACCATCGTTCCCAGTTTACTCCCACTGGATTCAACTCGAACACGGCTTCTCAGATTGATAACTCCGGAGCTGTGACGCCGACCAGCCAGTATGGTCCAGCAATTGGAAGTCAACACCAGAATGGTCCGACGGCTGCTGCATACAGTATGCAACCTTTCGTCCAGTTTCATCCAAACGCACAGAACCACCCCATCGTCCAGAACCACCCCGTATTTCACAACGTTGGTGTTATGGTTTCGACTAACACACTTTCCCCAGCAGGAGTTCCCAGCAACACTGCGCTCAACGCTCGACACCAGCGTCAAGTGGTTGAGACTCCGTACTCGGCCCCGATGGCAAGCCAGACTTTGCAGTCTGCCAATGCTTACATGATGGCACAGCAGCTACAGCACCCAGTGCAGCCACAGCAACTTGCGCACTCACAGCAGTTTGCGCACTCACAGCAGCTTGCGCAGCCACACCCGGCGCAGCCAGCGCAGCCGGCCGCTCCTCAGAAGTCGGATGATGAGCTTGACCGGGAGGTCAAAGACCTTCTGAAGGAAAAGGGAATGAAGTTCGGAGGACGCATTCGGAATTTCGAGATGGCCGCCAGATACAGGGAGGCCGAGAGGCGAGTCAAAGTTGTACCGACCCCTGAGCTGGCGAAAGACTTCCCGACAAGCGAGGACGAGCAGGATGCTCTGGCGCGACGTATCTGGGGCGCCTTGGCGAGCTGGGTGATTCGCAATCAGCCCAGCGGGAGCAAGATGGCGATCAAGCGCCTCAAGTCCACCAAGTCGTTCACTTTCGAGAATACAGCATGGGATATCATGGTATTTGAGACCACAAGCCCCACTGAGAGTTGACACCAGCTAACAATAATTCGCAGGAGAAGGCTCTCGCTGCACAGCGTGGTGAGCTACTGCTTGAGCCCAGGTTCAAGATCGCCAAGTTCCCGACCTACGAGGCTAGACACACTGCCATCGTGAATGCACTCAAGGTGAGTTGTGAAAACACGTCAAATCTCCTATTGCACCAAGAGTGAAATATAACTAATCTTGAACAATATTTTGAAGAAGAACTCCCTTTTGGCCCAGAATACAACGTATTCAAGTGACTGGCGGGACCGTATCGCCGCGAATCCAGAGGCGGAGCTGTCGCGGAAGGGGAACAACGAGAAGAGTAACGACGGCAAGAACAGCAAGTTGGCCTACACGACTAGGCTGAAGAGAGCCAACCCCAACTTCGATTTCAAGACTGCCAATCCTATCGACGCCGAGACTTCTTCGCGTCGCTCCTCCAAGCGAGTTAAGCGGTCTCGAGACGAGTCTGATGACGACGAGGACGAAGACGAGGGTAGCCAGCTTCAGGTCCTGGCCGATCAGGACGACGACGAGACTGAGGCTGAGGATCCCACTCTAGTCAGCGACGACCACACTCAGACGGAGATCCCCACTGAAGCTGGCGACGATGCTCACGCCATTTCCCAGCAGAACAACGACCAGGCCCACGGTGAAGATCATCAGCCTGCAGATGTTGTTCCGATCGAGGACCAGTCGCAGTCTCCAGTTGACCAGGCCAACAACCACAGCGAGAACATGGCTTGCCAGGGCGGCCACCAGGCGCAGGCATCATTTGATCCGACCGACACTGGAGTTCAGGCAGTTACGCCCCAGCAGCAGGACCAGCTTCCGATGGAGCGAGCCACTTTCCCAAACCGACCCAACCAGCTTGCCATGATGCAGCAGCAGAACTCATCCCGGCGCCCAGCTCCACAGACGCCTTAGAATGGCGCTCGCGACGGGAACTCGATGGTGGATCTTGCAAACGTTGGGATTCCGCACAATATTTTCCGGGAGATAATGAACAAGCCTTCCGACCTGAACGACGTCTTTTATGACGCTCTGAACCCTCGCCCGTACATGCGTGGCCACAGCGTCATGCTGATGCCTCCAGCTACACAGAATGGGGGCATGGCCCAGGGAGGATTCGACTTGCAGGACACCACTCTGGCCCGGCAGAGCGCTGGCTTCAGAATGGCACCTCAGGGACGCGCCACCTTCGTATCTGCTCCCAATGGTGTTTCCTACGGTTCTCCAGGAGAACTTTCCTATGGAAACGGCGGTCACTCTGCTGCCACCAGCGGAAGCTTTACCCCGGGTCCTGACACAAGCCAGAACTTCACTGGCTCTGACATGCAAACCGGCTCTGAGTTTGATGGACTGCCGGGAAGCGATACAACTCTCCACTAAGGTGCCTGAGTGGCATCATCACTCGGGCTCCTTCCGCAGGGCTAGCTACAGCTTGGAGGATAGCGGTGGTTGATCTTGTGGCGGCGTTCGCCTAACTATCGGGGTTGTTCCCCATCGGTCTATTAGGTGTAAGACTGGGACAGCAGCGATGTTTGAGATTGGTAGCATGACACCCATGGCGTATTCGTCACATGAGAGCTGGGAGACTTGATGTGGAAAGGGATAGGAGTTTGAGTGACCTATAAAGGGGATAGGTATGATGAGTCGATGTTTTACCTGTGTGGTGGCATTAGACGACTTGCTCTTTATATTCTTATATACGACAAAGAGCCTTTTTTTGAGAAGCCTTGGCAGTTCCCATCCTTAGTGAGCATGTGTTCGATTTTGGAATGAGGTTCTCAGTGCTGTCGCCCACAAACCCATAGAACCAGGATGAGAATGAGTGGGAGTACTGCTGTTTCGAATGCACCCGCATGTAAAATTTGATGAGATATTAAGCCATTCACTCAGTCATCAATTCACTAAAGGCTATGAATACTGTTTGCAGCAACAGTCAGCTGATCCTCTGCCTCGAATCTCTTCCACCTTCGAGTTGAAAAGCAGTACATAACACTATCATTGGCTTGCCATTCCCAAACACTGCCTTCTGGATCAAGCACTTGTAAGTGGTTCCATCTCCTTCATTCTTCAGTCAGCGCCCTCCTACCCTTGACTTTGATCATCGTTTGCGTTGAGACTACGTCTCGCTGCAAACCAACATCGTCCCACTCTTCAGCCCTAGGCCAGCAGCCCCTCGTCCCCTTAGCAGCACTGTTGCCCGTCGCGAACCAGTCTTTGACATCAAGTCAACACTGCATTTTGTCAACACACTCGCCTTCCTAACAACAACAACAATTTGTCTAGGCTCGTGAGAATGAAACCTCTCAATTCCTTTGCAGTGCAGCCCGAGTCCCGCAACGCGGCCACCATTGACGGGGGAGCTCGTCGTGAAGACGCTCCTCGTTTGACTGCCAATCAAAACGCCCTTCAGACGTGCCACACCGAGCAGCCTGTCATGGCCTCGTCCTCCAACGCCAAACCAGACGGCATGCACAATGATTCGACCGATTCTGATGCCAACGCGGCGTCTCTTACCAGGCTGAACAGCAACAACACAGCCTTGGACCCAGAGGCGATGTCCACCAACGAATCCAAGGAATCCCGAGTCATGGCCCGTTTGGCCCAGCTGAAGGCTTTTCAGCAGAAGAAGGGAGGTGGATTTGAGGGATACATCAGCAGCCTGGAGGACCTCGAGGAGGTTGAGGAGGCAACTGAGCTTCTCTACCGGGACGAGCAGCAACCCGATCTGTCCGCTGGATACCCGCAGACCGAGGCCGGCTTTGAAGCACACTGCCGCGTGCTCTTCGATGCGATGAAGAACTTGGACAACATCCTCGATGTTGTGGGCGGCCCTGGTGGCAATGGTCAGTCCAGCTATACTCGCAGCGGGGATAGCATCGCTGTCAAGACCATCAAGGGCAAGGCGTCTTGGGAGATTGAATTTGTCGCTGGAAAACTCATTGTAAGCATGAATTCCACCACAAAGCTCTCTTCACGTATGTAGAGGTATCAACAGCTAACAAAAGTCTCCAGAGAGCGATACGCAAGGCCCAGCTCGGTGGCCTTTTGGTTCCTGGAACAAAGTTCCACAAATATGGCAGTTTTACGCTGCGGTTCCAAGCAGTCGTGGATGCACTCATGGTTAGTTGTTGTCGATAGGCCAAAGCCTCTTATCGTCCTCCAGGAAGAATTACCAGCTAATACGTATGAATACGAGCAGGTCAGCAAACTACTCGTTCGCAGCGCGTTCAATTCCAATGAGTGGATTGACCGCATTGCTGTCAATCCGAACGCGGAGCTGGGGCTCAAGAGGACGAACAAGGAGGTCAACGATGCAAAGAGTCAGAAGCAGAAATTTGCCGATAAGATGAAGAAGGATCCCTCGATCAACTTCAAGACCACCATGAGCCCTAAGTCGGCTGAGACTAATACCTCGGCTGCAATCCCAGGCCCTGCGACCCAGACCGAGCAGCAGTCCGACCAGGGCTCTGCCGTCCCATCTCCTCAAGACGAGACGGATTCGGACGTAAGCCCAGGCCCAGCACCTCGCAAGCGTGTCAAGATCTCCCAGGATCCAATTGATCAGCTTCAAGAGGAGGCCGGACCGTCATCGACATACGAGAACAACGTCAACCAGCGCGAGCAGCCTATGGAGGAGCGGGCCACCGATCACCGCCAACAGGAGCTTCAAACTCCGCAAGACGGAAGCTTGGACATTGATCCTACTAGTCCGAGACTCGGCGAGGAGGCGACTTACTGGTCGGTGGATGGGGGCTCCGAGCAGGTGGAGCGAGGATCTGATCCCTTCGGCATGTCTCAAGCCCACGCGGCCCCAGGTGGAGGCCACGGCACGGCTGGACACGACGGACAGGTCATATTTGCCCACGGTGGACCGCTGAATCTTGATCCGAATCCTTACAATGTCTCAGGCCCTATTCGAGAGTACGGCTTTGGAACCGACGACCGGGCTGCCCCTGAGTTCAACCGTCAGCGCTCTGGCGGCATGGCTGAATTCCGGGCTTTCAGATCAGACGAGAGCCAGTACCATGACGAGGGTCATCAGGGCCAGGAGAACCACTACTGGACTTACTACGACGGTTGATCTTGTCGTGGACAATTGAGCTCCCTTAAGGCTGGCGCTCAGCTGACACAAGATGGTATTTTGCCATGGAACTGGGATCGAAAATGGATTATCAGAGACGCTCGGTTCGATGATCTGTAAGAGATCGCTGAATAAAGGTTGAAGTCCCAAGAGAAGGATCTTTGCCTCACATTGAGAACCTATTGAGTCCAAGGACGGGATTGTTTGGCTTGGCTGTCTAGCGGCGATTCGGCGCATAACAGCCGCCTCTCTCTGTCCAGATGAAGAGTGGCACAGATGTCGCTGAAATTGATTTGGGATCACAAATTATATATCTTATTTCCCATCGGAAGACTCCAGAGCATGGAAGTGGACAGGGTGAGCAGCCTCCCTGAGGAAGGAATTGCGACGGAGTAGTGGGCGAGTGGACCACCGCACTGGAATTCTTGCCAAGGCAAGTGTTGCCTTTTGTGGCCTTTGATTGTTTTATTCTATGTTAGACTTTGATTGCAGCCAGTGACAATAGAAGTCAACAATTCTTCTCATTCTGAATCAACCTTTAGCCTTGCGTCTATGGACATCAAGACCTGTCTTTCACCGCTGTCTCCAGTTTTAGTGTCATCGATAGTGCTTAATGGGGTCGCTTCTATTCCAGAATCACACTCGAATTTGGAAGATGGCATCTTTGCAATAAAGGCGCGCGATTCTCAATGAACCTGAGGTCATAGCAAATCCCGATGACAGAGTGATGACAGCCGACATGGCCATCCAATAACTGCACATCACGAGCCGCACTGACACGCATGAAGCTGAGAATATGGCAGGTCATCCGAGCATAGTATTGAGACCAATAATCTTGCAAAAACAGATCGCATCTTATGACTGAGTCCAACTTGATGTCGAAACGGGTACTTGATCGCAACAGATTGAACCTATTTCGGACGATCCTGCTGAGTATGTCTATGACTCATTCAGGTTCTCTTAGGTCTGTATATTCGTGCCGAAATGTTCGGATCTCTTCCTCAATAATCGGTGTTCGTCAACCAGTGGCAATCGGGAAGGTATCGTCCTTCAAAGCTTACGGATCTGCATATGCGGCGGGCTTAATAGTTGACACGTATTGTTCTTCAAACTGGAGCCTCGCGTCGAATTCCGCAACGTCAGTGGTCGCAATGATTGACTTCCGAAGGGGTCTCCACTGTGTATAGTCGTGTACATAGTCAGCTTACAGTATCCACACAATCCTTCCGTGACTAATGGAAAAAGTGTAGCCTTGGAAAGCTTGAGATCGACTGTCTATCACTGCCGTTTCACGATCTGAGTTTTTATAAGAGCGGGCAGCAAGGAATGCAGGGGCTTTATTTGCGCCTCGCAGTTCTAAACCAATTTGAGTTAATATGTGGACCAGGTGCGTGTCTAAGAACGGCTTTTCACAGAGTATCTGAACCTGTACGACGCGAGAAGCGGCAGAACATTGTTCTAAGCGCTGCAGCTGAGCCTCGCCAAGTCCTCACGATGCTGATGTACAGATAGCTGCGTGCCCAGGTATGTCTACAAATGGCTTTTCGTAGCTTTGAAAGCCGACAGGAAACGGATATAAATACAAGGCCTCTTCCTCTTCAGTCGGCAGCAACTCTAGAGGATCAGCATCACTCCAGACTTTAATCACGCTTCTGCCAGCTCTTTGCTATACACATTCAAGACACTGCCCCCAGATAGCTCCCAAATATCCTCAAAATGTACTTCTCCAAGCTCATCGCCGTTTCCATGGCCTTCGTGGCCTTTGGAGCTGCCGCCCCTTCCTCCGAGCAGGGCAAAGAGAAGCGAACCGTTTCATCAGGTGTACGTAACAGTCGCAGAAATTCTGTCCACTGGTGTGTCCCAACCCAGTGGCTAACCTTTCTCTTATTCAGGAATGCAACGGGACGTCCTGCCGGTTTGGCCTTGCCAACGTACCTTGCAATGTTGGATCTGTAAGTGGAACACAATCCCCAAAGAAATACTGATTACCGTCGACTGCGAGGGTGAGATAGCTGACATTGGAGCAGTGCGTCGGCACTGGGGGAGGAGACGGTGCGAAATGCGGAGACGTCAACGGCAACATTCTGTGCCCTGGGTGCTCTGGGACCTACGGATGTGACTTGGTCACAGACGAGTAAATTGAAATTGTAGCAAAAGCCTTGCTCCGTCATCATTGAAAGAGTTCAGTCCAAGGAAAGAAATTCAGATGAGCTTTTAACCCAGACGTCAACTAGGCACCTGTTGGGTGTAAGAACGAAGGCTTACTTCATAGTCTTGTCACATTCATTTCATACCTAGGAATTTGATTCATATTAAACCCCATTGTGTACCCCTCCATGTATGTGAAAATAAACTTCAGGTCAGCTTAAGGATGACTTATTTTAGTCTTGACTAGGCCTGCCCATGCATCGTTGCCTTGACATCTTGTTTCCACGGCGTGATAGGTTCCGGCTGGCTTCTGAGTCTTTCCACATCTTGGGTACATCTGAGGATATTCAGGCGACAGCTAATGTGAACCCCCCGAGGGGGCTTAGTATATCAAAAGGGCCCGACGACCTGAAGAGAACGTGCCAAGACAGTAGCAAGACAGGATCTCGTTCTTTTGACTCTGGAGCTGTGAAGCACTGTTGATTGCTGCAAGCAAGGGGTTGAGCAGAGATTATGTGCCGTGTGTTTTTGTTTTATTTATTACCTAGGTAAACTAACCTGGTCTTTCTGATCTACAATTATTATAGCCGCCCCATTGGCAGGTTTCTAGGGACTTCCATAAGATCTCGGCCCTTCAAATCTCTGTCCACTAAGGACCAACTCTCAGAGTCTTCATAAGGGACCCTTTGGATCTGCATGCCTACTTTGTAACCGGATGAAGGCAACAAATTTCTTTACAAATACCTGCCTAACTCACTGATGTGGAAAGTTGAATGTCAAGGGAGTCTCATCATATTTTTGATTCAAAGTCAGCAATACGCCAGTGCGTCTCTGTCATCTTCCCAAGACGTTGAGTATAATCAAACAAACAATCAGTCAACCAGTATGAGATTATGTAAGATTGTTCACTAGACTAATAGAATCACCTACTGACACGCTGTTACACGTGTACTACATACAGACGGCACAGTGAGCATAGCCGAGACCCTAAGCGAGATATCCAACTGAACCACTGGACGAGGTGGAGCACATCAGTTCTTGCCCCGCTTTTGATATGATGTGATGTGACCAAACTCAGGAGTAAAGTTGCCAGCACTGAATGAAAACTTCAAATGACCTGACCGTACATACGTACATTCACCCACAAACCATGGATGATGGCGCCTATCAGAGAATCAAGGTTTTCGATCTTGCCCATGCGGGCCATGCCCGTAGAGTCCACATTCGAGGTGACTCAGTTGCCGGCAGAGGGCTTCCCCGCGACAAAAGATGTGACAGGAGAAGCGGCTCTCCAGAAAAGGGATGACTGGCCGCCCACCCAGTTCGGCTACTGGGAAGACTACAAGCCGATAATGAGAAGATTATACATCGACGAGAAGAGACCACTCCGAGAAGTGATGGAGATCTTGGAGAACGACTTTGATTTCAAAGCAACGTACGCCTACCCCTTGAGCTGTAGCATTGGCAGCATCAGCAGGATACAGGGGTGACTCAACTTCACAGGGCGAAGATGTATAAGAACAGATTTCGAATGTGGGGCTGGCGAAAGAATATCAGACTCAACCCTGATATGGACACCGACAGAGTGCAAGACATTGTCGACAGCAGACGCTCTGAAAATGTCAGTGGTCTCATGGCCCAGGAGGTCGTCTTAGCCAATGGGCAACTTGTCGAAATTGGCCGGCTTTACCGATACCTACGGCGTAAAAGACGAAATAAGGAAATGCCCCTCACCATCAGAATCAACCAGCCCGAGATATTCTACAACAGCGAGGCAATCTTCCACAGCACACGATCGCATACCTTGGGTCGATACCCAGGGAAAATCAAGAGTGTAACGGATGCTGTTGACCTCTTCGCAAGGGAGGAGCCCATAACCGGCAGGTGGCTCAGGTTCACCGATGAAATTAGGGACCTTATGCAACAGCAAAATCTAGACCAAGCCATCGTTCACATGCGACGAGCACCAGAAGAGGTTGCCGCTATGATCCACACTGAGCCAACTGCTATGTTCGTCAACCTCTTCATGTATATCAACAAACTCTGCGACTGCGCTGCTCTCACCCTCGCTGAGTCAAGACAAGTTAGGCTAGCTGTGAAGGCGCTTCTTCGTTACGCCGCGACCCTCTTATTCTCCCGCTCCCCGGGCCTTGAAACTTCAAACCCGCTACGAGTAATAATCAAGGGACTTGCTACCGCTCCAGAGAACGATTTGAGCGAGATTGCTTCCAGAGCGTGGCAGGTAACTTGCCAATCCTGGGCAGAGCTTGTGTTTTTGGATCCATCTTCCGACGTGAGCAAGGGGTCCGTGATCAAATCTCTTGAAGAAATTGGCGACGAAGGAGAAAAGGATGGCATGTGGTTCACTAAGATCATCGAGGGAATAATTGACGGGTCGATGGCCAATTACGAAACAGCGTATGGGAAGCACGACATCAGATGCATCGAAGCACTGCAAAGCAAAGTCGACTTGATAACCTATACCAATACGGTCAAACGGCGGGATTCCCGTCTAGATCCGAGACTTGAGGAGCTGTACCTGCAAATCTTGGCTCGGGGAGCTCAAGGGGCTCGAAGAGCCAATGCTCTAAAATTCCTTGCCGAAAGTCATCGATTACGTGGAGAATCGGGTATGGCGGAAGAGCATGGGCGGTTGTGTCTCACGCTGATGGATAGCAATTCGGGCAAGCCGAGTTGTGTTGTGCTCGACGAGGAGACGCCCGATGCCCTAGCGTTCAAGTAGCTTCAGGAATGTTCGATGGCCAGACGTATTTATCACAAACCCCCTTCTGGTGAGGGTTCAATTTCAGAGGACTTAATATATAGTATTCCATTGAATTATTAGTCCTAGTGGTAATCTGCAGGTGCTTTCGCTCCGGGAGGCACACATCAAGTATGAGGGTTGGATATGCTCTTCAACAACTCTTGGGTGATACAGAGCTTGGTCTTGCCTTATGAATACTTCCAGTCCGGCCGCACTCTCGATTCCGAGACATTCTGAGTACCTGACAGGTCCGGCTCAACGACTCTCATGCCCACTGTCTTTCCATTTTGTAGCTCTTGAATAGACACTCGGGCTTTCCACGTTGAAGAGCTCTTCACACCGGCTCCTGTGTTCTCCAGCACCGAGGGCACGGGTGACCGGAGAGCCAGCACAAGAAACTCACCAAGTTTCATCCAGGCTCTACTGCTCCCCTTGGTTCCAAAGCTCATGATGAGTATGTGCACGAAGACTGTAGCCACATAGAGGAAAAGGGCCACAAACGCTAATATTATAGTCACACCATGAAAGCCGTAGCCATGTAGTTCCTCAAAGACCGCGAATTCAAGTCGTGTGGATGTTTCCACTATCTCGGATGGCGACAAGGTGGCTGATTTCCAGCCCAAGTTGGGTATATAACCGTTGTACCAGGTGAATCGTGGGCCAGTACTAGTCCATGGATTCAAGGTCATAGAAGAGCTGAGGTTGACGTCTGGAAAATTGGCATTAGGGAACCCCAGGATATGAGCGCTGAGGTGGTATGGAACTTTTGAAAGGCCTTCAGTAATACCCAGCGAGAGCCCAGATGCCATACACAAATTAATACTTGGCTGGTTATGGGGCGAATCCACGTAATTGTCTTCGAAAGTCAAGAAGTCCAAACAGGTACTCCTCAGTCTCTCAAAGAACCTGCGATCGTTGCCCCTGCCAGATCCATTGTCGAGAGCGTCCAGCCATTCTGGGTCCAGTTGGACAAGCTGGGTGGGATTCGTCTTGTTGAACCAGTTCTCTGCATGCTCGATCCAATCAGGTTTAGGCCCTTTCCATGTCCACTCAAAGGTACCAGACCCGTACCAGGGTACAAAGCCGTTAAGTGTAAAATCAACCCAATTTGCTTTGATCAAACACAGTGTTGTGTTGGGAGATTGAGTATATATGAACGCGGCGGAAGGCGAGAAACTTGGACTGATCTTCAGAATTGAGACGTTGAGGAATCCCACTCCAGTGTTATTGAAGGTGGTAGGGAGAAACTTTGGGTCCACGTCAACTGTATATTTTGGCCCGCAGTCGAAGTCGGCGGAACACTGATTGAATTCGAAAGATAAAGATTGAGACTCATTGGTCTTGGTGGCCCTTTGGACTGAACATAAGGACGACACAAAAGGTTGCTTCCAGGAAGATGGCGATCTTTCGGTATCTGGTTGTCCAGGGTACAATTTGAATCTAGCAGGTCGGTTCCCAGCAGGTAAGACTCCTGATGATGTTGCCCAATGGTCAGTATACAACCAAAGCATAATCTGCGACAAGTGTATGATAACATCCAGTGGTGTCGTTGCGTCCACAACAGTTTCATGGCTTCCAATATTTTGTGTCCTAAGTCGGACCACAATGGTGCGAGATGGGTGTCCGGGGCCCGCTATACTTTGAACTGTGACATTGAGGGTCGTTTTGTACCGGACTAGTTCATCGTTATGATCATTGCCCGCTCCAAGTTGGGTGGGTAACTGGCGACCATTGAGAATGTCCTCCAATCCATAGCGTGGGCAATTGTAAGTCTGTGGTTCAGAGAGATTTCCGTAGTCACAAGCTCTGGGAATAAAGACTTCAGTAACCTTTTGGGGATAGATATCTGATAGCCGGCCACCTATATATGCATAGGTCCCAGAATTTTGAAGCTCTGAATCCATCCAATAAGAAGGCAAATGCGCTTCAGCGATTGTGTGAGCGAGCTCCCAGTCTCGAAGCCTGGGAAGCATGCTGATAGCAGATGCAGGACCTAATATCGCCGCCAGGACAAAGAGGTAGACGTGGATGATGATAGATATGACTCTTTCAGTCCCCTTCTCGCTCGAGCAGGCTGCCGAGAATTCCTGACTCCAGAGATAAGTCATGTCGAGTAAGCGGAATGGTGATGTAAGTATGCCCAGGGGTACACCACGGGAGCTTGAAAGTAGTCGGTGTCGGACATGATGCAGAAGTACATTGGCAAGTGACGCAATCATCAGGGTTTCGTGAACCTTGGCAGCAAACTGCAGTGTGTTCAGTATATTCGTCGTAGGCCAAGGTGGTACCCATAGCACTTGGCGGACATAGAGTCCCAAAAGCACGAAGTTGATAGAGACTGGGATAAGGTGGAACAAAAGAATTTGTCGGATAATCTCGCGTCTTTTGCAGCTGTATACAACTTTTGGCTGTTCGGATATGGCTTCTTGTCTATATGGGAATTGGATATAAGCTTCCAAGTCTGACTGAACTCGATCATTTTCAGATTGAGCAACGGTACCTCTTGGTAATCCATGGCCAAAGTCTTTCTCCGATATTCCTGTTCCTGAACTGGAGTTTTTTCACCTCTTGATCCTGATTCTTTTTGACCCTATCAGTTGGGTTCAGGAGAGATTCAGCCCCTCTATTCGGCATCCTTGAGGAAGGCATCGTGATGTCTGTAGTCTCTCTCCGTAATATTAAGGCGGCCATCTCCATAGAAACATCATCTCGTGACTGAAATTCTTCCGCGACCAGAGTTCGCAGAGACTGTTGATCTTCAAGCCCTGGAAGGTCAAGCAACCCGTGTTGACCATCAGCATCGGACTGTCGATGCTCTTCAATAGGTTGCGCAACAGGATCCATATTGACAAGAAATTTGGACTCTTATCAAGCCTTTGAACGATCGGATTATGATTTCTCTGCAGAAACTAGTAGAATCAGAGCTCTCAGGAAGCCAAGAGCCGATGACTGAAAGCACAGTGGAGAGCTGTAGGCGCAGACTTGAAATATAGCTGCCCAGTTTGCCTGGCCCGCCCCCGCCCCCGCCCCCATGATGCCCTGCAACCGTTCAAAGCTGGCGAGATGAACCAGAGAATTTCACTTATCAGAATACTCTTCTGCAAGGTCACATTACTCGTCTTTACCCGAGAACCCGTGAAGATTAGAATGACACGTTACATAGGAATGTCGATCACAAGCAGGCTGTCGTATTGTCCCAGCCTTGGAGAAAACCCTTTCGTGGGTCTAGCCGTCTTTATTGATGCGGAACGATACTTTTGTGATGGTGTAGACAATAATGCAGGGTCTGAGGTGGCATAAAAGTCCCGCTATGGCGGGTGATCAGTCAGCACAAGCTGCGGTCACAGCCTGACATCTGCCTCCAGCCCTCGCGAGTAGAAATGCAAGCGGTCGTCTCCGCGTCACAAGTTTCAATGGTTGCGTTGTCTGATGTTGGCATTATGAATTTGTCTTCCGCATTCGTATATTTAGGCACCCCGTCGACTTCTGAGAGTGTCGAAGAGCTCGGTCAGCAGCTCGGATCATTTACCCTTTCTAGTCTGTGAAACACCGTCGTCTATCACCACCTCTCCTTCGCACGCCGCAAATCGACATCTTCAACAAAATCACTCATAATCTGGTACCGCTCGTCTAGCCGGTGTCTCGCCCTTAATTCACCGGGTATGCTCTCATACTCGTCCCTCCGCAGCTTGTTCCACCCCTTCCCCCTCATCGGCGGCATCCTCACGGTCCGGTCGTTCTCGGTGTACAACAAGCCATCGCCGGTCTCCATCAGGCTGGCTTCCAGCGGCAGGGTCGAGTAGCCCGCGCCGGACTCTTCCTGTCCGACCGTGCAGCCAAATATCGGGTCGACCTCGGTGGCGCCGCCGCCGGTGACTGATGAAGACGAGAGGCTGGCTTCGACGACACCGCCTGAGATGCCGATGTAGAAGTTTGGCGCCAGGGAGGACGACCGAGCCATGCTCCACACGCCCGCGTAGGCGTCCTTGCGGGGGAGGGACTTGGAGAAGAAGAATGTGCCGTTGGGACGGTAGTACAGGTCCCGCGACTGCTCGTGCCAGTTGCATCTCCTTCCTGGTGGTTGAGGCTTGCACTGACTGTAAGGGTTGGTTGAGAGATCTGGGGATTCGAGGAATGGCTGAATGGGCTTCGGGAAAGGCTGCTGGGAGCTGCAGGGCATCGCCGCGGTATGGTAGTAGTCCCGAGACCAGCGGAAGTCGAAGACTTTGACGCTCGCACCGTGAGCGCCCCCGGCCACGAAGTGGTTGGTTCCGAAGGGAAGGAGTGATTCAAACTCGGACCAGGGGTCGATGTTGTCGCAGTAAACGAGGTCGAAAGGTGACTGCGTGCGGAGATCCTGTAGTCTTACCGAGCCGTCGCGCCACGAGGTCAAAATCAGGCTTGAGTTCCCACCAGTGACGGACGATGCTTCGATGGGTGTCAAGGAATGGGTGCACAGCCTGCCCTTGTCATAACTGATATCAAACTTGTCCTCCAACGCAGCGTTCTTGTACAGCGACAAGGTCTCGATTCCGGTTGGCGTGATCGTGGCGTATCTCAGCTGATATGGGCAGCCCCTCAGAGCAAAGGCCATCATGTCCTCGCTCATCCATCGCGCATACCCTAGGGTGGCGTTCGCTTGATCGAAATGATGGGTTGCAAGATCCAGATAGGCCGAGGGTTGGACATTGAGACCAGATTCCTCGGGTAGATGGTACAACTGAATCCCTGAATTAGTAGCAGCAGCTACAAGTCCTTTCCTAGCAAGCACATCAATCGAGTTGATGGTGCCCTGGTTGAACTTCGTTGTTGGGCCGACGTCATCGGCCTCGTCAACGGTGGCATACTCCGGGCTGAAATCTGCCAGCTTCTCGCCGAACCTCTCCTCACTCAGATCCAGCAGGGCCATATCTCCATTATCTCGACCCACCAGTGCGCTCAAACCACCTCCAAAGCCTTCCACAACTGAGACAGCCTTGATGTCATCAGGCCCAGCCGAATAGCCCAGGTCCTTTCCATCGAGTCGATGCCAGACGACCTTCTCCGGATAGGTAGCCTCTCGACCTAGTCTTCGCCTTCTGGCAACGAAGTTCTCTCCAGCGCCCCAAACCACAAGTTCCTCCCTTCCCAAGAAGTCAAAGTGGGCGTCCAGGACAGGGTGATATGGGGTCCCCTGACGGCGCCGCGGAGCTCGTCGCTGGCTAAGGTTGGGCTCCGGCAGCATGGCCTGGAAAGACAAAGAACGGCGGTCCCAGGCCCGGGACTGCCAGGTGAGCGAGCTGGCTATCTCGCCCCATTTCGGACAGGTGGAAGAGTTCGACGAGGGCGTGAAGGGGATGGGTATGGATGGGAATCTGGAGCGGACGAAGGCACGCCAGCCGCCTTCATGGTCTGCTCGGATAAGGGATGAAAGACGCCTGTTGGCCAAAAGAAGAGCGCGTATGTCCTTTGCAGTCTCTAGGTGTACGATTATGATAAGGAGGACATCATCCGGCAGGGCGTCGAGCATCGTGTGGATGGTCGGCGAAAGGACAGCAGAGCCTGATGGAAGCCTGATGAGGTTCGACAGGATGTGGCTGCGTTGTGATTTTTAGTACATGGAATACAAGAAGAGAAGTAGAAGGTCTGTAAAGGAGGTCTTTCGAAATAATAGGCTAGATATTTTTGTGTACGAGTGAGATTCATACAGGTGCAGTTGAGGGAGGAAGTTCAGAAACGAGCTCGGTCGCAAGAAACGTCAACCGTCACTGCAATGAAGTCATTGGGGACCCCTGAAAACTCCATGGCGTAGGGCTGACCCAGCGCCCCGGGGTCCAAGCATCTTAGTCAGCAAGTCCGAGCAAGTCCAACGTCAAGGATGAGTCTCTCCCGTCTTAGGCCTTGGCAATTCTGACTCACGTCTACAATAGATGAATTCTCCCCTGGTCAACGCGATGCTCTATGAACGCCTAGACTTCCTCTGACTTTTACTAGCTGCACAGCTATCTACACTCACTACTGAGCTGTTGACTCATACCCAAGAATGCAGAGCTTGATTCTGTTATGATTACAATATTGGCTTGTGTAGCTCCACTGACTACACCGCTTCCCGATACCTTAGGCAGCAGTCATGGCTGCCTGCGGGATCATCAAAACCAGCCCGGATCAGTCTTGCTGGCAGCAATAATTGTGGACAGCTCCTGCACGGCGTGCGAAGAGACTACCAACTCAACTCCATTCAACTCATGATCGAAAACCCAACTAATTTTATTGAAGGGGAGGCTATCAGTTGTAGTGAGGTCTTGGAACATTGTCATAGTAAGGCACAACTATGACATTCTTGTCATCTGTGGCACCAACCATTGCAATGGTACCTGGGTGGATAGGGTGTGAGCTGGTGATGATCTCCAAGAGGGCTGGCTTGCCCGACAACGCGCTCTGACCCAGTCTCTTGACAGCATCATCGATATCTGCTGGTTTGCTGACGCGCTCAGAGACACACCCCAGGCCTTCAGCAACGGTGCTGAATTTCATCTCCTGTGAAAGCATCGCTGCGGGGCGCGACTTCGTGATAGCCCCATAGATTATCTCCTGCCCTCCCTGGCTCATTCCCCAGCAGTGGTTGTTACAGACGATGGTGAGGATCTTGGCACCGAAGCGGGCGTAGGTGTCGAGCTCCGCAAGGTGCAAGCCTGCTGAGCCGTCGCCTTGAATGTTGACAACCAGGCGATTGGGCTCGGCGACGCTGGCGCCCAAAGAGTAGCCCCAGCCGTTGCCAAGGAACCCGAGATAGCCGCAGCTGAAGATGACTCTTTTCGGCCGCAGGAACTCGCTGGTCATGGCAGTCCAGCTGCCGACTTCGCCGCCATCTGTTCAAGAAGAAAGCTAGTCAGCGACAGAGGAGCTCAGGAGCTTGAACGCATGCTGAGGTAAGTGCTGAGAAAAATTAAGGTGCGTGCTCAGGTGTACGCAGAGATGATAGCATAGGTGGTCTCAGGTTCTTGGGTACTAGGACGAGGCGATATGGCTTCGGGTGGATTACCGAAGACAACTTACCTATGGATAGCGTTGCATCCTCAGGTAATGAAGAAAATGCCCGCTTAAGTGCATGGTATGGATGCACTCTACCGGGCTCATATTCTTCAGCATCCCTTTCCTGAGGCACCGGCCCAGCCTTCAGCCCCATTGTCGTCTTGACCCAGTCGGCTGGTGCGGTGTAGTTGACGCTAGCCAGGCCATTAGCCAAAGCATCCATGGCCGGCTTGGCATCTGAAGTAATCCCGAGGTGAATCTCATGGGCCCTGCCGATTTCCCCAGAGTCCACGTCCACCTGGATGTATTGGCATTCATCCGGGTGGGGTATGCATGGAGAGCTTCGGCTCCCCAGGAAGAAACCCGTTCTCGCCCCGAGCAACAACACAAGATCCGGGGCCGGATGCTTGATCATCTTGAGGGCACTCAAGAGGTTCGCAACACCGGCCCGGAGAGGATGCTTGTTGGGCAGGGCGCCCGAGTACTCGTTGCTATGGAATGTAGGGATCTTGGCTTTCGCAATAAAGTCGTGGAAGGATGTATCCTCCTCAAGACCTCTAGCTCCTGCGCCGGTGATGATGACGGGGCGCTTCGACGCAGAGAACATTTGCACGGCCTTTTGGATAGCCTCGGGGTGCGGAGCTGCTGGATAGGATGGCTTCATCCGGATAGAACCCCAGGAGATACGTTTCGGCTCCACTGGAGAGAAAAGGACATCGATGGGGAAATCAATCAGTGCCGGCCCGGTGGGACCCGCCGTCGCCATATGAAAGGCGTGAGAAACCAGTCTCGGAATCTCTTCAGCGTGTACACACCGGTGACAAAATCGTGTGACAGGCTTGCTAACAGCAATTTGGTCATGGAAGCCCTGCAGGACGTTCATCTCGGCATCGCGCTGCGGTGCAGAGCTCGTGATGCAGAAAATAGGGCTCCTGTCGGCCATAGCGGTTGAGATCCCAGCCAGTGCGTTGCCGAATCCACTGTTCGCAGTGAAGAAGCACACGCCGACCTGGCCCTTGACCTTGGCGTAGCCTTCGGCTGCCTGCACGGCGACCGTCTCGTGCCTGGTGTCGATGAGGCGGATCCCGGCGTCGTGCGCTCCCATGAGGAAAGCGTCCAGATGGCCGCCGTGCAAGCCAAAAGCGACGTTCACGCCGAGGTGAACCAAGGTCTGTGCCAAGAGGTCGCCGCCGGTGAATTCTCTCCCCTTCGGAATAGATAGCTGAGGGTAGCCGGCATGGCTGTCTTTTGCTGCCGTTGACGCCATTATGAGGCTCGAGATAATTATTTTAGTAGGGGCTAGAACGGATTGTAGGTTCTCACGTCCAGAGACACGAGATACCAATCTCTAAACACGAGCTTAGGTCCGGTACGCAACATAAGCCAGAACAAGTCAAGTGAAAGAAGGCTTACAAGGTTGCTTTTCTTGTATCCTAGTATTCATTATTTGTATCCTTAACTGCCCGCACCAAGTAGCCGACTCTAACAAGTAGCATGCTGCGGTATGCATATCACTCACTTAGGTTGGTGCATAGCTCGGCTTCCAGCTTGGAATGAAGAGGGGTTTCCCCTCACTAGAAAAAAGGGCCTCGGTCTCAGCATCGGCACATCCTGGGTTGATCGGGCTTGGGACACGCGTGCTAGACTTAATGACATCGAGTTTCCGTTAACGGAAATGCTCCTCAGAGGGGCTGTGTGCAATGTGTGTAACCCGAGAGTAGAGGGGGTCGCTTGGCACATCCTCCTCGGCCCTCATGACTTTGCGAGACAGCGAAAGAGCAATGCGGTTAGTGTCAACTCATCAGTGCTAGGCATTACTGGCACGGATTGCATGAATAAATATCAGGTGCGGACCCGGGACTGAGAAAAGCTCTTCCCCTCGAACTGGAACATTTCAACGACACCGGCGATACGCTGCAAGCTACGCAATGCCTGAGTTCACCGTTTCCGATGGCGACTTGGCCACTTTGAGCGGCAAGGTGGTAGTTGTAACAGGATGCTCCAGTGGCATCGGTCTAGCAGCAGTGGAAGAGTTGCTAAAAGTCGGAGCAAAGGTCGTTGGAGGAGATTTGTCTGATCCGAAGTCTGCTATTGACAGTCAGGATTTTGCATTTGTCCAACTCGACGTGACTGACTGGAAGGCATTATGCAATCTTTTCAAACACGCTATAAACAAATTCGAACACATCGATCATGTGTTCGCGAATGCTGGTGCGTATTGCCTGACACAGCACTCGCCCTGGAGAGAAAGCATGCCCACTAAACTCTGACATCAGGTATTGGTCCCAGGATGGATTTGCTCTCAGATGAATTCGACGAGGATGGCGAGCTCAAACGCCCAAATCACATTGTTTACGACATCAATCTTACCGCTGTAGTCGACACCGTCAAGCTAGGAATCCACTATATCCGGAAAGCTCCAAGCGGTGGCAGCATTGTGGTGACAGCGTCGGCATCTTCATACCAGAGGTATCCTTCCTACGACTATACATCTGCGAAGCACGGTGTGCATGGTCTGGTCCGGGGACTGGTTTCCGAAATTGGGCCCAAAACAGACATTCCAGTCCGGATCAACGGCATCGCACCGGGCTGGACTATTACTGGGCTCGTGAGTGAAGCCCTTCTTGCCAAGGCAGGGGTTCCATCGCAGGGGCCAGAAATTGCAGCACGCTCAGCTCTTATTCTCATGGCCGACAGTTCCCGGCATGGAGAATTAATCCATTCATCTCAGGGGAAATATTTTGAGCTTGAATCGCATCTGCTCAGAGCTACTGATGATATTCTGCAAAAGGCACCGACAGTCGAACCCGTAACAAGATCGCTTGCAGATGAAGCTCGAGCAATAGCGGCAGCGTATCGCAAGGGACAGGACTAAATAGTACCATGCATAGATACTCAATACACCTGTGTAACGAGACAACGGAGAATGTTTTTTGAATAAGCACCGCACTCACTGTATCACAATATTGAGTCATGTCACTGCAGTCCATCATGATTGCAAGGAAAGATGTTGTGAATTTTTAGGTCCCAGCCCTCATTTTGAACGATAGAGACAGAACTGGTCGGAGTATAGCCAGCACTCCACCTCAATAATAGGATTCTATATCACAGCTCCCTCACATGACAATACATTGGGAGCTCTCCGTACCATAAATGTCCCAGAAGTGCACCTTGCTAGGAAGTCTCTCCCTGTCCCTCTGCCACCAGGCACAAGCCTGTGCATACGCCCTAGCCTGCAGTCCGTTGCTGCCGCCCCAGCTGTGGGCCGCGAGCCAACCTTGGTTCTGGATGGCGCGGATGGCGCGGCCGCACCAGTCCCAGCAGTTCTCGTTTCCCTGGGGCAGGAGGTTGGGGTTGCTGCAGACCTGGTGGATGTGCGCGGCCGTGACGCCGGAGCTCAGCTTGCCGAGGAGGATGCGCCCGATCAGCTGGCTCGATTGCTTCCAGTTGGCCGCCCTGTTCCTGGAGACGGACGAGTCGTAGAGCCATCCGGAGGGGTCGTTGGGGCGGTTTCTGTAGGCTGGATGGAATTGCACGTGGAAGTAATGTCCACCGCCGCGGCTGTTCTTGTCCTCCACCCAGAGGCCGCAGTGGAACACGCGGGGGTTGCCGTTGGTGCCGGTTGGGCCCTGCTGGAAGTAAACGCAGAAGTAGATGCGTGCCTTGTTTCCGGGCATTTTGAATGATATGAAAATTGGTCTGGTGGAATAAAAGGAAAGAAGAATTGAAAGACTGACTGGAAATCCGTTCCTGACGGTTTCTCTGGGCTCTGTGAGATGATGAAGATGCTGGTTATTCGATCATTGTGTATCATTGTGTATAGTCGATGGATAGTCTTGACCTTTATACTTTGGACAACTCACGTCCTTCTACTACAGAAACCTTCCAAGAATATCTCGACTATTCATCTTCACGATCAGGCATAGCCCATAGATGCTCCAGGTTAGACGGCCGACCAGACCTGAGACTTCTCCTGAGGCACTACACAGTTCAAGATGCTCCCTTAGGGCCGATTCGAGGCGAGTCTGACAGACTGCAGAGCAGCTTGGCCGTGGTATTCTTCTCGTCATGCTTCAGGACAGACCCGTGGCCGTCAGCAGGAGTTGTTACGACGGCGACCAGGGACCGTTTTGTCCCGGAGGACGCGACACACATACTAATGCATTATGGTCGCTGGAATCGGGAAAGTGGCTCATTCCCCCGCTTCAACCACTTGGTACGGCCAATCTTGTCTCGGTGGGATTGGAGTTGCGGCCGGCCCGGCCATGTTTGTTCTTGGGCCTTTCATATGGGACGGATGGGGAGATAAACATGCTCTTGGTGGCTGTTAGTCAAGTTTCAACAATGCCCTCTGGATTGGGACTGCTGAAGATGGGAAGGAATATATGAGGACGTAAGCAGAGCAACCAGGGCTACTGGATTGAGGCCACTACAAACACGCTGAATGGAATGTAGGATGCAACCTAAGTCATCATTTTAAAACTGAAAGTCCTGACAACAAATGTGGAATCCGCGGGGTGACAACCAAGATCATGCCATCATTGTTGTCACTTGGTCGGGCCATGAGCTGCGTGACCATGGCCCGCTGAAGCAGAATATGACAGAGCCTTAAAAGACGTAATGGGTTCAACCCAAGAATAGAAGATTAATCGGAGATTTCCATTCGAAGGATGATACGTATTACTAGTCAACCATACTATCAGGCCACATCGTGGGCGGAGGGCTAGGGAGGTACGATGGCTGTACCTCAAGCACCAGCACACTTGACCCAATTCGGCTGATGCATTGGCATCCCGAGGTCTCCATAATGATAACCCGTGGAGGCAGCAGTGCACCTGGGCAGTCAAAGATATTGAGACGAAAGTCGAAGGTCGTAATGAATGTGTGTTATTCCCAGCTTAGTTAGAATACCTAAAGAGTAAGTCAGAATATGACAATATCTACTCAGTTACAGCCATCGCCAAGTGTTTGGTTCCTGGCTGCAACATCATCAGAGAAAGGGGGGTGACAAGCGGCCAAAAGCACACCCAGTGTTGCTAAGCAAGTTGCCTGTTTCAGACGAAAAGTAATTAAGCTTTCCAGTTGCGATACAGCCGAGGGCTCACTAGGTTCCCACCAAGATCCTTCCGGATTGCGGCAACCATGCACATGCAGTAGGGCTGACCACCTAAATGATGGCCACACCGCGGCTGATGCGGCGTCTATGCTAAACCTTGCACGTTGGCTAATAATACACATGCCCAAGCTAGAGACTCCCACACAACAAACAGCGCCAAAAGTCGACGCTTGCCGTGTAGACCTGGCCCTAACACCCGCCAAATTTCCTGCCAAAAATCACAGACAGTACTACAGACTCACAAACTATGCCTCGATCAGACGACTCGACTGAGCCGCCAGCAGCAGCAAATGGAGCTCCGGACTCCGGATCTAACCCTTCCTCGCCCGCATCCAGAGCCCCGGAGCCGGGGCTGCCCCCATTAGTCGCATTGCCACCACACACCAAGCCGAAGCCGCTGCCAAAATGGCTGCAGTTGCGCATCAAGGCCAGCACGCTGTTCAGCAGGTCGAGACGGCTCGGCACGGGTAACGTTATCGTGCTGCCTTTCAACAAGATCGCCAAGCTTGATGTCCCCGCCAACGAGATTGCCGCCATGAGGTTTGTGCGTGCCAATACGACCATACCTATCCCTGAGAGTAAGTTGTCCAGGTGCAGTAAGGATAGTTCACATACATCTCCCACATCTGCTACCGTCACAGCCCCCACCCCCTCCCCGGCTTTCACCTCCTCATCTCTTATACCGCCCTCCACACACCATGCTCTTCACTCCACTGACCTGAATCCACCTAGTCCTTGAAGTCCACGACACGCAAGAAGATGGAACCGCCCACATCGTCATGTCCCAAATTCCAGGCGACGACCTGGAAGACGTGCTGCACAAGATGACCGACGCAGAGGTAAAGTCCGTAGTCAAAGAGCTGGCGGGGCACCTGCAGCAGATGCGGCGTCTCGGCAGGGAGCACGACCGGGGCGGCGGCCAGGACAAGAAACCACCTCCCATCGGCGGAGTGACCGGCACCCGTGGCTTCGACAACCGACTCGGCTCAAGCCACTGGGGCCCCTTCGCAACGGTCACCGAATTCCACAAGCACGTGCGGTTCGGCGAGCCGCTCGGGCACTGGGATCACGAGCCGGACGTGGTCGCGGTGCACGCGAAGCCTGAGGGTTTGTATGCGGTGAAGTTCAGTCATGCTGACATCGCGCCGAGGAATGTGCGGGTCAGGGGCGGCAGGATTACGGGGATCATTGACTGGGAGTTTGCTGGGTGGTATCCTGAGTATTGGGAGTACACGCGGATGTTCTACCCGGGGGAGAGACCGTACCTGAAAAGGTGGTTCGATGCTATTGAAGAAGAAAGGGGCATTGAGAAGTACAAACAAGAGCGGAAAGCCGAGGAGGCTATTTGGGCAAAGGCTGGGCCTTTTGGGTACGACTGATGGAGTGGCGGAAGAGCTAGTACAGCATAAGTATAATGATCGAGGTGTTGACCGCCACAAAGTCACCATTGCTGCAAAGTGATGTCCCGATGCTGGGAACAGGTGTGATATATCGCGAAGCAAACGTGGGCCGTCTTCTCGAAGCTCATCGAGATAATGTTGATGTTGACAATGGACTACAACTAAAGAGTGGACCTTTTACATCCTCAGTTTCTATGTCATACGGTTCAAACTGAGGGTTCACATGTCAAAATATCACAATAAACCTGCTCATTCACTCACATAGAGCAGCGAAGTCTAGATTTCGATCCATCTGTTGCTGTATACAGATCATGTGCTGGTGGAGTTGACCCGACACAACCGCCCGTTCTCACTCGGCAGGGTATTAGCCGTCACCACATTCCAGAACTCACTACCCACAGCCGTAGCAGCATAGAACACATCATTCGGGTCATACTTCCTCTTGATCTCAAGCAGCCTTGGGTACTTATCCCCATAGAAAGCCTGCTGGAAGTCCGGCTCAAGGCGGTTCGACTCGGCGAGGTAGCTTCCTGCCCCAGGACTGATATCCCGCCACCGCTGCATGTCGCCGAATGTGAACCCCCTTCTTGCCTCCCAGATCTGCTCAGCCGTGGCGTTAACGTTCCAGCGTACAGACTGGAGCATGAAGAGGACGTTCTCGCGCCAAGCCGGGTTGACGGCGTTATCCGGGTTGTCGGGGGAGGTCGCCTTGATGTTGAAACCGACTATGGCGTGGTTCGTCTCCGAGGAGAGGCGGATGTTGGCGAAGGTTGTATTGAGCAGGTCTGCGTCTTCGAAGTTGGCGCGCGGGAATAGCCTGGACCCGGTGGCTACGTTGACCTTTTGGATCACCTCCAGGGGGAAGGACTCCACCCAGGCGGGATAGAAGGAGTCGTAGTGGGTGATGTGAGGGTCGAACTTGATCCCTAGGGTGTCCAGCTGGGTGAGCCATGGCTGCAAGATTGCCTCAGTCTCTTCAAGTGTTTTGTTTGGCGCAAAGAACGGAGTCATTTGGAATTTCCAAACCCCTTGCGTCGGGTTGTTCGGAAGCAACACGAAGTATGCGTATGTGCCGAGATCAGCGTTCTCAGGAAAGTAGTCAAAATAGGCACGGACGCCGGCCCAGAAGGTCTCGTTGCCCACCACGGTGGTATCGAATGAAAACCTCGACGCCGTGGTCTGGACGTCTGGGAATGCCTTGACCGTCACAGATGTGGCAACACCGAACGTGCTGCCGCCTCCTCCACGAAGAGCCCAGAACAGATCCGTGTTCTGAGTGAAGTCGGCTGTCACGAAATTCCCATCCGGCGTCACGACCTCGAAGGCGAGGACTTGGTCGGCGCCGGTGCCATAGATGGAGCTCAGTGGACTATGACCGCCCCCCTGGATGTATCCTCCCATTACACCGACAGTCTAACTGGATTAGCTTGAAGAAACGAGATTCGATATGACTCCAAAGTCACTAGAAAAGGGCTTACCTGGCCCTCTCCACCCACAACAACCTTGCCCTTCTCGCTAGCAGCCTTGTAAATCTCGAATGCCTGGACGCCCGTCCCACACTTGAAAGCAGCACCAAAATAGCCACTGGCCTCGTCTTGATACTCTGGTATATACTGAATCTCCTTGAAGTGGTGCGTCCAGATACTCAAGGACTCACCGCCACCAGACTTTCCAGAGAAGTCATGCCCCGTGTTCTTCACCACGAGCCGCACGCCCGTGTTGCGGGCAAAGTTGACACCCGCTTGTACGTGCTTCGGCGTAGTGGCATTGATGACATACATGGGAAATCCGCCCGCCGTGCATCCCTTGCTCTCGTAGATGTTGGGCGGGGAGCAGGTGAGACCCTGGTATACCGGGGAGAACATCTCGATCGGATCCTCGAGGTGGATGTATGAGTTGGTCCAGTTGGCCGAGATCTTGCTGCACTCGGCTGCATCGTAGTACGGCCCATCGTAACAGACTGATGCCCGCGGGTGCGGCTTCAGGAGGTTCCCGTCCACGGCCTGGTTCAGCGCGGACCATGTCTCGTCGGATGGCCAGTCGACATCGCCAGGATAGACTTTGCAGGACCGGTTGCTAACTTGTCTGGTCGACAGTGAGCCGAATTCGAACAGGTGCTTGGATGCACTCGGTAGTGTCTCGATGTCTGCGGCAGTGAGCTGCTCTTTCTCAGACTCGAAGAGCTCGGGGGCGGCTTGGCTATATTTAGCCAGGAGCAGGCCGACACAGAACGAGATCCGAAGAGCTTCCATGACGGATCAGTATTTCACCAAAAAGCAGGCAGGCAGAGACCACGTATTACAGTAGGAACTGCAGAAGCTATACAGGCGGGCAACACAATTTATTGTTTTTCAAGGTAGTAAAGAATCTGGGTCCGCCACCCAGTAGACTAGGTTTATGGCCTTGGCTATGCAACCTCATTTAAAAATATAGGACCATCTCCTTTGCCTCCCTGCATTTTTGAGGGCCGCTGCAGCGCCCTGTCAGCACTAGGCGATTCCAATAGCTGACCCGGAGCGCGGGAGTCCAATGGCAGTCTGCCCCGCTGCCGATCTCTCGGCGTAGAAAGCTGGTTCGAGCGATTGCAGAACAAATTTTCCATTGTGAATGCGAAGAGAATTCTAGGAAAACCGGCAGATACTTGACTTTGACTCATGTAAAGTTTTTCTATATACGAACTATTTCCATATAATACTCGGACCTGGAGTCACTGCGAAGATGGTAATATTGCGCGGTAATCTAATGCCAAGGAGTTTGAATTTTGAAGTCGGACATCTATATGTAGCTTTGAAGCCCGCAACTCGTCTCTATACGAATACCTAGAAGTTGTCTATATCATAGTAATCACCAAAATGTGTTCCAATCCCTTCTGCTTGATGCATATCATGCTAATCCCGGACATCCATCTGTCTTATTTACTTGCCGGGACATCCACGGCCCCAGCCAGTAGAAATAGAACAACAATCGGCATTCTGCTCATAAATAACGTTAACATGGGTTCATGGGCAGAAAGAGGCTCGCTCTCCTTTGTAGAACTTACACATTTGGTCCGAGGAATGTTGTAATCAGTAGCGCAGTATTTGTGTAGCGGACAGTAGATGTTGCCCGGGCCATAGCCTAGTTGTCTGAAGCAGGCCGCCTCGGAGGAATAGCAGCAGTCGAATTCGTCATCGCACTTGGGAACATTTTAATCAGCTTTTTGCTTGCATGAGACTGGAAAAGCGGGAACAGGAGTCTGTTGAGAAATGGCTTACATCTGCATTCAGATCACCAACGCCAGGGGCCTTCTGTCTGCTGGCGAGTTCAGTCGGACTGGCAATTGCAACTCCCAACATGAGGGAGACCATGCTAGCGAGGACGAAAGAGGACTTCATTGTTCTGGATTTTGATAAAATGATTTCTGTCGGTGTAGATGTGCTTTTTGGTCAAGAATGAGTGACTGGGTTCCAAGTGAATGTTTGTAGCGATGAGGGTTCTGAGCAAGTGAGGTGTGGTTGAGTAGATCAAAGGGATTGCAGACAGTTAAGTTCGGGATATTTCCCAGCTTTATATACTGTTCAGTACATACTGTTCAGAAGAGTACTGGTAGGTAAGAGATCTTAGACATGTCGGACTCGCCGACTGTGTCTATTCCTGTATGCAATTTGCTGACCTCCTGTGCATTTCAGACGTTTGATAGAAAAGAAACGACCTTCTTGGTAAAGTTTCATCCAAACTTCTGGTTCATCCAATTTAGGAGGCACTAGTAAGTCCCACAACCACGTGTCACCAGTTGAGATTGGGGCTGCCATGCGAAAAGTGCCACATTGCCTCACTGAATGCGAACAAGATGCATGCATGTAGGACCTCAATGATAGCGGTATAACAGTTCACAATTACCATCGTGAGCAGGTCAAATTGCATCAAAAGAGTACCCATAATACTTGATCAAAATACAAGGCCCGCTCTGTTTTGACAAACACTAGCCCAGCCTTGCCTAGCTTGAATGTCTTACCGCTAAAGTATAACTCAGCCTCCAAGACCGTGCATGATTTGCTACGTCTCTCATTTAGGAGCGCCAAGGCCACCTAACTTGCTATTTTGACAACGTAAATTGTGGCTTATGAACTGAGGGACGAAGAATCAAGGGCACTAGTCGAAAAGCACTGTTGTGCGCTCGAGCGTCACGAACGGTCGATTCGTACAATCCGATAATGTCATCGTGAAACTATCTCCTACCTCTAGTGTCCAAATCTTTAATTGCTCTAGCTCTGGAACTGACTCGTTTTCTCTGCTGCTTTGCGCTCAGTTCGTTGCCCAGAGGTCTGCGCAAAAGAAATCTCAAAATAGGAGCACCACATTGTGGCTATAACTCACGATCTAAGCGCATTTCAGCCCTCGGATGCGAAATGAGATGAGCACAGGACACAAGGAGAGCATGAAACAGTTTCGAATTTATTTCTTGTCAAGAGAATTATGAGATCATGTTCAGGCTCAGACTGTAAACTGACTAGATTATGAACACAAGACAGTTCCTGATAAGTCTCTATGAGTGCTAAGAGAAGTGTATAAAAAGGGGAACTCACTCCGACTGGGAAATATTTTCTCTTCCTCACCATCCACTCTTTACGCATCAATCTTCGAACTCTAAGATACCATTTCACAATTTTGATTCATCTCTATTCCAAGACTCAGCTCAACTCAGACTTCCACAATGCAGCCTACCAATGCTCTCCTTGCTATCATGGCCTTTGCCGGCGCTGCAAATGCTGCTGTAAGTTTTATTCTTGCTTCTTATGGATTCAAACCTTAGAGACAGAGCAATATGCAAACGAGCTTAGTATTAACATGACCTATTTAGTGCATGATTGCTGGCAGCATTGACCCGAATTGCTGCTGGGGCGGAAAAGATAACGTTGATGCCTGCAACCGACAGGGAGCGTGTACTGTTGGTCCAGACTCGGACAACTATTGTGCCAAGTTCGGCATCACACCCGAACAATGTGTAAGCTGACTATCTCTAATAAGCTGAACATTTGAATCGACCGCTAACCTATTGTCTAACTACAGGATGCTGATTGTTGCGATACACGGACGGGGTGGGGAAAGCCATGCCCTAAGGGCAGGAATGCTTGTGATCGGAAGACTGGTTGCCCTTACCGGTTTTAAAGTCGATGTACTTTACATAGACACTCTTTCAATAAGACCCTAGAATGTACGATTTATTAGACTCATAGATGACCAATTTCTATTCATGAGCTTGGTTTATCCAAATCTTCCTTTGTGTAGGGTCAGATTTAACTTGGCATGCCTGCATAGTACCGTATGATTAGAAACTGTCTGCTCTCTGTTCGGGCTTAGGGCCACCATTCCCATCGAGAACAGTCATGGCCACGGTACTCAGCTACAAGCTGCGAAATCGCGCCGCTACCCAGAGCTCGGCAAAAGCGCCAGAAGGGAAAGCTGACTTGTTTTCATTTACCTGGCTTTCGAACAGCCTCACTTTCGCCGCGGCCCTTCAAGTTGTTTGAGATGATCTCCTTTGGACTAGGCAACAATGGATTGGAGTCAACATGACCCGAAAACCAAACCGTGCCTTCGTCTCCTGCAGACATAGCGTCATCTCAGTTGTAGCAATGAGAGGGCGGACATTTCCAAGATTTTCTCCGCTGACCACCAGGTACTATTCCACCTTGTATCCTCCGTTTAGTATGGAAAATAGCAGAACTGATCCTACAGGTCATTATTCACACTGTGAAAGGGGGCTATCAACCACCACTATTGAGGTGTGATTCCTCAGCGTTTCAACAGCTGATGTGTCATTCGAGACATGTGTAATCATTGGATCTGGCCTAGCCTGACAGGCTGCCTTAATCTGCTGACAGATGAAGACGCCAAGGCACACCGTAGACCGCGTCTGCTCAGCCGCATCAAACCCCGGCGAGTATTCAGTTGCCGGCAGGTGTTCATGCCAGGAGAAATCCTCCGGATATGATGATATGCCAGGTACATGGAGATCATATGCAAAGTGCTGAGTAACTAGGACCATGGCGTCGGGAAAGATGAAGTGAGACGTCAGAAACGTAACCGAGGAGGAAAGGAAATAAGCCGCTAACTTAGCTGGATCATACGAATGTCTGCATTGGGAAACAACGTTTTAGTGTGCGTCCTTATTGGGACAATATTGGTTGTCACCCTTATGCAAAATGTGCGGACCAGTAAGAAGTGCATGTGCCTCTTTTGAAATAGTCGCCCCCTGACAGAATTTGCCTTGCCAACTTCGGCCATCCCATGCCAGAAGGACTCTGTGTCGTGACCCGTTTCGTGACACACATTCAGCCTACTGTGCGGGTAGCTTAACACAGTGGCCTTTCCTGGCCTGACTCAGCGGCATGTGAGGAGGGTATGAACATGCGTATCACAAAGACAAGCCTGTCTACTATGTACTCAAATTCGCAGCCAGCCGTTTAATTGAATTAAATATTTGCAAAATCTAGTGCCGCTTCCGCATTCGTACTGCCTGGATGGTATTGAGAATCTTGCGACTGGAATTGAACAGACGTGACTGCATAGAACATTGATACTCGGCACCAACCTCTCCCCGATGAGTTAGATTGAAGAGTATTTCTTGCCATTCGAAAATGAAATTCGATCCAGACGTCTACACTAAGCGACACAACTCTTGAGTCAGCACTGAGGCATAAACGGAAGGAGATCTTCTGGAAGCCTTGACTTATCAAGAAGGGCACATGTCCGCGAGGCGCAAAGTGTTGGCCAGAGCCTTGCCAGAGACATGAATGACGTTATATTGACTCAGTACATTGCCTTGTCCGGCTGGACAGCGTTGCTTCACGCAGCTATTCTGAGAAGGTTGCGAGGTCATCACAACCATACTGTGCTCAGAGTGTAGTGCAACCATCGCAAAGAACTTCCACACCCCATCCACCCTCCTGCTGATTCCCGAGCAGAGTGTTGCCAATATTTGCGGATGAGGTTTCATTCACATCATGAAGGCTGAGTGAGCACCATGAGCTGGAGCTGACAGTCTCTCATCTAACTGGTGGTCAGGAGTACGGCGAGAACATGTTGGGTGGTGAGGAGCTCCTCGAGGCTGAGGATCAGCGACAGCTCGAGTTTCTTGAAGAGAGATCAGATACTGGAAGGCTGTTCAGATTGAAAAGTATTTAAAGGGGCTTGCATGGCCCATCTCAAATGATCTTGTTGAAGCATCAAGGCACTCTCAATCCAACAGCCAGACAGCACAGTATCTCCTCACTACTACCCACTCAAACCACCACAATGTTCTCCAAGGTCACCGTTCTCGGCCTCATGGCTGCCATCCCCCTCTCCCTCGCCGCGGCCGTCCCGTCAAACCTCACCCACAGGGCTGCCGAGTTTCTCCCCAAGAACGCCACCGAGGAGGTCAGCATCCAGGCCGCCCCGCAGTACTACTCGGGCCCGTGGCAGAACTTCCCGGCCATGAGCACCTGGGTGGGCACCTTCGACGCCCTGTTCGAGGCCAACAAGGCCTCCATGCGCTCCACGGGCAGCACCGCCGACGATGTTGGCAGGATTAACGTTGCCATCCGTGAGGCGGCCAAGATCGGTGTTGACGAGCGCGTCATCCTTAGCATCATCATGCAGGGTGAGTACAAATATATCCCATAATCAGTGTTTGGCCCTCTTCCATTATCATGAACCTCCTCGAAAACCGTCAATTTGTAGTGGAACAGTAGCTGATACCAACCGACTAGAGAGCCACGGCTACGTCGGCGTCAGGACCACCCTGAGCCCCGAGGGCATCCCCACTGCTGGAATCATGCAATGCTCCGGCTGCCCTGGCTTCCCCGGCCAAACGGGTCTCAGCCAGGTAAGTCGTATCAAATCCCACCTATTTACCATTTCTTCGCGAGAAAGACTGGAAGAACCTGACAAGATGATTGAACTAGGACCAAATCACTTCCATGGTCGTCGGAGGCACCCAGCACTACAAAGCAAACCTCCAGAACTGGGGCGACAAGTGGAGCCCGGAGTCCATCTACCCAGCGCTCCGCGAGTACAACTCTGGCAGTGTCAACCCCGACAATCTCAGCGACGGCAGGGGCGCCACCGACGCCTATGTCAGCGATGTTTCCCAGCGTCTCCAGGGCTGGATCGACTAAGTTGAGTCAACCGAGTGTGTGCCGTTGCTGAGGTGTGGGCTGTCGAAGATTTTACCATTTGAGTGAGATCTTGGATGGGCTGGATGTGGGAATTCCATTGGTAATGTTCCTTTTTTTTCTTTTGCTTGTCCTGAATCGATCAAGAAGCTGTCTTTTTAAAGACTGCCTTGTTGAGACGGTACGGAACGAGTACTGAGTGTCGACAAAGTTTGAATAGATAGTTATTTTCCTTATCTCGTTCCTACTCAGATTGAAATAATTCCATTATATTTGTCGCGACAAAACACATGATCATATTTCACGGAATAGTGGTAAAATTTGAAATCATGATGTACTGAATTGGTATTTGCTACTGCCAGTGGCAATGCATCGTTCACGGAGTTGGACCGGGGTAGCAAGAATCTTCTGTTACCACATCTGAGCCGAGATCTTGTGGAACATTGTCGACATTATCCATCTAGTCTGCGAGCAGGGCGAAGAGAGTCCACGCGTCGACTCTCACCGGAAAACCAAGAATAGGTTTTCCGTCATAACTCGTATGCTGAGCTAGTCTCGTGACTCGGTCTTCATGGTCGAATCTGACCCCAGTCACATCTTCTGAGACCACAGCCGTGCCAAATACTTGCGCTGAAAATTGGTTTCCATCACAGCCAGTCAGGCGAACAAGGATCGCATTACGTATTCCAGAAACCCAGCATACGAGATCGCCTCTCTGCGCCTGGCTGGGAACAATCCCCATTCTCCATGGCAGATCCTCGTTGATGAGATGCTTCATTTGATATAGCACGCGGATGTCGCTGTCGTCTGTAGTATTGGTTCCGGGCGATGAATTCGGTGCTGGACCCTGATTCCGGAGCGTATTGCCCATGTGCTTGTCGAGAAATCCGGACGTGGGATACCCAACTCTCCATTCGACATTTCCGACGCGACCGAGACACAGGCTAGCCAGTTTGTCATCATTTGATTCCAGAATACCTCTGAGTAAAGCATCACTCTCCTCATTGGCTGGTCCCAAATTGTGCCTAAAGAAGTCTTGGACTTTGCTTCGCCACGCATCCACTGACTTCAGATTCCCAACAATGTCTTGAGCAGACGGGCCAAGGTTGCAAACACAACCCAAGATGTATGACTGAAACTGGAAGACCCTCGCATCTGAATTTTGGTGCTGGTCCTGACAAATCAGTGACATCGAACTCCCGTCAAGTTGGTGCACAAGCCTCTGCACTTGATCAACCGGCTTGGTGTTGTCACCCATAAGTAATGACTTCACCAATCGACCGAATTTTATAAAGCTTGACTCTGGGAGAAGTCCACGTCGATTGACGAACTCCAGAGTGTCGACCCAGATCTCTATTAGAGACTTCGAGTAGTCGATAGGAAATTCAGCAGCATCCGCTGCTAGACCCACAAGGCCGTATATTTTGTCTTTCCTATCCTTGCACACGGCTTGACTGTGATCTTGCAACAATTGGCATAGAAAGTGGGTGCCGTTGGGGGCCTGGCGAAGCTGGCGACTGAGTCGCAATGGACCTTCTTGGCCAACGTTGTGCATTGTGAGGAAATGTATGAAATTTTGCCATGACCATTCCCAGTTTCCAAAACATACCCTAAGGAGCCTGGCTTTACCGAGTTCTTGGATAATCCAGAGCCGAGTCCAATATTCGTCACGGGCCAAGCTGTGGGCCATCATCGTCTCTTGAGTCGCACCGTTGGAGCTTTCAACATATTCGGATGTTTTAATGTTTTGAGTTGATGGGTCAGGCACAAAAGCTCCGGCCTGTTGTTGAAGTTCGTTGGATCTTAGTGTGTCCTGGTATTTCGAGTACCTATCACCAAGCCACACGACCACTGAGCTGGCTCTGTCGTAGATATGGTTCATGATGCCCACCTGCTGCGACTTTTCCTTCGTATCATCCTGGTTGATGCAGATTGCGTCGATCCAAAATAACTTATCCTCCAAGGTATTCTTTCGGCGGAGGTGGAGCAAAGCACTCAAGAGATTCTCAGTTACGGCAAATTCTCCGCCGTTCAGCAGGATTTTCTTTTGAGCATTGCTGTCACCCCACATGTATGATAGGGCAACAAACTTTGGTCTTTGACTGAAGGGAATATGAACATGCTTGCAGGAAATCTGTGCACTGTCGTTGCTCGAGGATTCGATTTCCACGAATCGAGTGCAGTCAAATTTTGAATCGAGCGGTTCATACAAAGTGGATGAATGCAGAATGTCTGGGACGATCACGTTCTGGTCCTGCTCTGTCCTCCTGCGTCCTTGATTTGCTGCCATGGCGAGGCGGTAAAACAAAACCCAGACGCTTTTCGGATCGTTTTCGTGGATTATCGGGTGCTAGCCTTTGAGAATGATATCGTTCCAAGATTTGAGAGGATGGTGAGAGGCATAGCCTGGGATGGACACGTGCGGGGCATTAGGCACCCAACCGTGACACAGAATTGCTTCCGTAATCGATATGCATAAGCCAATGAGTACCGCCAGTACCATTTATTTAAACAACGCGCCGAGCAGGGCTGCTCTAAGACATTGGCCTTTGTGTTCCAAAGAAGGAGCAGAAATTTTTATGCATCAAGAGAGCTCGCCTACTCTGATGGGTGTGGCTACATAGACTGCGACACGCAGCAAGCAGTTGACATCAGGAGGGAGTGAGATATGTGCGACGCAACCAGTGAGTTACCTTGAGGCCCAATTGAGACCCTTCATGTGCTTCAGCACATGACGAAAGAATGACTACTACTCACTACCATCATCAATACCAAAAGCAGAACAGAAATCGAGGTGATATACCCAGACCAGGCCGCCGTGCCACAGGCAGTGCGAGCCGCGCCTGGTCCTCGTCAAATGCGGGCAAGCCACAATGACCCGTTTACCTTCAACCTGGGGCGTGATTTTCATTTGTTGAATGGCAAACTACCGTTCCTATCTGCGGTGCTGCACTTCCAGCTGGTACGGGAGCTCGCGACACTGGTACTGGAACGACGTTGACTGACCTTACCCAGAATGACTTTGACCTTGACAGTCTGACGAATATCATTTATGACCGATGACAATCAATTGATATTGATTCCAGGTTCATCTTCCAAGAATATGTAAATCAGTCTGAGGTCTTCTTGAACAGGTATGGTTCAGCACCATCTTCCCAGACCCATGTAGACCCATTCACCACTCCAGATTCATCTCTTGTGAACGTTAAGATGCCAACCATGTAAAAGTCCCAATCCAACCACCCCCCTTTCAACCATTCGTCTCGAGACTCCGGCCAGTACGTGTATTGGTCCACGTTGTAATAGTGCAGTTGCTCAACCAGATCTTCTCGTCCGTTGAAGCACAGCTCCAATCGCCCATCAGTGTCTGCATCATCCCGCACGATCATCGATATCCCAAAACCATGGTACTTGCCAATGAACTCAGAGTGATCAGATTCCGATGCTGGATGATCACCACGATGCTCTTGTAAATCCTTCATGATCTCGTCGAAGTCCTTGAGCCTTGTGGTCACTTCAGCTTTGGCCACGGACAGAATGTCCACTCTTGGCTGAAGATCGAAGACCTCCTGGATATACAATAATGCCACGAAGTCAGCCGCATCGCCGCAGTTGATGCCATTGCTGAGGACAACGATCGCGGTTTGAGTCTCGGGAAAGATGTTGACTGAGCCCACACCGCAGAACCCGCAGCCCGTCGACTTGAACATCACCCTCTTCTCCGACTGAGTGCCCAGTATGTTTGCATCTCTGAATGAATGATCTTCGACTGAGATGTTGTCCGCGAGTGTCTTGTTCCAGGAGCCCCACGAGACCATGCAGCTCGGCATGACCACTTTCATCCATCCCAGGTGATATCTGGATTCGTTCTGAAACGGGTCGTCATGGGGTCTGCCCCACCAGTAGTCATCCAAGATGGAGTCCATCTCCTTCAAGGGATTCTGCTTCGTGTCCGATAGAGCCTTCATTAGTTTCCCTGAGTTAGCAGCCTTTGCCCTTTCAAATGCGTCAATGACAGCAGCAGACCACTTCAGCATGTCCTTCACACTGCTGCGAATGCCCACCATGCCCAAGACTGGGCTATTCTTCTCAGACGTCCACTCATGATCGAGTTTGTGCCAAGTTCCATCCGAGAGCTGAACGTAGGGCACCGCCTTGTTTTCCATGCTGGTAACCTGTGACTCGGACACTGCAGTGGATGTCATTCCGAGGGGATTCAGAATGCGATCCTGCACAAAGTGTGCGAAAGAAGCACCAGAGACCCGCTCAATGACAAGAGTCATCAATCCGTAGCCCAGGTTGCTGTATCTCCAGCTTCGGTTGCCCGTAGGAGTTTCATTGGCAACGCTGATGAAGTTCTCTTGGGGCACCATGACTTTTCCGGACGGTCCAAGGATTGTGACGACAGGGTTGGCAAGACCACTCGAGTGTCGAAGAAAGTCGTTGAAAGTTGCCTCCTCCGCAGCTCGGCTGGCCCCCCTGGGCTTGAACTCGGGTAGATACTGTCCAACCGGATCAGTCCATTGGAGTTTGCCCTCGTCCACGAGAATCCCGATGGCGGCTGATACGAACGTCTTCGAGATGGAGCAGATCGAATACAACGTTTCTTCATTTACGAGCTCGTGGCTCGAAACCTCCCGTTCCCCAACACTCCCAGTGAAAACAACTTCACCTTCATGTAGGATACCAATGCTGATGGACGGCACGCGGCACAGAGACTTGACTTCCCGTGCCGCCTCCAGCACACCTTCCAGACGTTCTCGAAGTCCCTTGCTATGTGTCAGTGGATCATTCAACATCAGCAACATCAATGGCAGGGTCCAAACATACGAGCTTTGCTTGTTCCATGATCTGTTGATGGCAATCTGGCAATCATGCGTCGATACTTGGAGAATTTGGAATAAGGGTGGAAAAATCACCAAAGGAGTCTGAGAGCACTGTTGGTCACATGTGCAGGTCACTTATTGCAATACGGGCGTTGGTGGCGTTGTGATTGGGTCGATTGTGAGTAGGAAGGAGGAAGCAGTCAGGGGCTGCCCAACAGCCCTCAGTGACTAAATACTATCTACAGCCAAGTACAAACGTGCCTGATCGCACAAGCACATGCACTGAAAGAGGGGCCAAAACTTCCCAGGTGTCTATTGTGCATGGGCCCGGAAGTGACGGAAAAACGAAGCTACCTCACTCAACGTTGGCCCAAAAGCATTCATACTCCTGTGGGGACCGTGAATTCATGTGATGGTAACGGAATATTCGCCCCCTCGAAGACCCATGACAGTTGCACTCGAAAGACCCGTGAGTTGGAAGTTCTGAGAACCTTCGGGCCCTTCAAGAACCATGTTCTTGTAGCCAGTGCCTAACGGGATGCTCAACTCCCCCGTTGTCGAATCAGGCGTAACAAAAGTACCTGAAAAGCCGCTCGTACTGTTCCTCCAGCTTGTTGTAAAGCTCCCGAGCGGGGTTTCAAAGCCTGTCTGGATATTTTGGAGACTGCCGAGCGCTGGGGCGACCTTCCAAGTCCGTCCTGCCGCCGAAGTCATCGTCAGGCCTCCACCAAAAAACGTGAGCATAGAGGTCGGAGCCGAAGACCAGCCGTGCGCATGGCTGACGCGAGGATCGTAATTGTAAACCGGGTAGAGTGGGGAACCATCGGTCGCGAAGCCTTCAATGAACGTACTGTTCGTCATGCGCGGATCGTCAAGCATGTAGTCTGCCCACATGAATTCCATCAGATCTGTAGCATAATCCGGATGGCCGGCCATGTAATGCGCCTGGAGCTCAAAGCCAGTCGTGAACGGAGATATGGTCTGGCCAGCCTCAACCGCTGGCGCGCCATATGGACGCACCCATCGTGCCTTCAAAGCATCACTGACCGCCTCCGCTCGCGAGCCATTGGCGATCCCAGCAATGACGGCCCATGAGTTCCCGTCTTGGGGGTAAGATGCCGTCGCAGAGCCATCTGCAACCGTGTCGTTATCACGATACAAAGATGCCGATTCGTCCCACAGGAGATTGTTCGCAGCCGCGGGGATGCCAGCCGCAAGGCTTTCCCAATGGCTGGATACATTTGCGTCCTTTGTTATCACGGCAAGCTTGACGGCATTTCGCAGGGTGTAGTATAATATGGAATTCGCCTGACGACTTGTTAGAATCTGCAGGCACAGGCGAGGATCTGTGAACACCAACCTCGATATTGTGACCTGACATGCCGCTTCGACCCCAATCAGAAGTACTGGTCACGTTGGCCAGGCCTGACGAATCAATGAACTGCAGAAGGTAATCGACTCCTAGCCGGTACTGGTCCCAGAGAGAAGTGACATAGTCGACATCGCCAGTGAACATAAAGTAATCGTACGCGTCGTTGAGGGTGTGGCAATGGTAAGTAAAACTCCACCCAAACAATTCTGCTAACGGGTATCCTGCAGCGGGCAAACGACCATCGGGCTTTTGATAGAGGAAGAGCGAGTCGAGTGCGTTGCGAATAGGCTCGAGACTGTTTGTCGAGACGAAGATGGAAGGCCCCGAAATGACGATGTCCCCTGGCCATACGACCCGATCTCTCTTGCCACCATCTAACAAAACACTGGTGCCGTCTGCACGCACAAGATCAGTCTACACTGCATGGAATCAAAGAACAGCCCCGGTGGGCGATGACTTACTCGCAATAGTGTAGTTGTAATACCATCCCGCCACTGGGGCACCCAAGGCAACTCCAGTAGTGGGGTCTGCTGAACATATTTGATTGGTATAAGCACCCGCGTACCATACTCGATTCAACTTTTCGTTGTCACTGTGGAAATAACCAGTGTACGCTGCCGGGTCTATCATTTCTGGGGACGCGGTCCAATAAACAGTGACGTTGGAGAGACTGATAGTTTCAGTCGAGTTATGGACTATTGTGAGATATCGGAAACCTCCTCGTTGGAAATCGTGGCCGGCTTCGTAATGGCCTGGTGTTGTGTCGTTGAACCACTGGGGAAGGTCGAATACGCTGTCGGTCACAGCATCGCAAAATTGGGCGCTGATATACATCGAGGACTCGCTGAACGTGAATCCTATTGAGTCGCTGGATCCCGTCACGGCGTCTACCTGGAAGGCGACCCGTCCAGCCACGTTTCTGCCGAAGTCCAGCGTAACATAAGAGCCGTTTCCTGCAAACGAAGTTGACTGATTACCCTGAAGCGCACTCACACTGGTAGTTAGGAGGGCAGCAGCATTCTCAACGTTTCCGCCGGTCTGGTAAATGGATACCGGGCTGATGACACGTGAAGTAGGTGCCAAAATGTATTCCTGGAACGGAACCTGTGCCGCGGCGGCCACAAGCAGAAAAAGTTGCGAAGGTAGCCAAATCGATGGACCCTTCATTGTGATAGCAATGTTTTGGGATTGCGGTTGGACAGGTGTTGAGAACAAAAGTCGCTATTGCTTACATCGAAGGAAGGTTGGTCTTAAGTACATTTTGCGCATGCTGCCCATTTGAGAGCGTCATTTACTACGGATACTACAAAAGCTGGCCTAATCCCAATTGATATGTCAATTTGGCTTTGACACCGACCATCTTTTGAAAAGTCCCCAGTGGAAACGAAAAAGGGATGTTCGTATATAGCGGAAGCGAATTTTCGTATTCAGCAGGAACGAAAAACAAGGATGGTAACGTAATGACAGAAACGAGAAATGGAACTACTCATCTATAGTCTCCACGAATGATGTTCAACAGACTTGAGTGAAAACAAACACAGAATTCTTTGGTACTTTGGCAAGGAAGACTCATAAGAAAATATGAGATAGCTCTTATCCCATGGGATAGAGGCTCGATTTGAATATAGAAATTTCTCAAAGCGAAATATTCTCCCACATGACCAGAACTGAGAGCATCGTAGCCTGTCTGCCGCCGAATGCTATATTGGCTTTAGTTTTACACCATGGTAAATTGCCAGGCTGAACAATCCCATACAATCGAGAGAGCCGCCGTCATATCAGATGGCCACGCCATAGCTGCGCATATCCACGGAGCGTGACCGGCGGAACGCACCAAGCAAGGCTCCTCAGCCAAGGCGTGCGCTGGCCGCAGACGAACCAGGAGGCCGAGCAAAGGTAGCGCGGCTAATAAGCAGGTACCAAGATGCAGTGCCTCCGGGCTGGCATCAGCAAGGCGGGAGAACATGTGCGCAGGGTCTTCCAGCCCTCTTTTCCCCATCGTCGTCCGATGACGTCGGCCACTATGCCCTTTGCGGGCGGGCTATCTGTGTGCAGGAGTCAGCTATCTACGGCATGATCCCCTTATCGCACCACTCAGGGCTGCCAGTTATCCAGAACGGGTTTGACGGAGAGTCAGCTGTCATCGGGGGGAGCTGTCAGCAAAGCAAGCGGCGCAAATGCGGGAGGGAGGGGCGGCAGAGGGACGAGTGAGATGCGCCTGGGGCAAGAAGGGAGATGGAGGGTGGTAACGTATGCATGCAGTGCTACGTGTTGCATGAAGGGATCATGGCTGATCCTTGCAGGTCATGACATTTGCCGGCGAGATCCAAAGGTGACCTCGTTGAAACCGAGGGATGATGTCGCTGCTGCTGCTGTGTTCTGTAGGCGCATACAGTATTCGTTGCGGATATTGGCATCGGATTAACATATCTATGTAGGTAATTATAGGCCATACTATAGAATATAGACTATTCACGGCTAGACATTGCAACCATCAACCAGAGACTGTCATGTTTCGGGTTGTCTCGTCGGGCGGGAGCGCTATTATAGCGCAGCAAACCAAACAACCTCCTCTCCTCTCGTGGCAGCAACGACGGGCAGTCTGCCTGTCTGCCCAGGACGGTTACACATAAGGCTCACAGACAAACACGAGATGGGCTAGCGCGTGATCATTCGGGCCCCCTTTTCCACGATCCAGTGGATCTCCTGCAATGCTGTCAGGTGGACAGATGAAGTGGGCTCCGTGGACTGGGCTGCAGTCGGGAGGGAGTGGGACCGTGGGGTCCTTGGACAAGAGAGATAGATGGGTGAAGGATGAGCAGCCAGACGGAGATGGGCAGGCACATGGGAGATGGGGGAGGAACTGCAGCTGCATCGGACATACAGGCCGAATACACTAGTTTGAGTGCTTGCATGTGTTTGGGTTCACAGGTCTCCATCCGCTGGGCCCATCCGACAGTGCGGCCAGCTTCTCGAACAAACATAAACGCGATGATGCGGGTGGGTACATAAGTACGTACACACAGTATCGGAGGGCGAGGAGAGGACAAAGCACATGTACGTACACAAGTACCAACCCGGACCCGACCAAAGACATGTCTCAGGAACCCGCACGCTATTTAGGGTGATCAATATCAGGAAGAAACATGGGAAAGCTGGGCGACAAGACACTTGTTCATGGTTGAGACTGGCCTGTCACGGCTGCACGGTAAAGAGAGAGAGGACGGAGGGGGGAGGGGGGATGCATGATCTCAAGATGGATGGGAAGGGAAGGGACGGAACACACACACAACGCGCATGCCACACACCACACACCGCACACAAGGGTGGGGTCGTGAGGTCGTGAGGTTGGCTAACGGCGGAGGCTGATTGGCCAGGATGGATGGTCTCTAAAACGGCCGTTCCCTCTTTCCCTTGCATTGGACTGCAGGGTGCCAGGGATCAGCATGTCTAGCCCACCAGCCCCTCCATTTTGCATTTCGAGAAAGAGAGAGGTGAGCTCTCCCACCCCCCTCTGCCCCCTCCCCTCCCCCCTCCATACGCACACCTTGATGTCCATCCTCAAGTCTGTTTCTGCTTGCACTCGTCGCAGTCCATCCAGTGTCGAGTCCCAGTTCGAGTGCATATCTCAAACCTTAAGACAGGTGTGTGTGTGTGTGTCACTGTGACTGACTTGACCTGATCCCAACTGGCCAATTTCAGCATCTATTTTTTCTGAGATATTAGTCTGCATGTCTGTCTGTACGTACATGTATGTGTAGACCATAATCAGTAAACGCACTCAGAACAGCATACCGTTCGGTTTGCAGGAGGGGAGAATAGGACTGGATAGGAAAGGGCAGCATAGACGGGACAGGATATACCTACTGCCATCAGCCATCAGAACCACATCGGATGCACTACCCAGCCCCAAAACCACACCCCATCCATCCATATCCACATATCCGCATTCAATCCACTCCCCACTCACTTGACTCCTCTCCCCACTCCCTTATCCTCCTCCTCCCACCTGCCGAGCACGATTGCATTGCACTCCGCTTTGACGCTGTTTGTCGCAATTCCTGATCCTGATCCGCATGACCATCAATCAGTATCCATACCGACATGCTGGAATAGCCTCAACTCTACCTTACCTTACCCATCGCATCATCACCCCATTCGACCCAGAAACTCCTGCCACCCCGGATACTCAAGCTTTCTCCAGCCTGGCTATAGCTCCTATCCGTATCCAACCAGACAGACCAGTCCAGACCATTCAGAGCCCGTCGCGACGGTCACCAAACATCGAGCATCAAGCTCAGCTCATCTCACCACAGCACAGCACACCACAGCATAGCTCAGCTCAGCCCCAGATCCCGTCATCGGATCACATACTCTCCCTCTTACTCTCACTCTGTTGTCGCGGCAAGCGGTGAACACTGTCACTCTCGATTGCGATTCGAAACAGCACCCAGAACTGGAACGACTACCAGCCTGCGCTGCATACACACTGTTCGACGCTGCTCCTCCTGACCTCCCGGAATCCAACCACACCCCCCCTCTTCTTCTACCTCAGCTTCCCTTGTTTCCCGCGCCACCCGCCCGTCACCCTATCTTGTGTCTTCTATCAGTCTATCTATCCACCACCTATCTGCCTTAGGCCGCCCCAGACACCCCGCGAGGCACTCAATGCAGTCGCTTTTGACTGTCAACAACAACGTCAGCCTCAGTTTAGTGAGTGTGACAATCGCACCAAGCGCAGCCCTCGCCATCTTCACCATCGCCCTCGTCTTCCTCGCCCTGTACCTCCCGCCCCTGTCATTCCGCAGCGCGAGGCACACCGACAAGACCAGATCACTCGCCAAATACAAGTACTGTGACGACATCGCCGCCGACGACAACAGCGACTACCGCGGTGGCTTTGCCTCATACTTCGACTACAACAACACCTGGTGGTATCCATACTGGAGTCGCAACCGCGCGCGCGACCCGATCGAGCTGCGCGACCACCCGCCCCTAACCGAAGGCCTTCCCCAACCCCACGCGACACTCGCCCTCGAGGACAGCCGTCGCAGATCAGGAACAGGATCGCGCATAGTCTTGCGCGCTACCAGGAGGACCGCAACAAAATCTAGGACCAGCGAAAGCGATAGAGGGAAGGAGAGCAAGCACAAGGACAGGCGCGACAGTGATGCCGTTCGACCCCCACGATCACCTGGAAGGCTCTCTGCACGACTTCGAATCGGTCAGTCGCTCGCCACCGCCTTTTCGCTACCCTTCGACCCACAGCGGATTCCTCAAGAGCGATACAGAGGCGGACCTGAGCGAGATGGAAAACTCGACGGTTTCCGCAGGTGGCTACAGCCCTCCAGCTTGGAGGCGCCTCGGAAACGGTGATCGCAGCAGCGGCTTCTGGCGCAAGGGGGACAACCTCCTGGGATATGGCGGTCTGCCGCCGCAGTGGCGGAGCAGGGAGTCCAGCCCGGAATATGACAGCGTGGACGAGGACTGCGACGATGAGGACATACTCGCCGCTGCGATCCGCACGAGACTGCCCACCGGCAGCATGAGCCCCGAGAAGGAAAGGAGCCCCGAACCGGACTATATGAGACCGCGCTTTCACAACAAATCTGCATTTAGAAATGGAAACGAGGATGCAAACGCGAAGACAAATGCAGGCGCAGATACGATTGGGAATGGAGAGGTTCGGATCAAGAGCGAAGAACCCTCCATGGAGGACATGAAGGCGACTCTCGCCGCACTGCCGCAGAAAGACGATCCTGAGAACTGCATGTTCCCCTGATCTCGCGGGAAGTGAACATTTGACTAACTGACGATTGCTCAGATATCCGCTTCGCCGTCCGTGCAGAGGTCCAGCAGCGGACCGAGCCGATAGAGGCCGCTATCAATTTCGTGCGCAGGGCCTACGGGCTCGTCACAAAGAGCTGGTCCTCTATAATCCTGTCTATCATCGTCGCGTTTCTTTCCATATCAGCAACACGCACACTGTTCCAGCCTGCTTACGGGCGCCCCGTTCCGGACCTCGTAAAGGTTGCCGGCATTGCGCGGAGCTTCGAGCCGCTGATATACTATAGCGAAAATGGCGTCGCGCAGGTCGGTGATCTGCAGGCGACCGGTGTCGCGGTGTGGGACCTCGGCGAGAGCGTGCGCAGCAGCAACCTGACCAGCGCGCCGATCATCGTCAAGGAACTTGACGAGCTGAGTGATAGCCTCAAGACTCTGGCTATTGAACTTACCAAGTTCTTTGCGAATGTCGACGGTGACATTGACGGGTAATTTGAATCCCTCTCTGCTATATGTGCATCGCTAGACTGACATTCGCAATTAGCATCCTGATTGTAATGGACTGGGCGCGTCGTGAACTGTCGCAAGTAGCTTCCTTACCCTCGGCGCCCCTGACCTCCGCCTTCGACAACATCCACACAATGCTCACCACTGCCGGCGTACTCGAGACACCCACTGGCACGCCGACGCGCATCGGCGCGATCGCGACGTCCGTCTTCGGAATGTCCAACCCACAGCGCACGCGGCAGACGCTCCAGCGCACGTTCAATGAGTTCCTGGCGGTGTTGGAGGAGGCGATCAACAACGAGTTGCAGCACAGTCTGGCGCTGTTCGGTCTGTTCGAGAGCATCGACCATCAGTTCCTCAACCTCGCGCGCACGGTAGTACGTGAGTCCAACGCCCAAGACGAGCTCCACGCGGACCTTCTATCTTCGCTGTGGACGCGGATCCTGGGCCCCCGGGCCAGCGACGTCAAGAAGTACGAGCGCAATCGCCTGCTGCTGCAGAACGTGCGCGAGAAGACAGTGCGCAACAAGGGAATCCTTGTCGAGCACAACCACAAGCTGCTCGCACTCAAGGCCAACCTCGAGAGCCTGCGCCGCAAGCTTGTGAGCCCGCTCGTGCGCAGCGTCAACTCATCCACCCTCACCGTCGGTGAGCAAATCCGCGGGCTAGAGGACGTCGGCGTCTATCTCGAAGGCGTGCGCACCCGCCAGAAGGGCAAGCTCATGGAGATGCTCTATGGCGGTGGCAGCAATGTCGGCAGGGACAGGCTCATCGAGCAGCAGCCTGTCGGAGAGTAGAGGAGCCTACGACGATTTTGGATATTAAAGCAGAGGACTAAGGCTGCTGTGGCCTAAATGGCCACCGAACCAGCTTGATATGCCGCCTCACGCACACTTTCGAGGAAATGAGAGAGGCCGCCCGCGATACGGCGAACAGACTCTGATCCCTGACTGCCTCAACCACGGCTTTTCTTCTGACCGGCAGAAACATGGATTGGGAATCACAGTGAGCCCACCCGCATGCCTCTGACTTCGACATATCGCGCATCATGGCATTTATGACTGACCTCATCTTCAGCTTTTGCTCGTGAAAGATCGGCGCCAATGATACTACCCAAGCCTGTCTCGTGCCAACCTCGACCGCAGAGACGGCAGGGTCAGGCATCCTCATTCTGAGTGGCACAGCTTGCTCGAAATTCACTGTCCGATAACTGTGACTGGTATCGCGGCTGTTGTCAGTGTCAAAGCAGGATCTATTAATGTACAGGCCCTGTGACCAACCCGATGGCATTCGTTGGCGCAAGATCGATCGTCACTAAAGCTGTCGACTGTGTCGCGCGGTCCAGTATAAATCTCTGATAGTCGACTGGGCCACAAAGAACACAAAGCTTTTCAGACACCACAGGATCAGGGCGCGACAACATCCAAGCCAGCTCGTCTATTCCGTATGGCGCACACGAGTACATCGCACAAACAAACACAACCGCTTCAGCCATATCCCGCCCACCGCAAGCCACGATGTCTTCAGAGCCCATGCCCTGGCGATGCAAGGGCTGCGAAGTGTGGTGCCACAGCGAGATGGAGTGGTGCCCAAAGTGCTTCAGAAAGAACGCACTGAGGTTTCCCCGCGTGGATTCTTCGACTTCAGAAGGTGGAGGAATAAGTGAGATGGAGACTGGCGATGATCAGGCCCGAGGTCCAGAGGGCGCGAGAGGCGGAAACGAGGGCGACAGGACGGTGGGGGGATGATGAGAGGCTGGTGGGACATGGAGTCGTTGAATACAGCACACGTTCTGATGGCAATCAATCAATCATACGTTCTCACTGCGTTCTCTTATTCCCAATGCACGTTGGCGTTACATATGTGTGGGCATTTGTGTGACTCATGACTCTATATTCTCATGCCCTGCGCCAATGAGTCGATTTTGTAAGCGAGCAGGCAGGTTTACCTGGATGGATCCATACGTTTGTCAGTTAATGTACTCATGCTGGCCAGGAAGCACATTCCGAAAACAAGGATTTCACGACAGCACACATCACGGAGTCACGCTGTCAAAAAAACAATCTGGTCAAACAACTTCAAGAACTTTTCCGGGGGTCCATAATTGTACCTAATTCCTACCGACCCGTTGCCGTCTCAGAAGGGCGGATATCAATATCATATTTCCATACCCCTCCTCCTCATCCCTTCCATTTCCCTTCCCTTTCCCTTTGATGAATGGACGTAAAGTCGCACGGCCTCGACAGAGTCGATCTGGCCAGTGACGACGGGGGTATTTTGTGATCTCAAAGCTCGGCCACCTCGGGGGAAACATATGGTCCGAGCGCGGTGGCCCCCTTAACGGGCAAAACGAGCAACCGGAAAGAACCTATTAACGCCAGAAAAAACCGCCGAGGAGACCGTTCAACAAGATTGTGTACGCGGGTCCATCCTGATCGTCCAAGCCGTGGTTCATCGTCCCTTGAGAGTGAAGAGAAAAAAAAAAGACATAGGAAATCGTTCAATAATGCATGGTAAAAGCTTGGATGCTTGAACCAAGTAACAAAACCAGGGCACATTCTCCAAGCGCTGTGGGACATAGTGAAATGGTCCACGAAGAATGCTTTAATAGCGCCACCTCAAAACGACCAGAGATACCAGACTAGAAGATGCCGACAGTTCTTGGTCAAAACTTTGGTCATCAGATCGCGCTCCTCGAAGAGAGAGCCACCTGAGGCAGGCAAAAGTATGGTGTCGAAACCGAAGAAAGTCGTGCGGGTCATCGAGAAGGATAAGTAATCAAGGGTATCATATTGAGAAGCGCTTGTGATGGCCGATTGAAAGTGTGGCGAGTTTTCAGACCCTCTAGGCCTTGGACTCTGCCTTCTCCTCCTTCTCACCATCTTCACCCTGGTTCTTGACATACTCGTCGTAAACGTTCATGGCCTCGTCAACCTTGGCACGCAAGGCGTTGTCATCATCGATGCTGTGTCCAGGTTAGCGTTGCTTTACCAAGCAAGAGATGCTTGCAGAAACTTACAGGTTAATGAGTTCCTGGTTGTCCATCTCCAGGAGCATACCGGTGATCTTGCCGGCCAGCTCGGGCTGCAGGTTGGAGATCTTGGGGAAGATGGCCTCACCCAGAATCTGCTTCTGCTGTGGTGGCGGAGCGGCAGCAACCTGGGCCTGGAGCAGCGAGGCCGCACTCAGGTCAGCGCCCATCTGCGGTGGTGGGGCACCACGACCGCCCTGAGGGAAGCCTTGGCGGCCCATGTTACCACGGCCTGGAGCGCCTTCAAACGAGTTAGCGAAACTGGATCCTGACGCGCCGGAGGACGAGGTATTCAGCATACCTTGGATGTTTCCAGGAATGCCTCCCATACCTTGAATGGGCCCACGACCGGGCTGGACACCGCGGCCACCGGCGAGAGCAGCAGCTTGGTGTTGGACCTGCTGCAGGGCCTGGATGAACTGGGGGTTGTTGGGCTGGTTGTATCCCGCGGGAGGGAAGTTTCCGGGCATGCCGTACATGTTGGGGGGGATCTGCTGAGGGGGAATACCTCCACGGCCGCCGCCGGGCTGGCCTGGGAAGGCGTTGGGGAACTGGCCTTGACGACCAGCCTGAGCACCAGGCATGGGCATGCCGAGCTGGTAGGGCATACCACGCCCACCAGCTCCGGGGAAGCCGCCCTGCTGACCAGGGGCGTAGAAGACGGGTGGCTGCATGAAGTGGCCGGGCATGCCAGCAGCGGCTTGCTGCATTCTGATCTGGTTCCTGGCCTGGATGCTAGCCTCAAGCTGGGACTTGCGAACATCTTTGCGCTGCGCCAGAGCAACATAGAGAGGCTTGCCGTCGATCATGCGCTGGTTCATGTCGGCAACAGCCTTGGTGGCATCGTCGGGGTTGCTGAAGCACACGAAACCGAAGCCCTTGCTCTTGCCAAACTTCTTCTCTGTCTTCTTCTCCGACTTCTTCTCGCCAGACTCGTCCTCGCCAGATGTTTCCTCGGTCTCCTTCTTGTTCTCCTTGTCCTTGCCCTCCGCATCTTCTTGCTCCTCGCCGGGCTCAATAGCATCGCGCATGACCTTGGCAGATGTGATGGGACCGAACTCAGAGAAGATGGATCGAAGCTTGTCGTCGTCGACATCATCGCTCAGGTTCTTGACGTAAAGGTTGACACCCTGGTACTTGCTGGCCTTCTCCATGCGAGCGGCCTCGTAGGACTTGCGGAGCTCCTCCTCGCGCTCGTGCTTCTTCTGAGCACGCCCGACGTACAGATCCTGACCCTTGAAGTCCTTGCCGTTGAGCTCCTCGACAGCCTTGTAGGCAGCCTCGTGAGTGGTGAAGTTGACGAAACCGAAGCCACGGTTCTTGCCGGTCTCCTGGTCACGGGCAAGCGAAGCCGAGGTGATATCGCCGTACTTGGTGAACAACTCGCGGAACTCCTCGTCGGTGCAATCAGTCTGGATGTTCTTGACGTAGACGTTTGTGAAGTTGGCCTTCATCTCCTCGAACTTGCTTTGGCGGTCCTTCTTGGGGATGTGGTGGCCGACGTAGACCTTCTTCTCGTTCAGCAGCATGCCATTGACGTGCTTGATGGCCTGGGAAGCGGCCTCGTCGGTCTCGTAGTGGACGAAACCGTAGCCCTTGGAGTTTCCGTGCTCATCCTGAGCGACCTTGCAGCTGAGAATGTTGCCAAAGGCAGCAAAGGTGTCGTGCAAGGCCTTGTTGTCGATGGCGACATCGAGGTTCTTGATGAAGACGTTGCCAGCGCCGGTCTTGCGCAGAGCGGGGTCACGCTGGGACCACATGATGCGGCAGGGGCGGCCCTTGATGATGGTGTAGTTCAGCTCCTCGAGGGCCTTCTCGCCATCGATGGTGGTGTTGTAGTTGACATAGGCGTATCCGAGAGAGCGACGGGTGACGGCATCACGGCAAACGCGGATGGAGGCGACGGGGCCGATCTGGGAGAAGAGCTCGAAGAGCATGGCCTCGGTGACGGTGGGGTCGAGCTCACCAACGTAGAGCGAGGCGGACGAGGCATGGTTGCCAGGGGCAGCGGAGCTTGGGGTGGGAGCGGCGCCATCCTCAGCGCCCTCGGAGGGGTTGACGGTGGTGTTGATGGCGGCGGGGTTCTTATCGGAGCCGTTGAGGCTGGTGTTGCCGAGATCAGCAGCGAGCTGGTCAACAGCGCCGGTGGAAGCAGGGGCGGCCATTTCGACGGATGAAAGGATCGCTTGACGATACTGCGCAATGAGAGGGGCTGGTCAGTAATGATCGGCAGTCAAGCAAGTGAGTGGTACGGCCGCCACGATTTTTTTTTCGAGTTTAATGTACGGTGGAATGTGTTTAGTGGAGGAGATTGAAAGGCGAAATGCCCAGTCTGTTCGCTTGATTCGGGGTGAACACACCTAAGTAGGGACTTGACGGGGTGGGATCGTGCGACGACGAGTGAGCGAGGTTGACCAGACGGCGAGCTTGACTTCAGACAAAGCAAACCAGGGAGGTCAAAGGTGGACCGCGTGATATGGGAATCTGTCGGATTCGGAATCGGCAGGTCGCAGAGACTGAGCTGGTCAAAGAAGAAGACGACAGGTTCCGCGTCTTGACTTGTCTGAGAGGGGTTGACTGGTGATGGTCCGGGAGGGAAGGGTTTTTGGTTGGTTTTGTTGGTTTTTTTTTTCTTTTTGGTATGGTGATTTGGTCTTTTTTGGGAGAGTTTTCAAATTTTTTTTGTGGAGTTTTTCTGGATGGGAAAGACGAGAACAGAACACATGTACGATTTTGAAGTCGTACGTGGGGAGTCTGAAGCTCGCGCGACCTTTTGAAGGGTTTCTTTGGGATAAGAGGTTGTTCGTGGGTTGACGGGGAGGAAGGAGAGGGAAGGAAGGGACTTGCGGAGTCGACTCGCCTTTTGCGATGAAGTTTTTTCCCACCTGCAGTCGCCGTTTGCTGGCACTGACTGGCTGGCTGTCAGTCGCGCGTCACCTGCGCTAGTGCGGAAGTACCTCCGTACCCCCCTGCACCCCGGTGCCATTTCACACCGGCAGGGCAGACCGCGCCTGCCCCTTGGCCTTTTCACTGCGTACTTCGTAGTAGCTAAAGTACTGGTGTCACGCGTGAAGGACCCGACCAGCGACAAGTGCATGGATCGATACTAAGGCTAATGAGTACTTTTAATATCATGCGATTACGGTCAACTCATTTCCACACGGATTAGGAGATGGCAGAGTGAAATGCAGCCATAACGGACTGTCTTTGTACGTATGCACACACAAGGTAGGGTATGCCATCGTGTGTGGTCGCTCGCTGCTGCCGAGGCCCAATCCACTCACACCGTACCTCAGAGGAATGAACTGACTGCGCTTGCTCTCTGCTGGCATTAGACACGGTCAGCACGATCCGATTTGAGGGCAGGTGCGGGGCAGCTCTCGCTTACGGTAGAAGGTTTTCCTATCTCTTATCGCCCTGGTCCATCCCGCGTAATTGCCCCTCTATCCCTGTGACACGGACAAATGCTCACACCTTTATTCATGATGGACAGGCTTGAGATATGGAGGCCCTGCATTTTCCTAATTTAAAGTTGCGGGACGAGACGGGTTACACCCTCAGCAGAAAAATTGTCAAGGTCTATTATCCTCCTGATGTACATAGTCTTTCTCTTTGAGTTACCTCGTCCACCATCCCATCCTCAATTCTCCGCCGCCAGTCCATCTCAAGGCACATCTACGGACAGCCTCGCCCCCAGTGCGTCGTTGTGTCGCAGCAGTCAGCTCCATTGCAGTCGAAGCCCTTGCAGAAGTCTGCCTTGTACGAGTCCTCGTCGCATGGGCAGTCGCCAAAGTTTCCAGCGATGCCCTTGCAGCTCTTGTGCTGGTTCCTACATGCGTCCTCGTTGTTCCAGCACTGAGATGGGTCAGTTGAGCATGTGAAAGAAGGCCCGAGATCACAACATGCTTACACATCCTTGTGATGCTGTACACGCGGTAGCGGTGGCAGCAAGGCCGAGCATGGCGAGAATTGATGTAGCGAGCTTCATCTTGCAGTCGGGAATGAGTATCAAAAGACAGTCCTCGCGTCAATTCGGATGTGTAGAGCGTCCTGAGGCCACAGAAGCATGAGGTGAAGCGTTCCCATCTGCTGGATCAGATACATCAAGACGCCCTTTTATATTACAATCATGAGAGGCTCGGGCTCCTCTTCCCCAGAGCCCCAGCACGAGGTTGATGAGGGTTCCTCGATTCGGCTGTGCTAGCACTGGAAAAGGTGCCCCGTGGACTGACAACGAGTCAAGATTCATCTCGATTATCTATGTAATTTACCCAACCTGGCAGAAATAGCAGCGTGATGGATCTGGATCAGATATCTACTCGTCTCAATCTTTCCCTTGATACCTGGGAGGTTGTGCCACACGTGTAGACGTGGGCACTCACTCGGGTGTGCCATTCAGGTGCCCAGGTGGTTAACCTCAATCCAGTTCGTCAGTGCAGGTCCCTACCCAAGTCGCGCTAGGCCACAATCGACCTTCTCACCCTTCGCAGGCCTTCGCTGACTAAAACCGGGGAGCACCTTCTGAAAGTTCCAGAAGCTCGGCCTGGACCCGTCTGTCCTTGGGTTGCCCTGCGTCCGCGTCCGCGGGGTGACATCTGATTGATTGCCTCATCGTCTGTCTGCCTGCCTGCTCTTCCCTGCCTGCCAGTTACCCGCGGCTTGTCCACCTCCTCGGAGCGTCTTTGCCAGCAACTGCGCCCTTGCGCGGCTCGTCGCAATCTCTACTTCTTAATTTCTCACTGCTTTACAGCCGTTGGCTGTGATTTTCTCTTCATGCGTTCTGGGCCTCCGCTGAGACTCTCCGACCTGGGATTCTGACACACTGAAGCTTCTTCACAGTCCTCGAGAGCCTCTCCTCGATCTGACTCGGCCATCGAGCTGCCGCTGGTCGACCGCCGGCCCGTACCACCATCAAGATGTTTCCCACCTTCTCTGGGAGCTCGCGGCGGCCGCGGAATGTGAACATGAGCGGCCAGAAGAACCTCAATCCTTTCGCCGCCACCTCCTGGACCCCGACGAGCTCCTCCTCCGCGTCCAAGACCGTCGCTGACGCTCAGGCCGAACGCAACCGACGACAACACGAGAGGGAGAAGCTGAAAGCTGCACAGTCCATACAAAAAACATGGAGGGGTCATGCCACAAGACAAGGTCTGAAGGTCCAAAGACGTGGAGCTTTGGACGCTCTCTACAACGAACTGTCGCAGGCAGACCCTAGCACAAGGGCGTCTGAAGCTCTCCCCCTGGTGGTTGCTGCTCTCGACCCCCGAATACCCGAAGACAGAGCTCGACTCGAGCGTTTCGTGCAAGATCTCCTCCGAAGCGACTGCGCTCTTGTCAAGTCACGGAAAACAGCGAGCGGGCCACAAATAAGGAGGTTAATAAGCCAGTTGCTCGTTCTCCTGCAAAGGTATCTATCCTCCCACATTCCACCCTCGATACCCGAGCACCCGTTTCTGACTATCGCCCCTAGTTCTGGCTACGACCAAGTTCCCCGTCCAAACTTGGAAGTGGTAGTCCAAATCCTCTCCACGAGATTCGAATCCGCGCGCGAAAGTCTAGACAACCTCTTCCAAATTATCGCGAACTATTGTCGCAACGAGGAAATCAAGGATGCTGAGAGCCTTTCATTACTGGAGCAGGCAATCTTGGTGCCTATAGCAAAGGACCCAGATCGACGTGCCTCAAATGCGTTTGCTCTGTGCTTCCTGAGCCAGCCAAACCTGAAGCTGTTTGAGGGCAATGTTGGCGCTTTTGCAGAGCGGATCGACATAGAGAAGGTGTCGGCGGGAATTGTGGACGCTTATGCCGCGGGTTGGGCCTCAAAACAGCAGACAGATGCACGTTTATGGCTTTTGGCCCACTTCATTGCCCTGGGAAATGCCACAAGAGACTCTGCCCTCGGATCTTCGTACCTACACGCCCTGTACATCCAGCTCTCAAGTCTGCACCTGGACTTGAAGAAGTACCACATTGGTCACGCAACGACGGATTCTGCCATTTCCAAGAAACGCCTCCCACAGTTCATAGAAAACGCTATTCAGTCTCTGGTTGAAAAAGACGAAATCACCCATGTCTTAGAAAGATTCACCACGTTAGTACATTCCAGACGTTATTGTTCAGCTCATCTACCCCACAAGTAACTGACCGAAGCATAGTAATTTCGCCGGATCCTCTCAACAGGAATCCGATGAGGCGAGCCTGCTTGCGGCGTACATCCTCACCTTGATCCGGTGTTTCCCCGCTCTCAGCGACGACATCCGCATGAGATTGTACCTCGCCGACATACCTTCGTACCCGAACTCGGTCAAATTCTTCTGGAACGCAATGGCCCGTACGAGAATCTTTCTGAGTGTAGTGTCAGACGATCGAGGCACCACCCTCGATCTTCTGTTGGGGAGAGAGTCAAAGCAGCTCACTCCTGTCAAGGGCGATGCGGTGTGGGATCGCGAGTGGAGGACCATACTGCTTTTCCTTGAGCTTTATGTTTTCGTTCTGCGGCTGACAGACGACGAAGACTTCTTTTCTCCACTTGACTCAACACAAGTCCAACCCCTCGAAGTGTCCCGTCTGCGACAATGTATGCTTGACTTGGACGAGCTCAAAAGTTTGACCTTGTTCTTGCGAAATCTTGCGTTCACCCTGTACTACCACGCAAACGACCTGCGCCAGCATGCGTCGAAACAAACCTCGCGTTTGACTACGACTGTGCAGGGTGTATTCGGCTCCCAAGAGAAGGCGCCACAGGAGTCGAGCACAACACACGAGACGTACAACGTCGTCTCTGGAGTTGACTTTGATACCTTCAGGGGCACCGTAACACAGGCTATGCGCATGGTCTATGAGCGCGATTCACGACGGAGCTTCCTTCCTCGTGGCCACTGGCTGATGACCTCCAGATTTGATATGGAGGGCTTCAAGTCTGCCGTCGTGGCCGAAGATCAAAGGCAGCGAGAGCTTCAGGATGCAGAAAGTGACGATGAGGATATCAACTTCGAGGACGACAGCGACAGTGATGATCAAGATGCATACGTTACTTCCGCCTACACAACGCAGGCCGCACGCAACGCGCGCCTAGAGAGGATGAGGGCAGCCCACAAACATGAGCAGCGGAAGTTGCAGGCTGCAACTGTTGCGCCCAAACTGGAAATTCTACGCAACATGCCATTTGTCATACCATTCGACACGAGAGTCAAGATTTTCCGCGAGTTCGTGCATCTTGACAAGATCAGACGGAGAGATGGTCATGTTGAAGCAGACCAGTGGCGCATGAGTCTGATGCATACGATGCGTGAGCCACAAAGAGCTCGAGAGGTCCTCGGGCGGCATCATGCCAAAGTCCGCCGGGGACATGTATTTGAGGATGCATTCGAGCAGTTCTACGAACTGCAGGACGGCCTGAAGGAACCCATTCAGATCGCATTTGTTGATCAGTTCGACATACCCGAGGCCGGCATCGATGGTGGCGGTGTTACCAAGGAGTTCCTCATGAGCGCCACAACCGAGGCATTCACGGACGAACATGGCCTGTTCGTCGCCAACAGCCAGAATTCACTATACCCCAACCCGTGCGCAATTGATCAGCGTCAAAATAAGCTTCGGGAAACAGGACTGGCTCCAGATTCGCAGGAATGGAGGGATTCTATGACAAATCTCCTGGAGCAGTACGAATTCCTTGGTCGCATAATAGGCAAGTGCTTGTACGAGGGCATCCTGATCGACGTCGTCTTTGCCGGTTTCTTCCTGCTCAAGTGGGCATCAACGGGGTCTGACACAGGGTACCGGGCAAACATCAACGATTTGAGAGAGCTTGATCAGGACCTCTACATGAACATGATGAAGCTGAAGAACTACCCTGGCGATGTCTCCGAGCTTGCACTGGACTTCACCATCGACGACCAAATTTCCATGCCGGACGAGCCAGTCCGCATCACGACCCGCAAGCTGGCGCCCGACGGCGACAAGATGACCGTCACTAATGAAAACAAACTCCTGTACATTAATTACGTAGCGCGACATCGCCTAGTCGCGCAACCCTCGCGGGTTACACGGGCGTTCCTTGCGGGCCTAGGCGCCATCATCGAGCCAGCGTGGCTCAGCATGTTCAACCAGTCGGAACTCCAGCGGCTGGTGGGCGGCGACTCGACCGAGATCGACCTGGAGGACCTGCGACGCCACACCATCTACTCGGGCCTGTACCAGATCGGCGACGACGGCGAGGAGCACCCCGTTATCAAGATGTTCTGGGAGCTGCTGCACCGACTCCCCGACCGCAACCGACGAGCCGTACTCAAGTACGTGACGTCGACCCCGCGGGCGCCGCTGCTGGGTTTCGGGCAGCTAAGACCCGCGTTCAGCATCCGCGACGGCGGGTCGGACCCGACGCGGCTGCCCAGCGCGAGCACGTGCGTCAACCTGCTCAAGCTCCCGATGTACCGGACGGTGAAGGAGATGGAGGAGAAGCTGCTGTACGCGGTGCTCTCGGGTGCCGGTTTTGATCTGAGCTAGGCGCAGCGGCTTGGCTGCTGTGATCTGGGCATTGGTGGGGCGAAAGATGTAGATTTCCCATGCGATTATGAATGAGCAATCTTGCTGTTTGCGTGGAGTAAGGGGCATTGAATGTTGACTTTTTCCTCTCGCCGTTTTCTTGTTTCCTGCTGTACAGGCTGTTGGTGAACAGGACACGAATCATGAATAGATCAGGGGCGTAGTGAGGTTGAGAAATACGATAAAAAATCGTCAAAGACATCAGATTCCGCTTCTATGCAAATTATGCCTGCGCCAAATTCAAGAAAGTTGGGTATCGCCAATCTTCGAAGTCACTCCCATCCATCCACCTTGCTGATGATGATGCTATGACTTCCCCTTCCCCTCGCCCTGGAAGCTACTCTTAAGCACCGAAGGCTTCCTCTCGGCGAGGTCAAGGATCATCTGCCCGAACAGCCCATTGGCCCAGCTGAACCACGCCCGCGTCCACATGCCCGCGTTGAAGACGTTGACGCTCTCGTGCATCAGGCCCAGCCCGTCCGTCGACGACAGCAGCTGGCCCAGCATCGACTTGATCTCGTCGTCGTCGTCGCTCGTCATTATACCCACGACGAGCGACATGGGCCAGACCATGCCCGGGCCGATGTGGGGGCCGCCCGTGCCGTTTATCACGGGCCCGTGGTCGTAATAGGGGTTTGATTCTGAGAGGGCGAAGCGTCGGGTTGACTTGTAGATTGGATCTGTGCGGGCTACGTAGCCTGTTAGGGGGCTTGAGAGGAGGGAGGGGAGGTTTGCGTCGTCCTGGGTGATGTTAGTATGTGTTTTGCCTTTTCTTTTGCGAGGGCGGGGGGCGGTGAGGGAGGATAAATGCAGGATTGCTTACCATCATGTTGGTCGAATAGTATCCGTCCACCTCGTAGGCGTAGATCTCGCCAAACTCTGGGTGCTTCATCTTGCCGTACGTCTCGATGCCCTTCTTGATCTCCTTGGCCATGCGCCTCATCCTTTCCGCAAGCGGCTCGTCGTCCGCCTCGTCCTCCCCTTCTTCTTCCTCCTCGGCGTCATCATAATAATAATCCTCCGCGCCCACCACATCCTGGCTCGAGCCCTTCCCATTACTACTACTAGAAGAAGACGACGCGGCGGCCGCTGCGGCAGCGGCAGCAGCCTCCATGGCAGCAGCGACCCTCGCCTCCTCCCGTTCCACCCGGTCCACGATCTCGGCGCACAGCCCCATGTACCGCGCGAGCATCATGTTGGCCGGCACAAGGAACTGGAACGTGGTGGCGTCGTCGCTGGGCCGGAACGCGCTGCGCACCATGCCCGTGCCGCCCTTGACGGGGGACCCGTTCCCGCCGTTGGGCAGCGTCTCGGTCGCGGCGCTCGTGACGCGCGTGAAGCGGTAGGGCGCGTCGGGGACCATGCCGTCGTCCTTGTAGGTCGGCTGCCGCATCGCCTCGGCTGTCTCCAGGACTGCCTCTACGGCGTCCTTCCACCCTTCCATGGCGCCGCGTTGCTTCCTCTTGCCGCCTCCCTTCTTGCTTGCCCCTCTCGTCTTCTTGCTGCTGCTACCACTATTCCTGCTGCCGCTGCTCCTACTGCCACTGCTGCTGCCTCCCTTGGTCGTCACCTTGCCGCTGCCCTTCTTCCTCGCAGGCGACGCGGACTTGGGCGCCGTGGGCGAGGACGACCCCCCGCTGCTCGCGTCGACGAAGAACCGCGCGTCCTTGGTGCGCGAGTAGTAGTCCCACGACAGCTGCAGGAACGACGCCAGGCTGTCGAGCTCATACTTGCACTCGAAGACGGCTGAGTCGCTGTAGGGGGGCAAAACAAAGTCGGAGCGGTGGCCCCCGTCGGCCGGCTCGATCCCCGACTCGACGGGCGGCTGGAAGGCGTTGCAGTGCGGCGAGGCCAGGATGTACCTGCTCTGGAGGTTGATGGCGCCGCGGAACAGGGAGGCGAGTTTGCCGCTGCCGGGCTGCTGCGCCTGCTTGCTGTCGCTGGATGATGATGATGATGATGATGAGCTGGATTTCGATGAGGAGGAGCTGCTGCTGCTGCTCTTGTCGCTGCTGGGTGGTTTTAGCAGGCTGACGTAGCTCTGGAGCTGGTTGGCTGAGTCGCGCAGCCACATGGCGTGGATGTCGCCTGTCGTTATGAAGGTGAGCTGGAGAGATGTGTCAGTTAGGCTACTCTTTGGTCGTCACGCCAAGCATGAGAGAAGAAGGGGGCACACCTCTTCCTGGATGTTTGTGCTCGACACGCCCGTCCACGTTACAGAGGTGTCGAGCGTGTTGGGGAAGCAATTCTCAAATAGCCTGAACAGGTCCGGGTCCTTGATGGTCTTGTTCATCTCCCGGATGACCTCCTCGACCTCGGGGATGACAATCTTCCTGCACTCGGGCGCAGGCCTCTGGAACGGCAGGCGGTACTTCCCCACCGACCTCGGCTCATGGGGGTGTGCGGCCCAGCGGCCGTACTCGGGGCAGTCGCCATCGTCGGTGACGGAGACGGCCTCCTTGTCGTAGGCGAACGAGGGCGGCTCGATGTCCGAGAGGATGGGCAGGTCCGCGACGGGGAGGAAGGTGCGGGTGGTGGCGAAGATGGCGTAGAGGATGAAGACGCCGGCGACGAAGGTGTATGTCTGCTGTCGTGAGCGCAGCATGGTGTTGCGGCGCGGGGAGGGGAGACCTCCTGGGTACCGAATGCCTCGGGGCGTCTGGATGGCCACGCGCTTCTTCATACCCGGTTCAGGGACGGCCGAGTTGGCATGTGACGGATGGTGGGGGTTTCAGAGGACGAGGGTGAGAGACGGTGGTGTGTGTATGTATGTAAGTAAGAGCGGGTGAGAGAGAGGGCGTGTCTATGATGGACGATGTGTGGTCATGTCGACGCCGACCACGACCACAACCACGACCACAACGATGCCTCCTGAGGACGGGTCCTTTGTTCGCTGACGACGACGTTGCAACGTCCTCTGACGTGAACCAAATCGCAGAGCTACCTCACTTGGAGAAGAAGTAAAGTAGTTTGGTCGGGCGTTGGAGGGCACGGCACAAGGATGAAACGGCCGACTCCAAGCGTCTCGTCGATGAGCGAGCGAGTGTTAAGTGAGCCACCGGTATAGCAGCCCCAATGGCCCCTCGGGACCGCAGGTGGCTTTAGACTTAGTGGCGAGGCGGCGTCTATAGTTCGGCACGTTCAGCCCAGGCACCGGTACTTTGGGCTGAATGGACGGACTCTCGAGTATGCCAATTGATACAGTCGCAGGAGTTTTGCCGATGCTCAGAGTGTCTCAAAGCGGCTGATTGACTTTGGACAGTCTCAAGATCCAAAAGGCAAAAAAGAATACGAGTAGTAGTCGGCAGTCGGTCTGTCACTGAGAATGTCAGGGCGGAAAAAGGAAGATAAGCTAGGTTTAAGGCAAGGGCAAAGTTGTGTTAAGCTGCAAGCAAGGAAGGCCATGGGATGGGGTGCCGGGTCGACGAGTCGTAATATTTCCAAACTGCTCCTAACTCTAAACGCCCAGGCGGCCGTCCGTCCTTCCTGGGCTGTCGGGCTGTCTGGCTGTCTTGTCTTTGTCCTGCCGCCGCCGGCCTCAGCCTTAAAGTGCGGTTAGTCCCCATCAATTGCTACATTAGCAACATCCTAGCGTCGGCAGAGCTCAGGGGAAATGCGAGAAAGAGGGGCGGGCCACAGCGAGCAGCAGTAGCAGCAGCAGTAGCAGCAGCTGAGCTGAGGGGGACGGGGATCATCCGAGTGCGAGCCCAGGCCAGCCCAGGGGTCAAGTCAAGTCACATCGACGCTCCCAAGTCGGGAAATCTGGGGGATCGACTGCGATTCGCCCTTGACCGCATCGGGGGTGGCGAGCAGATTGACACAGGAAAAGTGGCATTGATCGGTTGAGAACATGCTGACAGGCTGGCAGGTTGGAGTAGCAGAGCCTGCAGAGCAGCAGCCAGCAGTGACGACTCGTCTGCGCATCTTGTGTGTTGAAACATGAGCCCCACCAGACAGACGGCCATCTGTGGGAGCCAGTGTTTGACCATGGGGTGCGGGCGACGGTGAGCTCATCCCATCTGTCCCCGGCCTTGCCTGCTCTGCTTGGCGGTGACATGTTTGGGGATTTCTGGAATTTCCTCATGGAAACTCGGCGAGATGCAGAACTTCGGCCGATGGGGGTCAGTGTGTCGTAATACTTAGATGAGTCTGCCTGTCTCTCTACCCACACACACACACACACTCACTCACTCACAGATACACACCCAAACAAAGACACATGCACGCATAACATCTTGCATCTTGAACTGACTTACTTGAGCGGAACTGAGACTGAGCGGCGTGCCAAGACCGCCCTCGTGTCTCGAGTCGCCTTGCCCGAATTGGCATCGCAATTTAATCGCCGCACTCACCACCTCGGAACATGCGCGAGGTTCTTTCGGATAGCTGGTAGCAGGTGCCCACTGCTGATCCTGGGGGGCAGCCCGAGACAAGGCTGTTTGCCACTGTTGATCGTGATGATCGTTAGCCCAATAGTTTGGAGTCGTTTCTATTTTCCAAATCTTCAACAACACCACAGAAAAACCGCGCCGTCCGACGGCCCGTTCCCTGGTCTTGTTTCTCCCCAAGTCAGTCACTCGGTCCAATTCAGGGTCAGCCACGGCCCGCTTTCAACTGTCTTCCCTTCCCACTTCGTCATCATGCATGCACGCACTCATGCATGCATTCATGCATCATTCTAGGGGTATTCGGCACTACGCCTGCACGCCAGATGTTCGGTAAAATGACGCAGATTTGCCAAGACAGAACTCCTTCGAACTCGACGTTGGTCGGACTTGCAGTATTTTCATCACCACGGTCGAGATGCTTCATTTTGAAACCCTAATCTATGGACAAGAATATTCCCTCCGATGGCCAGCCAAACATTGGTGTCAGCAGCCTAAATATCAAGCCTCACCCTCCACAGCAAATTCTCCCCCAACACAAACACGGTCTGCTCCGTTTCCCCAAACCCAAAGTTGGCCGCCCCGCCCTGCACGGTAATCTGCCCGATGAGATCCCCAGCCTCATTCCAAACCGCCACTCCGCTCCCCGTCCCCGACCACACATTCCCCGCGCCATCGACCTTGAGCCCGTCCGGTATCCCCGCCGGCGCAAACGCAAAGACCCGCCTGTTTGTCAGGAACGTCCCGGGCGCATCATACACGACATCGTAGGCGTGGATCGTGGCCGGGCCCGACGGGTTGTCATCCCCGGCATTCGAGTCCGTGACATACAGCACGCTCGCATCGGCGTTGAACGCGAGCCCGTTGGGCTGCTCGAACCCGTCCGCGACGACGCGGGTCGCGTTGGTCGCCGGGTCGTACCGGTACACCTGGTTCGGCAGCCGGGGCGCGTCGCGGATGCCCTGCAGGGACCCGTACGACGGGTCCGTGAACCAGATGGTGCCGCCGTCGGCCGTGTTGACCACCACGTCGTTGGGGGAGTTGAAGGGCCGCCCCAGGAAGGAGGTCACCACGGGGACCGAGGCGTTGGGGTTGGCCACCGGGTCCGGGATCGAGAAGATCCCTGCTGCGGATGTCTTGCTGCCCTGTGCTGTGAAGAGGATCCCGGATGACCCTGCGTGGGCTACGCCGCCGTTCGGGAGGACGATGGAGGATGTGTCGATGGCCTCCAGCGCGATGGGTGGAGTGGTGCCCTGGACGAGCGGCGTAGAGACGTTCGTTACGGCGTGCAGTTTAATTGTCTGGTTGGATGTGCTCGCGTCCACCTGGCCATCGGGCAGGGGGATCCGGTTCGAGCTGACGTAGAGCGTGTCTCCGGTCGCGTTGTAGACGCCGCCCTCGTGGAAGAGCGGCTCCGTGGCGTTGTAGATGAGCTCGATCGAGGCGCTGTTGCCCAGTATGTCCATGAAGCTCGGGTCGTACACTGCGAAGTCGGCCAGGTCTGGGTTGGACGAGGTGAGTTGCTGCGCCAGGGCCCGGGAGCCCATGGCCGCGATGGCTGTCGCCTTGAGGATGCCAGCCATTCTTGGTCGAGGCGATTTACACACACACACGCCACACTACACACAGCTTGTTCTGATGAAGAGAATGGCGTACTTGTCTTGCTGTGGGCAAGAACAAGGTTCGAGTATATCAAGGGCCGCGAGAACGAGTGTCGGAATTGAAAATCTCTGCTGCTAACCCAATTGCCTCAGCTATAGCCCGCTGACGTATGAGGCCATATTTGACTTTATATCTAGCGCCCTCCGTACCACGGCCGGTCTGGTATGATCTGCACGAACCTCATCCACGATAGGAGGTTCGCGGCGAGTCAAACTGCTTGGCGCCGAGACATGCATCTTTTATTTTCGGCGCCCGGTCCTCTGCACGCCGCGAGATCGCAGCTGGCCACGCCTGTACCATGCGGGGCTATTCCGGCTTTACACTTTGCATTGTCAATGGCTGCTTGGCGGTGGGCCTCTTCAACATATCTGCCGGAAATTGGTGTAGAACAATGGTATGCCATCAAAGCTTAACTGGATTAGGCGACCATCCGGGAGAGAGGGCATGAAGGTAGGTTGGAATATATGATAAATGATCAGGTCTTCAAATTTACACCGTTGTATCGTGATTCTATGGCAATCAATGAGATGGTGCGTGGATGAGATCGTGAGCTTTCAACAGGTGACGAGCAGCCCATCAAGGCCCTCACCTCCCAGCATCGTGGTGCCTGGCCTCGGCACTTGCCGAGCTATCATCATCAGTTCCAGCAGCTGGTAATCTCGGAAACGTAAGCCAAATCAACAGCGCCACCACGAGTAATGCGAGGATGAAGATCTGGAAAGTTCGAATACCCAAAAGCTGCACCATCGCGCCCATGGCAAACGGCCCGAAGGCGGCCCCGAGCTGTCCAACAGAGGCTACGAACGACACGGCGTTGACGTGCAGGTCCTTGGGCAGCAGCCGCGCCAGCACGACGACGCCCGAGGGGAATAGGGGACCCAGGAAGAACCCCACGGCGATAACGGCAACAATCGTCACGGCAGCGACATCGACAGCGGCCACGACTGCCTGGGCCACGATCGCGATGACCACATAGACGGTGGCGGCGCTGCGGACACCAACCCTGTCCGTCACGAGCCCGAGCAGAAGTCGACCAGCTGCCATTCCGATCCAGAAGCCCGTGGACGAAAGACTCGCAACGTAAGTCGAGGCATGGCGCGCCCGTAGCATAAACGTCACCACCCAGCCCGAGATAGCGGCCTCAGTACCCACGTAAACCAGGAAGTAGACAGCGCAAATCCAGGTAACCGCATGCCTCAGCGCCCCTCCCCCGGCATGCCCCGCAAGCGGCGGCGCCTCCGAGGCTCGGTCGACCTCGGCGGGCCGCTTAGAAACAGCCAGGGCCTCGCGGTACCGCTCTCCATCCTCGAAGCGAAAGACCCACAGCATCACGACGGCCTGCAGGACGACCGCCCCGAGGAGGACGTAGTACCACGACCACCACGGGGCGCCGTAGACGGAGAACAGCGTGCCCGCCAGGAAGGGCC
>JACBFG010000049.1:786311-839969 GCA_013435955.1 Diaporthe sp. HANT25 | reverse complement strand
CGGGACCCGCCGAGCCCGCCGGCCCAGGCGCACCAGGACCCGTCCAACAATCCCGCGCCGAAGTTGCCTACCACGGTAGCGACGAGGAAGACCTCGAAGCCCCACCTGCGGGGGTCGTGGAAGGTCGCGGCGGTGGTGGTGAAGAGGGCCTGGCAGACGGGGGCGATGGTCGCGATGCCGCGCTGGCCCAGGCGCCGGTGGATGGGGTCGTTGAGGTATGAGCCCAGGAGGTAGCCCCAGGGGGCGATGAGGAAGATGAGGCTTGCGCGGACGTCGGACAGGTGGTAGTGTGCCTCGAGGTGGGGGAGGACCACGCCTGGGGTTGAGATGAGCATGCCTGGTGAGTGTTAGCTTGTCCATCTGCTGGGCGAAGTAGATGTGATGTCGTGTGTACCCAACACGAGGAATGAAGTCGTCGTGGCGACTATCTTGGCGACTGTGCTGGTCGTACGTGGATGCGAAGTGTCGTGTTCATGGGCGTAGCACAGGTCATCGGGAACGATGTTGCTGTCTTCCTGGATCGGCACTGGTGCAACTTCCCTTAGTAGGGGCTGGCGTTCGCCCCTGGCTCGCTTTGAGGAGCTCATATCTGCTTTTTGGGCTCCCTGAAATGCCTGGGTTCCTTTTCTCGCTGCTCCAGAGCATCAGAGACCCAGGGATATGTCTGTGATAGTGAGGTTCGTCGGCTTGGTAAGGGTGTTGAGCTCCCGTGTCGGCAGCCCCCACGCCAAGTGTGAATGACGTTGGGGAAGGTCGGACACTAGGGCGCACCCAGTACAAGCTCAGGGATTGGAGAAGCTCGAAATGTCGACTGTCGACACTCATGTGATTGATTACATACTTTGGCTGCGAAGCAATGTATTCGACCAAGACTGCGTCGGTTTCAATCTGCAGAGACCTGGCTTGTGTCTTGGGTTTCCGGCATTTATGTCCCCAGCTCCTGGTTAGATCAAAGATCATTGCAACACAGTTGTTCTGCATCACACCCCACAAACCCTCCCTATGCTTTACCTATGCTTTGCATCATCTGCATCGCCCCGAAGCATCTCCACCCTCTTTATTATTTGTACATCTATGAATGGACGAGCGTATAAACGTGTATGCATATGTACAAATGAACTGACGCATCTATCAGGGAGCCGAACCACGACGGGCCTTACCACCCATAGTGACAGTTTCTCTTGTCCTTAGCCCTCTGTGCTGCGGCAATGGCAGAGGGCCTTTTGTCCTCATCGAGCTTTGCCGACAAATCCTTCCCCTGACGCCGGCCGTCAAAGTCGATCAGTGTCTGCGTGCAGCTCTACTACATGCTTGAACCTGTGCTTGAGCCAGACACAGTTGACGGGGCTTTGTTTGAGGACTCATGAATACGAAAATCTGGGGCGGGTTGGGGTTGGAAAAGAGGAGATGTTGCACTCCTTTCTCAGAAAGAATACTAGGCATATTTTCTTACGGACACACGATTTGTGTGACATGACTGGTTATTTTGGGCCATGTTTATATTCCCTCTTGTCACAGGTCCTCAATATAACAGAGCTTCAAGCTTTAGGTACCTCAAGGCCAGTTTAAGGCTTGTTGCTGCTGCCCTGATGATAATTGTAGTCTGGTATGGACTCCAGATTCTCTCTGATCCGACTTCTGTTGACCCACTGTCCCAATCGCTGCTGGCAGCTGCTTAGTTGATTTGTGTACGGGAAATATTCCTTACCGAATAGTGAAGGCCGGAAAAAAAATGATCGAGACATTTCTGCTCCATCTCAATCCCGATCATCCAGTTGACATTTACTTCTATTCCATACCCGCAGGTAATGTCCAATGTAATGCAGATTCAGGTACTGAGGCCGTCATTGAAATTCGCCCAACGATTTTGAGGTCCCATATTTGGCTAACCTGCATCCCACCGTGCTCCACAACCGACCAGCCATTGAGAATTGGGCTCGGCCTGCGACTAGGCAGATTTATCCCCAGCCCACAAATTAACATGTAAGTATACTGGAGACCATCATAAAGCTACTGCTGCCTGCAGTACCGACTCCTGTTGTACTCAACAGTTGCCCCTCTCTTCACGCATTCTGTTGTGCAGTGTCACCAGTGCACAGCACCTAAGCACCAGAAAAGCAAGACAGGAACACAGATCTCTCAAGTCGAAGCCAGTATGGACTTTGAAAACACTTCAAATCAATCGGACCTCTTTGGTTCTTCCACTCAGCCGACTTCGAATCGCAGCTCCCCTCCTGACGAGCCACTGGCTGCTCCGGATGCAACACAACACGAGACACCTGACGAGGACTCCATCTGTTATGAATGCAGACAAGTAAATTGGGATATTCTTCCCTCTCTGGGTCGACGTTTGGTGAGGATGCCTATGAAAGAGAGGTTCCTGATAATACGGACCATAGAGGCAAATCATGAGCAACTCGCCGCCTCATCCTGCAAGATTTGTCGCATTCTCTCAACAGTCATGCCTCGCTCTCTTGAACAAACCGAATGGAATGTAAAAGCTCAGCCATTATCGAATTCCAGTGTATATATCTCGACTTACGAATGGAGGATCGATAGCAATATCACGACTATACAAGTGTGTCCAAGAGACAAAAACACCTTGAGGGAGACCAGCGGTTTTAAATGTCTCGCTGCCATAATGGATGGAGAGGGTTTCAGATCTAGGACGATACCTCCAAGATTCATTGACTATCACTGGCCCAAACTTCTAGCACAATCATGTGAGAAGGATCACAAGGAGCTTTGCTGGTTCGACTCGCTCCACCATGTCTCAGTTCCTGGTCTCAAGGTCATAACGGTTTCATCACGAACCGTGATTGAAGCACCAGCTGGGTGCAAATATGTGGCTCTATCGTATGTTTGGGGCAAACAGCTGGACGTCAGCCCAACATTAGATCTACAACGCCCCCCACCGCTGATTGAGGATACGATTTTCGTCACGATCGCCATGGGTTACGAATACTTGTGGATTGACAGATATGTGAGTCTCTCACGCCATGGAGAACATCAATTCAGTCATACAAGTCTAACATGATATTTAGTGCATCCCACACGCCGATGTTCAAGAGAGGCATCGCCTGATCAACCAAATGGGCCAGGTCTATTCGAATGCTTCTCTTACAATTATCGACGCATCTGGAGTTGATGCACAAACGGGCCTACCTGGCGTTTCTAGCTTTGCTCGTCGACTTCAGAAATCTGTCCATATTCGCAATACCGCTCTGTTCGAAATGCCTTGTGGTGAAGACGAGGTAAAATCCAGCAAGTGGGCTACTAGAGGCTGGACTTACCAAGAGGGGTATTTCTCCCCAAGACGCCTTATTTTCACACCCAGCCAGGTTCTCTTTCTCTGTAATAGGGTTTACAACATGGAGTCCATATACCGGTTGTCGCAACTGGACAGGCCGTGGGGCTTTGCCATCACGCCGAAACTCAAGTATTTCATCCCTGGTGTCCGCAGTATTGTCGAGATGCACACGAAACCACATGTTTTTGTCCAGCTTCAAGAATACAGCAAAAGAGAGCTCACCTATCGAAGCGACTCACTGAATGCTTTTCTTGGTGTTCTCAATTCCGATTTACCAATGTCAGTGAGACGGTTTTCACGATTTCTACACATTATTTGGGGCTTGATTATCCGGATAGAGGATCGTATGGATCGCTTCCGGGTGTATCTGAATTGGTACCACGAAGCTCCGGTGGCAAGGATACCTGAATTACCCAGCTGGACATGGGCAGGTTGGGGCGGGCCTTTGGTGATGCCAGAGGAGGATGAAGGCATCTCATTTCCCAAGCAAGGGAATCGTGTATTCCACTTGGCTTACTTTGCTTGGGAAATATCTTGTGTGCCAGAGGGCCAAAAGCCTGTGAAGATTCGGGACTTCGCCGACTTTTTGTCAAACGCAGTGTACACTGACAAGCTCCAGCAGCGGCAACTAACATACCTAAAACAGCTGCACATCACATGTCTAGTCGTGCCTATTGACCTCGAGAAAAACCCACTAACAGAAGCTGAGTGTGATCGAGGGACTTATTCTCATGTCAGACTCCAGGGCGGCCATCTATTGGTCAAATGTTTGGATTCCACCACGAAAAATGTGGCTGTGGTAAATTTGTGTGAGGGCGTCTTCGTTGCAACTGCTCCATACCTAGATCAAGACTTAGACCAAGACTTAGAGAAGCAAGACGATGTGATTGGGCTTCTATTCGCAAGGAAGGACGACCCTGAGTCCATGACTATTAGCTGTCTTTTAGCTCGCCCGCTGGATGGGGGTCTCTATGAGCGGATCGGAATTGTACCTTATCTGATGGTCTACCCTCACGTTGGATATCGTAAACATTCACGGGCGCGGCTCAGTTTCTTGGATGAAGAGGGTGATATTCTAGACGATATCAGACTTACAGAAAGGCAGTGGGGATTGCCTTTCGACGGTGTCGGTCAACGAAGAACGATTGTCCTGGTATAGATAATGAGATATATTACAAGTTGTTCTTCTTTGGATTCTGAATTTATACATCACTTTATGTTCTCAGTCCACCACAAGCGCTTCGGAACTCATACATATTGGCCTGTCTCAGAAGCCGCCCTGGGGCACGTGGAGATTGAGTGGACCTCAATAATATGGTCGAAAGAGAGGGAATTTGAAAATCATGTGCGGCAATCGTCGACTCGAAAACTTGCTTTCTTGGGCCAGAGATAGGGGTCTAAAATGTATGGAATAATACAATTTGGGCTCAAGCTACGGATTCCTGGGTCATCACCGCCTGGTCTGAGTGAGTTGAAAGCTCTCAGAATTGTTTCATTGCCTCCTCAATAGCACGTCGGCTTTGTAACTCGTTGGCTTTGAAAGCCTCCAGCGCCTCATATAGTCCCTTCTCAGTCATTGAATCTGCAGCAATTGCTTGTGTTAAGGCTGCCCCATTGTCCTTGAGGTAGTCGACCTGCGTAGACGCCAGGGCTCCATCCCAGTCAGGACCAGAAAGAGGATCAACTTTCAGCAAGTGAGCGACTCGCGGCGATAGAACACCCAGCGTTTTAGGCACGTCATCTCCGGGGGGCGGGTTGGCCACGCTATCCAACATGGATAATTGCAACAGGATGTCCTCTGGAATCGTGGCGTGATCACAACCGAATTCTGCCATCGCCATGGCCTCTCTCGCAGATATAAAGCTGTGTGCGTACGGAGCGAGTTCATGAGCTGAGGCGAGAAGCTACGAAACGGGCTCCAAAGGGGTAGCTCCACTTACCTGGCGGGCTTGAGCAGAGGCTGCTGCTTCCCTGTCTCCTCCCGAAGGCGTTTGTAGACCTCTTGAATCTGGGCTATTCTTGGCGACATTGGGTGCTCAAGAGCTGGATCCAGTACGTCCGGCCATTGCTTTCGATCAGCATGGAACCATGGCGCTAAGAATGCCAATTAGACCAAAAGTTCGCCAGCAATTCCGTTTGATGGAGAATGGAAATGACTCACGGTTGTAGTAAGGACTGATCGAGAGACATTCCGCTTGGCCAGCGGCGATGGCCTGGGCGACTGAAAAGAGCGAAGTCCCCAAGGTTCGGATCCCCTCTTTGAGAAGGATTGGGCTTGCATTGAGCGCAGGGCCTGTTGAGGGTATTTTGATGCAGATACGGTCCTTCGAGATACCAGCCTTCTCAAACTCACGAGCATAGGAGCGAGCGTGTGCGACGACTTTGTCAGTGTCGTAAGCATGAAACGCCGAGGACTGAAGGAGGACACGCCCTTTTATGTTGTCGATGTTCTTGGCACACAGCAGGGCACTCTGTCGACGTTTGATCAGTCACGGTTCGGCATAGGGCGTGTGCAATGAATGCAGGGCAAGATAACATACCATGCGGTCAAGAATCACCTCCCACCCCTCTTCCTTTCCTTCCTTCACGGTCTTGAGGAACAACTCTTGGTTTTCGGGAGATATCATCTGCTCGTAGATTAGGCGTTGATTGCTTGTCTGATCGTGGGGCTTGAAGGGAAGAAATCGCCTTGCTTCGGCCGGATCCATGCAATCGATATCGATTTTCACTGACAAAATGAGAATACATTCCGACAGCGGTATTGGGGGAACGTACATTGGTCTCGGAGCTTGTCGAGCCAAGTCGTGTTTTGTTGGCTTGCAGTCATCTTTGCGGTGTTGGGTTACGAGAAGATTCAAAGTTTGCGGGATCTTGTGAAGTTGATGTTACAAATTCTCACTCAGCTTGCGTTTCCGATCACATATATATAATTTCCTAGGCGTATCAACGTTCTGTCGACTATTGGTATCTCTCCAGTTGCATACGGGAATTTACTGAATGTGGAGATTCTCCGCTGTACCCCTCGTCGATGCCAGGTTATTCTTGCAACGCTAATGCGCTCGCTGTACAGTCTCAAGTCACCAGCCCGTTTGGACTTGGGTATACCACCCAATAGTGAAGATCTCAAATGTACCTTTACCACGCTGGGTCAGAAGTGATCATGCAAGGCATGCTGGTGCCAAGACTGTTGGCGATCCCAACCGTTCCTCCGAGCGGGGAGTTACCTCAAGCCAAAGTCACTGGACATGTGACACTCAGGTCGACATCGACCCCGTTCTGTCACCGACATCGGCTTTCCTCTTGCGAAGCGTATTACTGCCCAGGTTGTCCGCGAATTCGGAGCCGACTTATAGGTGGGTATGGTGGCAGCTGGTGAACCAAGCCAATAATACACAACCGTCACTAGAACTGCATCTGTTACTTCTGCATAGAAAACGCATGCCGCATGATTCAGACGCAATACTGATCAAATGCCTCAAGCAATGCTATATTTGATACATGTTACTGATCGAAATTCGCAGTCAAGCTGATCCATGGATGGTCCAAATTTGGCACACATTCCTGCAATTACACTCACCAGCTGCCAGAACATAAAAGTGAGATCTAGACCCCTAGCCTACGCTGAGGACACAGATTCCATGACCTCTATCCGAGATGATTTCGACTAACTAGAGCATCAAAACACAGATATGCCGCCGTCAACGAGAATATCTGCTCCAGTAATGTAGCTCCCTGCCTGACTGGCGAGAAGGATTACAGCACCAGTCAGCTCTTCTGGCTGACCCATCCGACCAAAAGGGTTCCGTTCAGCCCAAATCAGCCTATGCTTCGCAAGACTGTCTCCTTCGTTTAAGATGGTATCCATATACCCTGGGCTTATGCTGTTGACCCTAATGCCAAACCTTGCCCACTCAGCCGCCAGCGAGCTCTTGATGGAGAGGATGGCAGCCTTGGCCGCGTTGTAGTGGACTTGGGGCTGAGGAAAATTCACAATGTGTGCCGATATGCTCGCCATGAGAATGATGCTACCACCGGCCCCCCTGCTCGACATGGACTTTGCCACCGCTTGAGCACACAGGAAAGCACCCGTGGTGTTGACATCAAACATCGTCCTCCATCTCTCCGGTGTAATGTCAAGTGCATGGGCGGCAAAGGCGATCCCTGCGAAGCAGAGGCATAGATCGATTGGGCCAACTTCTTGTTCTGCCTTGGTGACTGATGTTGCGACACTTGCAGCGTCTGTCACGTCGACTTGATAGAAGGCGATCTTTGCATGAGGGAACTCGGACTGGAGCGCCTTGACCATAGATTGGCCCGCATCTGGGTGAAGGTCAAAGATGGCAAGACCTTCCAGTCCATGCTCGAGCAAGGCTTTGCAGGCAACAGAGCCGATGTCCCCAGCACCTCCTGTGACGACGGCGTTGCCTCTGATAGCAAATCGGGCCTTGGCTCGTTCGGCGGCGGTCACATTGTCTGGTGTGCGTTTCGCAGGAGCTGTCTTGGACGAAGCTGATCCATCGCTCAGCTGCATTGATGGAGGAGCTCGAAACTTGAGTTCTGAACGGGGAACCGACATTCTGAGGTAATCTGTCTTGGTAATTGTAGTCGGCAGCTCGTTGACTGTGTTGTTGCTGCGCGGGAGATGCTAAGGTGGAACTTGCAACTTAAATATATCTCGACGATAGTAGAGCTGTAGGCCATAAGATCCGATGCCTGGGTTCACAAGACAACAGATCGAGTTGCGACGTAGCCAAGCCGGCTGCCCGACAGATAACATGGTTTTATTCTTAAGGTTATACTGTAATACACATCAAGTCTTTGATAGCTCGGCGAAGCGGGCCGAAGCTACGGAGTACTGCATCCAAGTCAGTCGACCTTGGCACTTGGCCCTGGCTACTGTACTGTCCCGCCACGGAAGCGTCCCATTGCATAGCATGCGCAAGCTACATGAAGATAGGGACATCCGGCATCATGGTACGGGGTGCCCACCTGTCCAATTGCCGCAAATCGGAGCCAGAGGAGGATGCCTAGATACTTACCGCTCCAACCTCTCCAGCGGGAGTCCGAGCACACCACAAGGGTAGTGCCTGATAATATCAAAGATGATCAGGTGGTGACACAGGAACCCTCATCAAGACCCATAACGAGTCGCGATAAATCGAAGCTGGCCCCTGCATAGAAGTGTCGGCTAGCCTCCAAGGCTCTTGTACCTGGGTGTGGACTGTACAGTCTTTGCATTAGCGTTGAATTTGGTACCCACTTTAGCTCACCTGCCACGGCAAGCCGTTGATTCCCAGACGCGCTTAAGCAACGAGCTGTACAGTCTTTGCATTAGCGGTTTTTTCGGGACCCACTCCGCGATGCCCATCTATCACGGTACATGCAACCCGAGTCTAGACGAGTCTACATGAAGTAGTTTACCTCGGTACTGTACAGTCTTTGCATCAGCGGCAGATTTAAACCTCCATCATGGAGTCCATCGGAGGCCGAACAAGATGCGCTTTACAGTACGGGCATTAGTGTCATCCAACTGGCGATCCTGACCTACTTACCCAACGTCAGTCCAACGTTTCACTCGCATCGTCAGTTCTCATGTTCTCAAGTCGGAATCATCTGGCGACCTTGCGCTCCCGAGCGCAAGCGCCCCAATGATGTAGAGAAAAAGGCAGAGTTGCAGACCGCTAAACTTTTCACACTCGACCGGAATATCTTGGTCAATGTATTATTTGGAAATGCAATCCCCTGGTTCTCCCCATGCAGTCTCTCGCGGTGCGTCTTGCACTACTTGTCCATGTTGCTTTCCCTCACCTTCATCTTATTCATTGCGGGAAAGCTTCAATACTTATGCGAACCTCTTCAAAATATGTTCACAGCCAGCCTTGAAAGTTTATATCTCCGATATCGCCTTCTCCCGCAACGATGGACTCTGACGTTTCTTCTGCCGACGGACATCATGTCGAAGACACAGGTGGTGAATTGCGTATTATTGGTGACTTTTAAAGTTGTTTTGAGCAAATGGGAAAGATACTTGGCTCATCGTTCACAGCTTGGAAGCCATTCAAAGACAAGTCAAGCGCTGTTCTGCATTTCCAGGCGTAGACGAACACTAAAGGGCTTTTCAAGTCTGCCGGGTTCCCCAATCCAAACTCTGGTGCTTCACCCCTGCGTGTGTCCGGTCTACTGTAGTAACAATCCAAGCTGGGCCCAAGTGAGAATATAATTCTCATGTTCATTTTGGTCTAACCGTGGATTCCTGGGACACATAGGCAGATGTTGGAAGAGTTCGACCACTTCTTCGTGCTGCCGACTGTGAAGTTCGCAAAGTATCAAATTGAAATTGTCATGCCTTGCTTTCCCAAGCGCTGGGCCTTTTTGGCAGCGTGATGCCGTGCTCAGTCCATTTTAATCATCTTGGAATGTCGTGGGGGGTTCTTCCACGCCCTGCCTGTGTTGAAGAAGACCACAAAATTGAGTCCAAAGGGATGTTTGGTCTTGCCGAAAATTACTGAAACTGTCTTGGCACAGTGCTCATCATGAGCAGAACTACACAGTTTGAATTGCGGAAACTCATTAAATTATCGGAATGAGGTACTTTCGCAGAGGAACTTCAAGAGTGGTAAATATCATTATGGCCGGAATCGACGCGGCGGTACGAAGCAGTGACTTTCCTAATCCTTGACAAGGTGTACACAGTGCCCGGTCTGTGTAAACACCCCAGCGCTACCATCCTTGCGTACGCCCTGGCAGCATCCAATTGGGGAATCCCCTCATCATGAACCCAGGTAGTCATGTGACGCTTTCCATGACCACCAGCGATAAAGACGGCTTCAAGTCAGACTTCCAGAATCTTGGAAGCGCGTTGACTTCCACGGGCCTTGCTGGACGACCCCTTAACCACGGAATCCTTAGTGACTTCGCCCTCTAGCATTGTTCTTGTTGAAGCTACCTCCCAGGGCTCTCATCTCGTCACCTACTAGAAGATGGACCGTTCATACACGCGCAAGGAGATCTCGCGAAAGGTACCCTCCGGTACTGCCGTGCCAGGCGTTAACGGCACGCGGAGTGGAAGTGTTAAAAAGACTCGCCGTGCCCGGCCTCTGCCGCCTAATGTCAATGCTCGCAACCTGTCCATTGAGAAACAGCGTCGCGAAGCGATGAACAAGCAGTTTTTGGTTCGTGGCCTGGTCTGCAGCCTTCAGCTACACCTCCGCTTACAACTGCTGATCAAAAACGTATCTACATGCAGGAGATGGCCCGCTTGGTCCCGTCTCTCGCATCTGCCCCACGGCTCAACAAAGTCGTCATTGTTAATAAGACAGTCGAACACCTACAGGAACAACGCAACATGTGCATAGCGGCGGGCCGAGACATGCAGGACCTTGTCGAGGAAAACCGCCGCCTCGTCTCAGAAATCACCGCACTTCGTGCTCAGGTTGGGGCGACATCACCGTTCTTGGTCGAGCCCAAACCTGTCACTACTGCTATGGCGAGGCTGATGGGCGTGGAGAACGAAGTCCTTGGGACTTTCCCGGCCGGATTCTATGACAACAGGAATGCCGAGCCTGTAGATCGTCTCGACAATGGACACGAGGCTATTGTGAGCGAACAAGACTTTCCATCGCTAATGGGAGATTTGTTACCGTCACATGGTCAAGCACATCTCACGTCAGTGACGGAGCAAAACGAGTCAAATACGCCATGGACTGTACCAACGGAATTAATACCCACTTCCTGGTACCAAGAAACCGAAATCTCGTGGGACTCGATTCCGTGGCTCTACAACACAATGGAGGGTTTTGTCGCCTAGTTCCAAGACTTCTAATAATAAATGAAAGAGCATCTGCCAATTCTGCAAGTACATTATGCCGACCTCACGAACCCCCGAAAGCCTTCAGCCAAAGCATGGGTTTATGTCGTGGTGCTGAAGAGCCAAATGCACTGCGTCTCCATCACAGTAGTTCTTCCGACACCATGCATAATGGGCCTCAAAGAGCCCAGGCACCGCTCTCGCAAGGGTCCTTCCTCTTGAGGTCAACACTCTCCTCAACTGACTTGTATGATCGCCCCACTGCTCAATACTCTCATAGTCATCATCAGCGACCTCCTTCTTGTGGCGCAGGGCCAGGAGGATTCTGACCACCTGCAGCTTGCATGTTCTGCGCACTCATGTTGGGGTACCATGTCTGAGGAGCCTGTTGCTGCATGGGTTGCTGCGGGGGCATCGACTGCTGAGTCTGGTATCCCTGGCTCGTGGGTCCTTGATTCCCAAGCTGTGCTCCACCTTGGTTTTGTTGCGCCTGAGCCTGGTATTGCTGCTGACCCTGAGCGGGTGGTGGCTGAGGCATGGTAGCGGAGTGTGGTGGGCTCGCCGGCCCCAGCCATGGCTGTGCTTGCTGGTTCATACCACCCTGTGCTGATTGGAACTGCATCCCCGAATACTCTTGACCCTGCTGTGGGACTTGGCCTGATAGGGGTTGACCCAATGCTCCATAAGTGTTGAAGTTACCAGCGGGGGTGATCTGCACAGGGTTACCATAGTATGCCAGCTGCTGGCCTGGTTGCTGTACACCGAGATTCGGGTTCACGTGAATCTGCCCCGGCATTGGGGTTGGTTGGTATGACTGGCCGTGGATTGTCTGCGCGGAATTCACTGGAGCACTGGTATAAAGGTGGCTCTGGGTATAGGAGGAACCGGGCTGAGTGGCATTGCCACCGAGAACTGGCGAATGCGTAGACCGAGTCTGGCGCTGTCGACTGGGCTCACCTGCTCGAATGCCAAGTTCTTTCGCTCTACCTTCCTCATGAATGCCGTATAATTCCTTCAGATACTTCGTAAAGTCGAGGTAAGCCTTCGATACAGTCTTGAAGTTTTCCACTGCAAGGTGTACGTCAGCGTTTGGGTCCAAGACTGTGTCATGATTTCCACCTTGTGCTTTGAACTCCGCTAGGGCAAGCGCTGTCTGACAGGCGTTCCGGATTTGCCGACCGTTCCATCGGGCCTGGTCGTATTTTTTGAAATATCCAAGCGCGAATTCGAGTATTTCATCCCTTTCAATTTTGAGTTGCCTGTCGTCGTTGCGAAAACGGTCTTCGATGATTTTCAGGTTCAAGTTGAATACTGCCCGTGTCTCATCCAGACCCAGTGGTGGATAGTAGAGACTGATGTGAATCCGGCTGCGGAAGGCCTCGTCAATGACTCCAACGCGGTTTGTTGTGAGGAATAGAATTCCAGCATAATATTCAAGGACCCGAAGGAATACTGTGTTAGCCGGGTATTAGCGCATTATACAGCACGCCTTGGACTCATACCCCTTGCAATAAGACTGACCTGCAACCAACCCGTTCCGTTCAAAATCATCCGCAGTGCGTGAAGCTAAGAAAACGTCTGCCTCATCCAGAAGCAGGATGCATCCCCATCTATTAGCAAGGTTAAAGTTAAGGTCTAAAGCTTGCTCTACGTCCTTGGCCGTTGACCCGAGGTCGCCTTCCTTGAAGCGTCAGCTGATCAACATGTGGGAATTGGAAAATGAGAAGACAGCTGATTCTGATACTCACCACATGTGATTGTGAATAGAGGTTTCTTGAACATTTCCGCAATGCCCTCTAATGTCTGTCAGGGTCTTGGACCAATTCATCTTAATTTGGACACAAACCTGCAGTACTTGTTTTTCCTACCCCTGGAGCACCATGAAGTAGGAGAATGAGGCCCTTCCCTGCAGATTTCCTCCAAGGTTAATGACGTTATGAGATGGCATGGGCCAGTGGTTTCTTGCCTTTTCCCCTCACAATGTCAGAATACTCAACACTATGTCTCCCAGAATCTCTGTTGCGAAAATGTTGAGATATGAGGGACAAAACAATGGTTTTATGTCCCTCTGGCAACACTAGCTGTTCAAAAGCTGGTTGAGGAAGGGTTTCTGTTTCATTTGCTCGAGCAGCGTCCTCGGCAGCGTCTTCCATGTAAGTAAGATCCAACTCAGCTGGGAGCCATCGTATTAGCAATAATTCCACACCAAACGCTCCTGAAGAATAGTCTCGATAGCAGCCCACTGCCTCTTCAAATGTGTAAAATGGTTCTGGGTAGCAATGAAAAGTTCAATATTTCCGCACAGTCAAGCCAACTGACATCAATTGGGGTTGACACATTGTAACAGCCTGTTTGGTGGAGAGAACACGAGTGAAAAAGATATTGACAAATTCATTCAACTCACCCCATTTACGAGTTCTCAGCACGAATGCGAAAACACGGTAACTCATGACAAGAAACTCGTCGTCTGTGAGAGCATTGTCGCCCGTCGTATCGTCCAAGGACCGTGGATATATGACCACAGACGGTAGCTTCGGATAGGTCTCTGGTATGAGGCTGTTGATATACTCCTCTCTGCGTTTGAAATCCACAAAGCTGTCATCGCAAATGGATTGCCCAGAACAACAGTTTGCAAAACACCCTTGCACCGGGTCATCACCAGAAACGGATGATGCGGAGTCACTGTTGTCTGCATCTTCGAGCAATGATCTGATCTGAGGGACTGACTCCTCCCCATCGAATCTCTCACCAGATGACAATGCCGTTTCAAAATCAACGACAACCTGGCTCTCAACTTCCTCACCATCCATAGTCGGTCCATCGTAGAAGGCATGTTCCAATTTCATACATGCAGCCTGAAAGAATTTCTTTCCTCTTTTGATCAACTCCTGTCGAAGTATCTGGGAGTCAGATGAGGGAGAACTATGTTGCCTATCCTGACTCGCCAAGGTAGATGTATGGCGATGAAGCCGAAGGGGATAGACCTCCAGAGACTCCACAGCTCTCTCACCTGCGAATGTCTTGATCACAAAGGTTGTGGATACAGGTCCGATCTTTCTCCCATCGAAGTCCACATGGGAACATAACAACTGGAAGTATCTAGATGTGTCCTTCTCATCATAGTCGAAGAAAACATTCCTCGAAGATGCTCTGTGTGAAGGATTGACAACTTCGATAACTTTGTACACTTGCCTGCCATCACGTCTAATCACCTCATCTCCAGGGCTGAAGAGATACCATAGATCTCTAAAATGCACCTTTCGGCATTGCATGCCTTGGACATGTTTCCTCCTGATTGAAATGGTCGAATCCATGAAGTCAATGAGGCAGCCCAAGTAGTCTAGTGCGGTCTTTGAATCAGTGAATGGGTTCTTCTTCTTGTCGCTGGTACTATCCTCCGGTTCCAGTTGAGATCCCTCTGTTCCTTCGTGCTGGCTTGAGTCGCGGTCCCGATAGCCAGACTCTACGCCCGGATTGCCAGTGGTCTTTTGAGACGGTCCGATTGCTGTGCCTGGAGATGTATTCTCTTCTTGCTTGGTATCGATATGCTCTGTGTCATCGTGCTTCGATGTTTCTGTGGAGCCTTCAGGAAGCGCAGCTTCATGATCGCTGGGTGTACCAAATGTTTCTTTCAAGACCTCATAACGATCTTTGATTTTCTTTTCCAGGTATATCAGCGCGCGGTATGGTTGAAGTAGAGTCATCTGAAAGCGAGAGCCGGCAAAGACAGGTAGCGAAGGGTCCATTATCCTAAAGGTTTCGGGCAATTGAGGGCCATTGAGTCGTATGCGTTCCGGCACAAGTCCTTGCGGAAGTCTAGGGACAGCGCGAGGCAAGACCTTGCTGTTGTTCTGTACTGCGCGTTTCTCAAGCTCATACAGTCTCGCGATTGGAAAAGTCGAATCGGGCTCCCCATCCAACACCACCAGAGCACATAGATGCTGTTTTTCTTCAGTTCCAAAGGCCGTACTCGGAGAGCCATATCTAAAAGATTCCCATTGGACGTAGTTGGCAACTGGTCTGGGCCATAAGTCTTTCAATTTGGGATCTGGCTCCTTGGGCGGCTCTGGGATATTTCCAATGTTCTGTTTCCACGCTAAGAATGCAGAATATTTGTTGCGAACAACATCGTGGATTTGAGATCGAAGTTGGCGTTCATGTGAATCATAGCCAAGGCCCGTACTTGTCTCGTTGAACCTCGCTTCTAGGCTCAATGGGTCAAAAATTGCTGGAAGGGTGAAGGGGTTGCGAGGATTATCTTGCCCCCAGGCTATAGTCTGCGATTCGCCGACCTTGGGTCTTGCAATCCCCTTTCTTTCTTCCCACTGTATCCTGCGTTGGATGAGCTGTTTGTCGAACTCTTCCCGTTCCATCATATACCGAATGAAGCTGTCCTCAGACTCGTGTACCCATTCTCTGCCAAACGCAAAGGCCGCGTCGTCTTTAACGAAGCTTTGAGCCTTCATTCTTTGCATCTGAGCCCAACTCTGTCCCTCTGCCTCGCCTCCGACTCGCTCATAATCCCTGTCCCATTGGTTTTCGAGACTCTCGAGACTCCGCTCCTCTCGAGCTCCTTTCTCTATCTTGACCAAGTCATCTTGAAGTTTCTTGATTTGGCTCAGCACTCGCAGTCGATCGTGCAGCTCAGGCATTTTCTTATCGTCGCCATGCCTTACAGACGAGGAGCGCGTCATCTCAGGGGCATGAAACTCGGTTCGGAGTCTTGCAGCGTCGTCGCTGTCGCCTGATTGTGTCACTGGCGGTGCAGTTGAGGAACTCATGACCTCTTCGGCTTCAATATCAACCTCCGCGGGCACGTCTTGATTCGGGTTGGCCATATCTTAGGAATACGTAGGTTGATCTGGAAGTACGTTCGGTCAGGTCAAGCCGAGTATCTGTGAGAGCAAGGGTGGAAGAGCCTCTATCGTATACAGTGTGGGATTCTCTGATTCAAATAGCAGCTGCCAAAATCGCGAGAACGAAGTTTCGAAGTAGGACAAGTAAAGAGGAATAGGTGCCAGCGCGAAATGTGACGAATTGGCAATGCAGGCTTGAGCTGACCCCAGCGGTCGGAAATACGCAAGTGGTGCAGAAGATATTGCTGCATCACTGCATGTGCCCAATGTGCCAAGACGACCTAGATAGATTTTGGAATACCCGCGCTTACTTGCATGAAGTCGAGCCGAGTACCTGTTTTCGCCCATTGATATCTACACCGGTTGTTTTTCTTCACACCATTACAGACCTCGCGAACCCTACTATTCGCAGGGGCTAATCCGAGTCCAGCTGCTCGTACGTGGGCCAGCTGAAACGCACAGCGCACATTGACCTGCCATTGGTAGGAATGGGAGTGTGTGCTGCGCGAGACATGTCGACAAACATGCAAGTTGCTTACTATGGCTCTTTGGAGACGTGTTCTAAGGAACTGTGTGGGTGGCTCGGGAGCCTGATTCATCCTATTTGCTGGGAAACTGAGGAAGATAGACGATTCTGAGGCTCTGCTCAGGGTTTTCTCGCTTTCGCTGCTCCTGACACCCTTCTCCTGACACCCTTCTCCTGATGCTTCCCCTTCACCCCGTATCTAGGGTAGCCTTCACTCGGTTTTTCTCCCTGTGAACCTGCACGTGCCGAATGGTCAGAGTTTGACAGCTTGCCATGCCGTTCATACCCCGATAATCAAGGAATAGTCCTGGAGTCAATGCATGCTGACCTATTCGACGTTTCATATTTACCCGAACATAGTGTTAAATACCACCAATTGAGGATTTGCAGGATTTTGGAACACTCAGTACTTGACGGAAATCAAGCAGAATGGCAAACTTCGACCACGATGGTCGTGTTTATGGCCGATCGCCTGCAGTTGATTTCATCGATCAGCGCCTTCCAGAACATGATCGAGCCTTTCTCAATTCTCCAAGTGTCTTTGATGACACCTCTGGCGGGTACATACCGTTGATAATCAATCATTCCTATCAAAGCACCGCTGGTTCATTTACCGAAACGAGTACGGCTTTAAGACCTTGGAATCTTTCAGGTCAAGTTACAGTTCCTGACCAGACCTCCCAGCATATTGAAGCGCAATCTATGAGATTTTGGAATGAGATATTCTCTGAAGCGATGAAAGCGCTTTCGGTTGAGTCAAAGGAGCCAACGCCTCTAGAGAAATCAGGTGGCGGGATACGAGATGCCAACAGCTGGGAGGAAGTTCGTACTCGCTTGGACAATGCGCAGATTGCCTACACAGAAGGAGAGGGACCCGCTGGGAAGTTCAAGCGTATGCGACGCAAATTCGCGGACAACATGAGCCAGCCCGCTTCGCACGTCGCAAAAATGATACCTGACGTAGACCCCTGGACAACTCCGGTAGCAGGAACCATTGGTCTTCTTCTCCAAGCCATGGACACTGCCGCGAAAATACGAGAAGAGGTCCAAACAAACCTCTTAGACCTTGAAAAGACGTTTTCAAACATTGACAGCTTTGCTGCTACATTTCCAACAGATGGAAACGTCAGACAGGCGTCAATCTCTTTGGTGGTGGCCATTTTCCAAGCAGTGGAACATGCGATAGTGTTCTTCACCAAAAACACTGGTGAGTGGACTGAAAGATGAACAAGCATATTATAGCGAATTTGACTGACGTATTCGTTGAAAACTTTCCCAGGCCGAAAGGCTGTATCGGCTGTTTTGAAAGGCAGCAACTATGAGAAGGAACTACGAAATAGTTTCCACGACGTTCAGAAGCGAAGCGACTACCTGCTTCAAAAAGCACAGAATTCTCATTATGAAAGCTCGAAGGCTGCAGAGGACCGACTTTTGACAGGCCAAGCTCACATAGCTCAACAATCAGCAAGCATGAAGAACACGATTTTCAGCTTGATGCAGGCGTATGTGAGAGATAGAGAACTGGACCGGAAGCAACATCAAGAAGAGCTCAGACAGAATAATGCAATGCACGCAAGGAGGCACCAAGGTAACATGAACATGGACAACAGATCCGAATTGTTCTGGCTCGCTAAAACTATTTCTCTGACACAGAGCTTGTTGCCCTCTTCCACCAATTTCAATTCATTCCACGCCCTGTTTCGCCTCTTCCAGTCACTCCGGCCCTTCCACCACCTCTAACTTCATCTACACACGGTGCAGGTTTACCGATTTCTGCTATCTGGGCTGCACAACCACTTCTCCAACTGCCAGGTATACTGGATATCTCTTCCTCGGACCTCCAGAGAGTCAAGGAACTGGGCAGCACACTATTGCAAAGGGACAAGAGAAAGGCAGACGAGTTACTACAGACGAGGGTTTTCACACAGTGGATGAGATGTCTCACACCGACGAAGCTTCTAATACATGGGGTCTTTCGTGGCAGCAGAACTGTTTCACCTTTGTCACTATTTACTGCCACTTTGACCGAAGCGGTGCGGGCAGACCCACTTCGCTTCGTCTCCCTAGTATTTTTCTGCGGCTGCCATCTTAACCGAGATGAAGACACCCCTGGTGGCGGCATAGCGCTCATACAGTCGTTCATCGCTCAGTTGCTTCAGCAACAACCCCACATCAACATTTCACCCTCTCCCTGGGAGCTAAATATGGATCGTGTCCGCCAAGGGGACCTGCAGCAACTTTGCCAGCTTCTCAATTCCCTCATCCACCGCCTACCGGAGACATTCACGTTGTTTTGTCTCATTGACGGCATGGCGTACTATGAGCGTGATGAGTTCTTTGATGAGACGCAGTACGTCTTGACGGAGATCACGCGGTTTGTGGGAGATCCCACCATCCATGCCAACGTGAAGCTTCTGATTACAAGCCCATGGAGAACGGATATGGCACAACAATTATTTCGGAATGATCATGAAGTAATTCACATGGAGGGAATGCCATCATTGGACCTCACACCCAGTGCTTCACGGGTCATTCAGCGCCACATCTCGCACACGGAATCAGATCAATCAAGTCGGGACAGCTCACCTGAGCCGTGGGAATAGGCAGCAGTGAAGTGGATTGGAAATACAATAGTTATTCAAGATGACCAGTCCATGTGAAGCCTGCACAAGAAGGTGGAAACAAAGAATGTATACCTCATGGTAACGAGCAACTCTTCCTGCGTGCACTCCTGGCCCAGGGTAGAGTCTTGTCTCCAAAGTCTAATTCACCCATCTTCTCTCCAAAAGCCAAGAGTATACGGTGGTCTCATATGTGCCCTCCCGGCCATGCAAGTTGCGTAGCCTGCCATACCGATCTACGCTCTCGATGACCTGCACACAAAGCCCCAGACACTGTCAACGAATTCAATACAAGTCACGTGAGACCTGATTGAGTCGAGCCATTGAGCCTGTGAGCCTGGAAAAGCGGTATCTCGGAGAATGACCGCAAGGAGACCATATCTGGGTCAAACTTGATTGAGCCGGCAAGGGACTTCCTCGTGGATGGTATTTGTGGGCGTGAAGCGGCAAGCCGCGGGGGAAATGCACGGCGAGTCAACGGCCTTCCCCGCCAGATTGCTGGGACCTTGAGACACGTTGTAACATGCTGATACATTGAGGGATGACTGCCTTCGGATCTGTTTCGCGTCGAGGACGTGTCATCAAATTGGTTGGCGCGAAGGGATCCGAAGAAAGGTGAGAAGACGAGAAGGGATGGGGAGGCATGCTCTGACAGTTTCAAGGTGGTACCTGGTAACCTGACCTATGGGGGTCTCAACTATTAACTTGTATTTTCTGAACATTAGCAATTCCTCTTGCTATTCATGAAGACTGCAGGACATTCCAAAATACGAGTTTGAATGGACCCCATTGAAAATGTGCAGGACGATATTTCGATTTCTAGCTAGCCTATACAACCCTCTGATAAAGGAGCGTAAATTGCCAGAGGCATAAAAAGTGAATGACGGTAGAGAGATGCTGCTCTGGAGTTGGACTTTCGACAGCATCTCGGGCAAAAAATACTTGAAAGGATTGCTGAGAGATCTCCACCTCGTCATCAGTGTACTATTGACCGCCATGATCCATCATTCAAACCTGGTTGGGACAGTAGCACGAGGCAGTATCCCCGGGACCACAGGTACCAGGCTTCTTCTCCCAGAAACAGTTATTGTCAGCGGCGTGGATGTCGCAGGGGACCTCGATGATATCCAGGGCCAGGCAGTTTTGCTTGTCCTGGTTGTCGAAGGTCAGAGCAGGCTCGGCGGCAGGGCACGCCTGCCTGATCCCATTGTCGACGCCAGTCAGGCAGAATTTGCCGCAGGACCATTTGGTGATGCTGAATTTGCCCGCAGTGCTGTAGTCCTCGGTCATCCCGATGTGTATCCCGTCCGCCGCGTTGTTGAGCCACACCTGCTTGTTGTTGTTGGGTTGGCCCAGGCCGTGGACGTCCAGAATGTGGACGGCATCCCCGGGGTTGACATTGCCCCCCGTAGCGCAGGCCTGGTCCTTACAAAACTTGAATTTGCGGGGTTTCTCGATGGTTGTCATCGCAGCGTACCACCCTAATGGTGCAAGACCAGCGTGCCCAAGAAGGCGGCCGTCTTCCAACCTGAACTGGTAGCATTTCCCTAGTCGGCAACCGGGTTAATTGTACTACTCGCCTTGAGGGTGGGGCGGGAGAGCTAGTGATCACACACCAGTGATGATTCCGGAATCACAACCCGTTTTCTTCTTGCAGGTGCCATCGGCCGCTTCTGTAGTGCCTTGCGGGCAGGCGCATTTGCCGTCCACCAGGACCTTGCCATTCTGGGCCTGGGTTCGTACACTTCGACCCATCGTAGTCCTGGCCGGTCGGACAACAGTGATATCCAGTCGCGTCCTTTCCGGCCAGAGCGTGGCCACTGGCACAACAATCAAAAGCGGTCTCCGGGGAGCCGAGTAGCTTCTGGCCATGAAGACAGCAGGCCGCAAACTTCTTGTCGTCGGTCAGGGTGATGACCTTGCCGTTGTTTGCGTCACAAGCGAAGTAATCTACGAAGCCGTCCCCTTTTGGTGGGATTTCAATTCTGTCGTTTGCTTCATCAATACGGTCGCCTTCGTGGATCTCCCTTACCGGAATATTCTTCGAGAAATCAGCACGCACTCCAAGTGCGAATGGGAGAAAGATAGTTGCCGCTAGGAGTTTGACCTGGAGGTTCGTCATGTTGGCGGTGCGAGTCTGAGCAGTTTAGACGTTGAATAGATTGATGCAATTATGATGAAATTGAGATTGATTGAATGATATTTCCGAATAGATATTCGCTCTGAACTTCAATGAACTTCAAACCGGCGCTTTTATAATGAAAATCTAACAGTAGCCATATATCTCCCGGGCTGATCGAAGAACCGGGTGTGGAGTGCACAATCTCTGAAAGGTGTCCGGTCACAATAGCCTATTCTTTCCCCTACATCCATACTCGGGCGTTTGGTTTTCCTGATCTACAAACTGATCCCTGTTGGAAAACCGCCAGCAGCTTCGAGATTTATGATTGTGACGAAGGTGGCTTGACATTGCATGGAATACTTGACCGTATTTCTGTTGAATGGCGACTCCAGCAAGGCACCTCTTCTAAAGACGGTTAGAAAAGTCGAAGGCTTCTTTCGTGTTCTGTCTTAATAGTCTGGACAATGCGGAAAAACAATGTCAGTGGCACGCACATTTCTCACAAATGGGTGTTGTCAGCTTGCTCTTCGACCAATGCCAAGCTCACATCGCTGGTGATCTGGCTGGATGGGGCGCTGCCGGATCTCGGATATGGCGATATTCTGGGAAATAGCGTTTATTTTGCCGATGGAGTGGTATACATGTGGCCTGACCCGGATCTTCAGTTTTCGTGGGAAAGGTGGCAGAGTGCAGACCTTTACCACCTGAGCCGTGACCACAGGATGGCGCTGGTGTGAACGAGCATTCAGCCGTTGTGATATGGGAGGGGGGTGGCGGGCGCGGGCGCGGGCGCTTTTGCAACATCACAGTACGAATATCTAGAAATATCTTCACAGTATACTTAGGAATCATGAAATCGCCTAGGAGTTACCTCCATGCTGATGCAGTGTCTTCATGTCACCGCACAGACGTGCGTTATAGTGAAGACGTAATTGTGCTACAGCAGGCAACGAGATCACACATGTTTCGTATACATACTCGAGTGCATCTCAATGTACTCAGAATATCTGTTGTGACGGCAAGTAAAGATCCCAAACGCAATATAGGCTAACAAAACAGCGCCGCATTGACGCTCATTACACACGTGTTGCTTCGCGAGCCCAAACTCTAAGGTGATGGCTGCGTATTCGGGCCATTGGATTCATTGTCGGTGAGTACATATTAATTTAGGAAATCAAGTAGACTATACTCTCGTCCAATACACCTATCATGCGCATATGGGAGCGGTGAATGCTGCTGTTCGCCGCGCTGGCTGTCTGTGGACTGAATGTATTGCTGCCAGAATAATTACTGGCCATCCCAGGTGGCACTTTACTTTTCCTTTTTGTGATCTACGAAAGTCCCCAAGCCAGTAATCTCAATCAAAGCCCAATTATCCCGAGATGAGCCTTAGCGAACCCGATTCGACAAACTTCGAAGGACGCCATCCGGGCAGCAGACGTCTGACTGGCCTGGGGCTGGCCGAGCTCAACTTGGCACTGATATGAGGGCAACAGAGGGTACGTACCCGTCTCAGAGTGAATCGATTTCAGCAGTCTCCCTGCTCTTCGGTTAGTTTACTCGGGACCTTCGCCAGGCGAACGTCAGCCACTGATTTCGTCCCGAGCGCTATTCAGACCTTTACACTGATCCCACAGCACTTGGTGTTCTCAGTGGCTGTCCAGTGTACGAGAATGCGTCTTACTCGACCCAGAGTCTTGCCGAATGGGATGATCACAACTCATGCCAGACTTGGGTATCGGCGTCTCATGTGACGGTCAATGATCTCATGGGATGGGATCCAAGTCCATTTTGGGAGTCGTGCGCGCTTCGAACGGGAATGGCTGTTGTATTGGGCTGTGGCAACATCCACGTAAGTACCTAGGTATTGTTTCAAAAGGCCTCTCACCATCCATAAGAGACTCCTGTGCAATTTTCTTCCGGTATTACAACTTCAAACTCCCAAGCCCTACCGTGGGCTTACCGAGCCGACCGCTTCCAGCAGCCGACCTAAACGTCGCCATACGATTGTTGAATGGCACTCAATGCACTCCTGATCCAACCGACTTAAACCCATCACCTGCAATTCAGCTCCTTTACCCAGAATCAATCTCAAGATAAAGGTGCGGTTCAATTCTGTCTCCCATAATCTTTCTCTTCCACGCAAAATCATCGCCTGCAGAAATACTGAAGAACAAAGCCCGGCTTTCAGATGCCAGGAACTTCGCTTGCTCGAGGATCCCTGTCTTCTTCCGCGTCAGGCTGTCCGACTTCACGAGCCTAGAACCGGCCGTCCGCTCAACCTTGTATTATATCTAGCGATGACCTCACTTAGTGCTGCGTCCTCGTGGTGGCCAGCACGACGCCATCTCAACTCGGCCGAGACGCAAACGGGCGCCTTCCCGGACTGCATAATCTGGGACGTTGTGGTTGAGGGAGATGCTTGCTGCGCCCTTTTCAGCGCGATAGCACTACGTTGGAGCAGTCCAAAGAGTTGAGCATGGGTGTTGGATCGGGACATGCAGCGTGAGACGAGGCGGACAAGGGCTACTAGGTAATTAATCTTCAGGCCAGGATCAAATGTGGCGCAATTATCCCAGTCTGTACCACAGAATTTTGAACAAAATACAGGGCCATTGGTACTCGAGCACGTTGAGCTACAAAAAGTGTGAGCTTAATGAATATCACATTTCATTAATGTCTCTCTGTCTCCTTGGAGTATTGTGCTACTACGTTGGTGATGATGGTAGTAATAGTGCTGAAGTGACTAGCCAATCGGGGCGGTGTTGGCGAGCTGGCCAAGGGCCTCCAGACCTCGGGACCCATCGCGGGCCAGGACCCCGGCGGATCGGCAGCGAGACTGCCTGTCGTGCTCGCCCTAGAGTCAATGGCGCACGCCACGTGGTGGAGACAGCTCCCACGTGTGTGGAGAGCACCCAAAGAACTGCCGTTTCACGTTGCTAGCGAAAGTCTGCGTCCAAAGGATGTCCCATTCCGGCAGACGAGACGGTATTCTTTCCATAAAGACATGCTCCATGAGGGCAAGTTGAACTTAGACATATTCGCCACGAGGCTATGAACGCGTGGGCGCCTCTTCATCTGCGCATGTCATGTCTATCTATGTGCACAATTGATGCTTCTCACACTTTTCTGCGGGCCAGTTCTCTCCCCTGCTCACAAAATTGGGGTGATGTTGGCCGCCCCGAGCATTATCCTTGTTAGCGCCTAAAGTGCAGAAAGGGGCGCGCTATGGGAAATGCGAACAGTCAGACAGCCTGACAGCCAGACAGCGCACACTCCCGAGGTCCTCGCAATACTGCCGACGATACAACCCTGCAAAAGCAACTCCCCTTGTCCTCGCCGCGTTATCAAAATTGAGCGGCAGCTCTCTGTAACTATTCCCAACTCATCGGGATCTGCAAGGCTCAGATTGGGTCCAGCCCCTGAACGACCTCGGGAGTGGCAATCGCGGTGTTTTTTTTACAATGCTAGCGTCCTTCTCACTTCAGCCCGGTCCCGTCCTGGTAAGAAGCCCCTGTTGTACACACGAAGCTACCAGTTCAGTAGGAAAATCCCCCCGCTTGACATCCGTGTTGGGGAATCTGCCCAGGATATTCTGAAGCCGTAAAAGAGGCCCACCTGCCGCCCGTCTCGGCCGTTTCTTGAGTGGATCATAACCCAAGGTTTCTAACTTCTTGAGAGAGGGTGCGCCTACTTTCCTTCTTCCTCGTTGCGAGCCGTCGACAGCCCTTCCCGCCGCCGGCTCACACCCAGCAGGTCGACAAAAGATCCACGAGTCCACTCAGTCCATCGTGATCGTGCAAGATGCCAACCAGCAACGCACCAGACCGGAGTGTCGAGCTCCGGAACATCGCCATCGTGCTGTGGTCCGTAGCCATGACAGCTACGCTGCTGCGCGTCTACGTCCGCGTTGGCATCATGAAGTCCTTCGCCCTCGACGACTGGCTCATGCTGGGCGCCATGGCGTCCTTGACGTCCTTCAGCACAACCGCCATTCTGGGCACATACTACGGTTCAGGACGACACTGGAACGTCCTCGACCCTAAGGACGCCCAGACAGCAATGATGTACTGGTGGGCATGCTACCCGTCCTTTGCCATCACCATGGTTCTCGCCAAATTTTCAGTCGGCTTCCTCATGTTACGCATCGCTACGCAGAAAATGCACCGTTGGATCATCTATGGCGCCTTGTGTGTCACCATGATTTCCGGAATCTGCTTCTTCTGCGTTGCTGTGTTCCAGTGCCACCCTGTTCAGTATGCGTGGACAAGAGTCACCGCGCCTGATGGTGGCACTTGCTTGTCGATGGATCTTATTATCACGATGACAATACTGTATAGCGTGTTTGCTATAATTACGGATTTCACCTTCACCCTTCTCCCCGCGTGGCTGGTCTGGAATCTACAGATGGATAAGCGAACTAAGCTCGCCCTGATCCCCATTCTGGGCATGGCCTGCGTGTAGGTTCAACCCCTTCCTCCCCCTCCTCTTCCTCACATCTTCCCACTTGCACACGCCAAAGTGCATCGCAACCGAAAGTCAGACTAATCTTTCCCTACCCTACAGCGCCTCCTCTGCCGTAGCAGTCCGCTTCGCTTACGTCCACGACTTCGCCAACCCAGACTTCCTCTGGGCAACAACCGACATTGCAATTTGGTCGGAAACCGAACAAGCCCTCGCCATAACAGCGGGTTGCTTCGGCACCTTACGCCCGCTATTCAAGGTCGTCCTCGCCAAACTCGGCTTCTCTCAATCCAACACCGCCAATCCCGATTACCACTATGGAAGCGACAGCCGTAACCTCAAGGGCGGCAGCGCGTATGCGCGGTCCGAAGGAAATAAATTTGGTGGAAGTAGTAAGCAAAGCAGCAAAGCTGGTGGGAACAGCATGTTTAGTATGAGTACTTTTACTAGACTGGATGATTCTAACGAGAGGGAGATGGGGAAGAGTGGTTGGGGCAATGTGGCGGTTGAGAGGAAGATCATTGTTACTACTTCGACTGCGAGATTAAACAGGTCGGATGATGATATCGTTGTTGATCATGTGCCGTCGCATGGGGCGAGTGATGAGAGGCATGGGAAGGATAGCCTGGATAGACAGTATCGTGTTGAGATTATAGCTGGGTCGCCGTCTATGTGATGGGCCCTCGTGAAATTCGAGGTGAAGAAGGGCCTAGGTGGGCTATTGACATATAAAACATGATTTACTATGTGAGATTAAGTTGTTAAGGCATATACAGTTAGTAATATTATAAATAAGTATTAAACTTAGTTTTTAATCTTTAATAATAATTTATCAAAAGTAGGAGGAATGCCGCCTCGGAAATCCGTTGGTCGTATCTGTCAGTACAATGTATCTGAGTCAAGTGACTGGTACGAGATCATAGAAGATAGGGAGGTGAATTCAAGGCCGTCGGTTGGTGTGCCGTAGAAACAGGCGCTCCAAATACGCCTGACACAAAAAGGAAGAGGTCGACGGGTCACTGTAATTTGGACGCCTGTTCCAATTTATGTCTGCAGTCGCCACCGTTTCGCATTCAGGGATAGCGCTCCTTGGGAAACACAAAGTGTTGCTGGTGGGATTTTGGCTAGCTATGGGACTACCCCTGGATATCCGGCCCAGAAATCACCGGACTACTCAAGCGGTATGTTCGAACAGCCCTGACGCGGCGCTCATCGTTCAGATCATACAAGATCATCATCTCGTTCCAAATCCGCTGGCCAGTCTTGACGCCTCCTGATGTCGTGCCCATCCCCGCATATCCCTATGATGCGACACGCATTAGCAAGATACACTCACTCGTGCGTTGTGATGGACTCTTGACGAAAGTCGTTTTCGGAATGTCGTTCATGCACAGCTAGAATGTCACAACATGACAGTGCAGACGTACCTCCGGGAAGTCCTTTCGAGCGGTGAACGTCACCTCAGCGTGAAGAACGCAACAATTGTGGTCTAGGGTGATCTGCTTTGGAGCGACGTTCTCGTCCATGCCCATCCGCCGCTGCTCAGAGAAGAATTTGACATTCTCCTCCCGTCCTTGGATGACCTGGGACTTCCCCAGGCGTACCTCAAGCTCCGGTGCCCAGAACTCGGATGCTTTGCCAAAGTTGTTGTCGCTGAAGAAGCCGATGTACTTGCTGACGTCGTCCTTGGTTCGAAAAGATGATCCGGGCCCTGATAATGCGCTGCCACCGACAGCGGCGTTAGCTGCTGATGCCTTCCTCAACAGCCTGGTGGCTCCAGGCTCCAGGTGGACGACCCGTCCTCTTTCGTCGAGGTGGTAGAACACAATCATTTTTACATCTGGGCCAGTTGCCTCAGACACCGGGCCCCATCCGAAAAAGTCGTCCATCTCCACCCCCTTCTTCCCTCTAAACTCCGCTCGTGCTTCCACGATGACCATTCTGCCATCACGGTCGAATATGATTTTCTGTGGAATGAGAGTCTCAGATGCTATCTGGTGATGTCCCTTGGCCCACTGATGGTAGCCAGTTATGGTCTTTGGGCCGGGAATGATGGGAATGTCGATCTGAACAGTACCCGAGGGTCAGTCGCTGGAAGAAATGGATGCCGTTGGTATTCATGGGCGAATCGTCGCTATCTCAACAGCCGCAGGGAGCTTTATTGGCACTTGCACTTACATAGATATCGGGATGGTAATACTGAAAATATGTGTCAAACTCGTCGGCGCTAAATGCTGCAAGGTACGCCTCCACGTCCGGCTTGGATTCGAAGCCCTTCAGTCCAGCAGTAGGATACAATTGACTCGTCATAGTGATTTGAATGGCAATTGATGCAGCGATATTTACCTCAGGTAGTGAAATGGAGCTCACAGAAAACATTCAAAGTAACTTCTCTCTTGCTAGTTCTAGGGTGTATCAGAGTAGGCTCTACCAAGAATTGGAGATCGGCGCAACCGGATCATAGTAGCTCCTCACAAGCAGTTTTCGGGGTCCTAGTAACATCCGCGTAGCGGAGATACAAGATATACCGTGATGTACTCGGCATGAAAGTGAGGGGCGAGCATGAATGTCAATCAACATAAAGTCGGCACATGCCAGAATGCAAATAGCATCAGGCTCAGTTTAGTCACGAGACACTGCAGCAGGAGCAGTCTTGGCATTCGGACATTTAAAGGGGCCGTTGCCCAAGATTCACCCAAGCGTCTGCCATTTTGGTAATCCGTAATCGCGCTCCAGATCCAGACCTACTCTAGTAAAATTTTAACCTAGAATCTCTGGACCAAGGCGCAGACTGGCCACGATGGCAGGACACGCCTTCGAGAACTGTACTGCGGCCTATGTTGACGGCATCAAAGCCGGTGATCGCACCGAGTTCCCCGGGACGCCCGCCTTCACCAATGGGGTCGCTCCCTGCCGCTTTCAGGGCGACATCGAAGAGCTCGAGGTGTTTGGAAATATGCCAAAGTCCATCCACGGAACATATTACAGCATGGGCGTGGACAAGAGATTCCCTCCGATTCACGAAGATGATATCTTGTTTAACGGTGACGGGATCGTGGGGGCATACTATGTCGCCGACGGCCATGTCGACTGGAAGCGACGCTACGTGAAGAACGACCGTTACAAGGCCGAGTCCAAGGCCCGCAGGAGCTTGTTCGGCAGGTATCGCAACCCGTACACAGACGACGCGTCGGTCAAGGGTTTGATCCGCACGACCTCCAACACCAACATTGTCTTTTGGCGAGGCGTCATGCTGGCGTGTAAGGAAGACGGGCCCCCCTATGCGCTCGATCCGGAGACACTGGAGACCATTGGACGATACGATTTTGACGGCCAGGTATTGTCGCCGACTTTCACGGCTCACCCGAAGATTGATCCGGAGACCGGGAATATGTTGTGCTTCGGCTACGAGGCTGGCGGGAACGGAAATGACTGCTCGAGGGAGATTGTCTTTTACGAAATCGGGGCTGACGGCAAAAAGGTCACCGAGGTCTGGTTCGAGGCCCCGTTTTGCGGGTACATTCACGACTTTGGCTTTACCAAGAACCACATCATCCTGCCCATGACGCCCTTGAAGGCGGATCTGCAGCGCCTGCAGAAGAGCAAAGTCCATTGGGCCTGGGATCCCAATGAGGACCATTTCTTTGGCGTGGCGCCGCGGAGGGGCCCAAAGAGGGAGGACATGGTCTGGCTCCGCTCCGACAACTGCTTCCAGGGCCACGTCGCCGGGGCATACGAGAACAAGGATGGGGAACTGGTCTTTGACTTGTCCATGGCGGACGGTAACGTGTTCTTCTGGTTCCCCGAGGATGGGAAGCCACCAGTGCCGCCGGGGCCGGGCTCCCCTCTAAAGTCACCAATGACACGGTACACCTTCTCGGTCGCGAAGGACGGCCAACTGGTCTCGCCCGAGAAGAGAATCACCCCGGCCTTTTCGTGCCAGACCTCAGTCGAATTCTCCCGCATCGACGACCGTTTCCAAGGCAAGGAGTACACACAATTCTGGTCACTCGGCATGGACGGCACCAGGCCGTACGATGTTGCCCGGTGCGGTCCGCCTGCAGGTGGGCTCTTCAACCTGCTCGTGCACTACAATTGGAGCACCGGCGTCGAGGAGGTGTGGTGGCCGGGCCCGACGACGACGCTGCAGGAGCCGTGTTTCGTGCCGCGCGATGTGGACGGATCGCCCGAGGGCGACGGGCACATCGTCGTGGTCCTGAACCGCCTTGACCGAGGTATTAACGAGCTCGCGGTACTGGATGCACAGAAGGTCGGGGACGGGCCGGTCGCGCTGGTGCGACTGCCACTGAGACCGAGGCTGGCGTTCCATGGTAATTTCGTAGACCACAGGGATATTGAGCGGTTTGAGACAGAGAAGGAGACCCTGAAGGCAAAGGGACCACCGGCCCCATTGCCTTGGCAGCGAAAAGGGCTGTGAAATCCAAGCATTACCAATAGGAACTCTCTATTGTTAGAAGATATAAATGTAGAAAGAATGGACGTGATACACGATTCTCCAGAACAATAAGCATCATGGGAGGACATATAGAAAATAAACAGCTCATAGGGGTCCAAAAGGAACCCAGGACGGACATGAGTGACGGAAAACTGTGGTCTCTGGTTATCAGACTACCGTGCCAGCCAGCTGCGACGTACGGCGATGCTTTGTATTGTATGGTGTAATGGGGTTGCGTCTACAGTTCGCCCACCGCATCACCGACTCACAAAACTCCACTGTCTTGGTTTGTCCAGAAGGTTGGATGGACCACACAATCGGATGTGTGCCCCTATTTCATAGCGGTTTATTTCTAAATCACCACATGAATCCGAACATGCGCAAATATACTAATAGATGTTTTCACCGCTCGCTCCAGTCTCCTACGTTACACGACGTTAATCGTGTCAAAGTCTACGCCCTCCATCTTTGTCCCCTCACCAAACATGAATCCATGGCAATACGCCTCACCCACTAACTCCCATCCTCCCTTGATCCTCACTGACGGTCTGAATACATAGGGCACGCTCGCACCAGCTACCAGCATAACCACGTCTCCCTCCACCGCTGTCCATGGCGCGGTTCCCAGGTAACCTTTCTCAGTAGTAAACATTCTCCGGTCGGTGTAAAATTTCTCAAATGCATTTTCAAACAGCGGCCATTCGCCAGTGATCCTGGTCTGCTCGGCCCCGGCGTCTATCAACCCCATGTCCTTGAATCTCTCGTTTCTCAGCCTGATCGCCTCCCGAAATCCGTAGGCAGGTGAGTCGAATGAGGCTAAGACACCGCGGATAGTCTGGATCTTATAGCGGTCTATCTTATACATCTCTTTGTCGAGACAATTTTCCAGGTTGTTGTTGTACAGGCGTCTGTCGCTGGGCTCAGCACTAAAGTCAAGGTCGTTGTCATCGTGTTCCTTTAAAATGCGATCACGCATCATTGTTACAGTATGCCAGCCGAGATTTTGTTCAGCGAAGATGGCAAACCATTCCACAAAGTGTCTGTCTGTGAGTTCGACTAGCTGTTCCTCGGCGGCATCCTCCTCGGGATAGTCCGGCGGGACGTGCGTTGTCCCGGCCACAAGCGTTCTCCAGAGCGCCGACACAATAGGCTCACCTGTAGGTAGATATATTCCCTCAGAGTGACGCGGCAGCTTGAGTGGGAGACGCAAGAACCGCCAGAAGGACTTGATGATCCGGTCCGCTAGGCAATCACCTGTGGCTGAAATGGTGTCCAACACAGCAGCTTTGAGTTCCATAACTCTTCCATTGATGGCGAAGCTGGGCTCGACGGACCCAGAGGCGGAGAATTTGGGGGCAGACAAGTCCCTTAGGGGTATTGGCCTCACTGGGGCGCTGAGATCAGGCACCCACGAGGGCAAGTCCGTCACGAACCCCGAGTCTGGCTTAAAGAGGTTGATGTAGGCGCTGTGGAAGGCATACACGTAGTCGCACCCGTGGCGGATCTGGCCAACCAGCGAAAGCAGGGACAGCCCCGTATGTTTGCTCCGCAGCAACGCCGCAGCGCCTTCGTAGAAGACTTGTTGGACTGATTTCTGGTAGTCGACAGCCAGGCCCGAGGCGTCCTCCGGGTCACACAACGAAAGCACGCCGAACAGCTTGTCGCGCCCATCCACCGAGCGCCGGTTACGCGCCTCTGTCACGGCCGTCTCGAGCGTGACGCCCTGCCCGCTGGCCAGCAATTTGCGCGCGTTGTGGGCGAAAATGAGACCGGCCACGCGGCTGCGCAGTCGCTTCGTCATGCGATCCGTGGCCATCAGAGCCGCGTCCAACATAGCTGTATCTAATGCGCCTTGCTCCAAGGCCTCGATAAGCAGAAACTTATCAAACGGCACCTTCTGAGAACCTAGCAGATACACCTTCTTGCGGGCCAGTGCCGTTTCCTGCAGCGTCCAGACACGCCCGAACCAGCTCCTGGACAGGACCCAGCTCAGCGCCTCGAAAGCGATGAGAGTAGCGCTCGTGGTGGAGAGGGCCACCCAGGCAGACGATCTGTCCATCGGGATGTTCCCGTCGGTAAAGAAAGGGTCCGCTTTCCGAAGCGCGAGGTCTGTGGCATACGACGACTTGCCCAACCAAACTACAACACGTGAGGCGGCGCGGAAGATGTCGCCCATCATACTGACCTGGACACCTTTCTCCGCGTCATCACGCTGGTTAATGCAGATGGCGTCAATCCAGATGGGCTTCGACGTCCAGCCAAGCTCCTGCAGTGAACTAGCGCATTGTGCAGGTTCTTGAAGACGTCAAGTGTCGCGCCGTTGCACATCACCGTCCTCGAGGGGGCACCGGTGACAGGTCCAGAGATATCGCTGTCGATGGCCCAGGTGTAGGAGAGAGCTTCGTAGGACGGATTGGTGGAGAGGTCGACCTCGACCAGGGTCAAATGAACGAGGTAATCCTCGGTCTTGGGCGAGAGTATCACCACCCGTATCGATGTGGGCTTTTCTAGAGCTGAGTACTTGAACTCTGGGGTGCGCCGTTTCTAGTCCGGGTATTAGGCGTCGCACCCTTCAACGTTTCAGTGCCTCATAAGACATACAGCTAAGGCGCCCGCCATCTGTCTTGCGAGCGACATCTTGTCTACAGTCTGCCTGATATGACTCGAAAACTCAAATGCAGCAGTGCCTCGTCTGTGTCAGAGCTTCTTGCTCGCGGAATTAGCCACTAATTGTTCTTCCGCGTTGTAGGTCCGTGAGTGCTCACCAGATTATTCAGCATGCAACGTGTAGTATGAGTGGCTGACACGCGCCTGCTCTCCAATATCCAAGGAGAGGGACGGAGTTTCGCCACTAGGAGGATGCCAAGACGAAACGTTTTTAGCCAGTTTCTCGCCAAGAGCCGGGGGGAAGCCACTGGCCGGATCCGACACCGTGTCAAGAATGTGGGTCCAAATCCCTTGAATATTGGCTTCACCCTGAAGACATGTCGCAGGGCCGCCGACCACGAAACGGGCCCGCAACAGCATCTTTCAAGTAGCTTATACCGCCTTGCATCTGGACATACATGAGCTGACATCGGAGGACCTGCATCCGCTGACCACTTCATGCCGCCTCGGTCCGGAAAACTAACGACACACCTCCTTGGCGCCGTCACCTGAAGAACGCGACCTCACCGAGCAGAGGTCGAACCTGAACCTCGCCATACACGAGGATCCCACGTCATAAGATCTGCTCAGGATCTGCATCTGAGCGGGCTGCAAACCTTGATGAAGCCCGCGTCCTCGGCGCCGAGCTAAGCATCGACCATGGCGAGCGGCGCGCTGCCTCCGGGCGCCAAGTATAAGGAGAAGGTCGGCACGCCGTACCGGCCGAAACGGCTCACACGCCGCCCCAGCAGGAGGACAGTCGTGGTGTACTCACTGGTGTTCTTCCTGGTCGTGATCCTGTTCCCCGTGCCGGGCTTCACATCGTTCAGAGGATCGGTCCTCGATCTCATCATCCCAGGCCATGCGATCCCAAAGAGGGTCACGCCGGCGAGGGGCGTCCTGCGGTATATCGACCCTCTCATCGGGACGACTAACGGCGGCCATGTCTTCCCCGGCGCTACTCTGCCATACGGCATGGCCAAGCCCGTCGCCGACTCGGCCAACAAGGACGAGAACGCGGCGGGCTACGTGGAGGACATGAGCTTCATCAGCGGGTTCTCGCACCTGCACGACTCGGGCACGGGAGGGCGGCCGTCCATGGGGCAGTTCCCCCTGTTCGTGCACCCGGGGTGCCCAGACGACGACGTCGCCAAGTGCAAGTACATGACGCTCACCCGGCCCGTGATGCGGTGGCCGCTCTCGTCCAAGGCGAAGCCGGGCTACTTCTCGATCCGGCTCAAGAACTCGGTCGCGGCGGAGATGACGGCGGCCGAGCACACGGCGCTGTACCGGTTCCGCTTCCCGGACAAGGACAGCCCGCAGGACGGGCTGGGCAACAAGGTCCCCTACAGCCCGCTGATCCTGGTGGACCTCAACGACCTGGACAACACGCGGCGCGGGGGCGGGATCCGCGTCGACGCGGACGGGATGCGCATCGTGGGCGAGAGCACGTACCGGCCCTCGTTCGGGACGGGCGAGTACGACGCCTTCTTCTGCGCCGACTTCAAGGGCGCGAAAGTGCGCAAGGCGGGGACCTTCATGCAGGACGTGCCCGATGCCGGCCGCCGCATCCTCGAGCCGGACCCGGACGGCGACTTTAAGCTGCCGTCGGGTTCGGCGGGCGCGTGGATCCAGTTCGAGAGGCCGCCCAAGGATGAGATCATGTCCCGCGTCGGGTTGAGCTTCATATCTCGCGAGCAGGCGTGCCGTAATGCTGAGAGGGAGATCCCTGGGTGGGACTTTACTGCCGTACAGACGAGGGTGGAGGACGCTTGGGCGGAGAAGTTGAGTGTCATTGAGGTTGACGAGACTGACATCGATCCGGCGTTGCTGGTGACTTTCTGGTCCGGGCTGTACAGGACGATGCTGTCGCCGCAGAATTACACTGGAGAGAACCAGCTGTGGAAGTCGGATGAGCCTTACTTTGACTCGTGCGTAGCTAATTTTCCTGCCATTTCATTTCTAGTCTTATAAGGCTGACCACGATTATCTATACAGATTCTACTGCATTTGGGACTCGTTCCGGGCTCAGCATCCCTTGCTAAGCATCATCGATCCTGATGCGCAGGCTCAGATGGTCCGCACACTACTCGATATCTATCGAAATCTCGGTAAGCTTTGAAAATAAAAAAGAATGAGGTTCTATTTAATTGCTGATCCCGGAGTAAAGGCAAGCTTCCAGACTGCCGCATGGCCTTCTGCAAGGGCTTCACCCAAGGTGGTACCAACGCCGATGTCGTGATTGCAGATGCCTTCTTGAAGGGCATCACGGACGGCATAGACTGGGAGACAGCGTACGCAGCAGTGATCTCCGACGCAGAGGAGGAGCCCCTAAGCTGGAACACCGAAGGGCGCGGCAACCTCGTCAGCTACCACGAGCTCGGCTACATCCCACACGACGACGTCGACAACAACGGCACGGGCAGGATCACACGCAGCATCTCGCGGACGGTCGAGTACGCGTACGACGACTTCGCCATCGCCCTGCTGGCCAAGGGCCTGGGCAAGGAGGACGACCACCGCAAGTACATGCAGCGCAGCGGCAACTGGCGCAACCTGTGGAACGCGGACCAGCGCGATGTAAATGTGCAGATGAACAAGGAGTTCGAGCAGGAGGAGCACGTGTGGAGCGAGTGGAAGGGGTTCCTGCAGATGCGCGGCGCCGACGGCAGCTGGAAGTACCACAACACGCGCACGTGCAGCCCCGTGCACGAGATGCACCGCTGCTACCTCGACACGGGCATGGGCACGTACGAGGGCAGCCCCTGGCTGTACAGCTTCTACGTGCCGCAGGACATGGCGTCGCTGATCCGCGTCATGGGCGGGCCGGAGCTCTTCACCAAGCGGTTGGACTACTTCCACGAGTCGGGAATCATCTACATGGGGAACGAGCAGTCCTTCCTGCCTGTGTTCCAGTTCCACTACGCCGGCCGTCCGGGACTCAGCTCGTATTGGGCGCATCGGTACATCCCCAGCCTGTTCAACACCACCTTTAACGGCATCCCGGGCAACGATGACTGTGCCATGGGTGCATTCTCGGGACTGGCGATGATGGGCTTCTTCCCCGTCGCTGGGCAGGACGTGTACCTCCTCACGCCGCCGTTCTTCCGCGAGGTCAAACTCAGGGCTCGAAACGGCCAGTGGTCCTTCATCAGGGTGGTCAACTTCGACCCGACGTACCAGGCCAAGTATATCCAGAGCGCGACGCTCAACGGGAAACCTTGGACCAGGAGCTGGATCACGCACGAGTTCTTCGTGAGGGGCGGCGTGCTGGAATATGTCGTGGGCACGAGGGAGAGCAGCTGGGGTACGGCTGACGAGGATCTGCCACCCAGTTGGACTGTGAAGACGATCGCGTAAATAATCATATATAATTATAGACACATCGCTGCAAATGTATCATCACTGACTGTTCACGGACCTTCTCCAAATTTTCGTAGTGAAATAGGATAGGCTGGTGGAATATTGGGAGAGGTTTGTTTAATGGCTAAGTAAGCCAAAGGAAGTGGATCACACGTGCTTTCGCGCTGGATCGACGAGTCGGAGGGTTGGGGATTTTGGGGGTGAAACGCGCCTTGGTCGCGTCAATTCTCCGGCTGAGATTAGCCATGACGTCTGCACTCGAGCCAAATCCACCGCTGCCCTGCCCTGCACTCGACATTGTATAGCATCATTCCATTGCTGATTTGCATTTTGAATACCATTGAGCTCTAGTCCATCCAGCATATACGCCGCGAACATGCCTCCACGAAAGCGAAAAGCCGCGACCCCCGAGACTCCCGCGGCATCCGGCGGTCGTCGCTCGACGCGCATCAGCTCGTCCGGCAAGAGCCAGTATTTCGAGGGCTCGTCTGACGACGATATTGAGGATTCTGCAGCAGACGATTTCAAGTCCACAAATGGAAGCGGCACAGGAAGAAAGAGAGGGAGGCCACGCAAGAACCCGGCGTCGAAGCCGACACCCAGCGGCAAGAAGGCCAAGATTGAGCGGGATGACGACTCAGACGAGTTTCAGGAGGACGGAAAGGACGAGGAGGAAGACGATGATGACGAGCTGGACGAGGATGAGGAACCACGAGTCACGATCACACCGTTGAATAAGATGCGCGGAACTGGGGGCGTGGACTACGAGGATGACAGGCTGCATCCGAATACCATGCTCTTCCTCAAAGATCTGAAGGCGAACAATAAGAGGTCATGGCTCAAGTGTAAGCCAGAACGCTACATCCGCAACATTGGCAAAGCCGCGGTATGGGCGATAGCTAATTGAATGATCTTACTACAGCCAACGACCCCGAATACCGCCGCTCCCTCCAGGACTGGAACAGCTACGTCGAAAGCCTAATGCAGAGGATCATCGCCGTAGACCCCACTATCCCAGAACTGCCCCTCAAGGACGTTGTCTTCCGAATCTACCGGGACATCCGCTTCAGCAACGACCCTACACCCTACAAGCCGCACTTCAGCGTCGCCTTCTCGCGCACGGGCAGGAAGGGTCCCTACGCGTGCTACTACGTCCACTGCGAGCCCGGGTCGTGCTTCATTGGCGGTGGTCTCTGGCACCCTGACGCTGGGCATCTGGCCAAACTGCGCGCATCCATTGACGAGAGGCCGCGACGGTGGCGGAGGGCGCTGCTGGAGGATGAGTTCCGGAAAGAATTTCTTCCCGGGGCGAAGAGGGGTGACGAGAAGAGCTGTCTGAAGGCGTTCTGTAAGGCTAATGTGGAGAATGCCTTGAAAACAAAACCAAAGGTAGGTAATTACTCTTCCTCTCCTTCTTCTTACCCTTCTGGATCCATACATCTGATGCCGAGGTCCAACCTGCTCCTTACTCGGTGTTCGGAAACTTGCTGGGTTCTCCTGGCGGTACGATCCGGTCTGGACTTGGACGGGGTCGAGGCCCTCATCCCGGGGAGTGCCGGCACAAGGAAGACGTCGAGTCAAATAGGGATCTAATCCGTCCCGTTATCACAGGGCTTCGACGCCGATCACCGAGACATCGAGTTGCTCAAGCTGCGCAACTTCACGGTGGGGAAGAAGATCCCTGACAGTGCCCTCACCGCGGACGACAGCCAGGACCAGATCACAGACATTATCAGGGCCATGGTCGGATATGTGAGTGGAACGTGCTGTGGATCAATGTGAAACCCCCCATGGCTGACTAGTTCCAGGTCAGCTTCTTGAACGACGTGGTTATGCCGGACCCGAACTTGGACAGCGACTCGAGCTCAGAGGACGAAGACGGGGATGAGGATCAGAATGGCGATGACGATGGGGATGATAACGAAGACGAGGAATGATGGCGTTGAGGCTGTTCTTCGGAAGACTCGGTATCGCATGATACTGACGTCGCTTGTACAGATCTTGAGCAGGGTTCCAGCTATCACGCCTTGACGGCCGAGGCCTTTCGAATCGTGTCTGCTCACTCAGACCTGGCGAACGGGGCGATTCCCTACCTCGCTCTCGCAAGGCACTGATGTGTTCGCGGACTTCTTCGATGAGATACGATTGTTGGTAATAAATGAGATATGACAGCTCGTTTCAACTTCATCTGGGCTCGGGATCCTTCGATTGTCCGTCTCAATCACATGTGCGCCAGCTAGCATCACGCAGAATCTGGCACTAAGGGCATCCTCGATTGAGGATTGAGGCAACCATCTGAAGTGTATGTGGCCACTGAGACCCATCATCTGATCTGGCTGCCCGACGAGCCCCAAGACTTTCACACCTTGACCGATGCTGACTCTGGCAATACGCGATGGTGTGATAATATGCTCAAGACTCTTTAAACACGGTTACCGGTCACCAAAAAGTGGCTGCGACCTCCACAATAAACCTCGTTGGCGACTCGCAGCCGCGGATTATCGTGATCCACCCCACCCGCGGCGTTGCTGTAATGCGATTGGCTCCGCATGCGGCCTAGGAAGGTCTCAACCCTCGGCCCGCCACAATGGGTCCTCCCAGTGGGGACCAGGCCGGCCTGATCGCCGGACAATTTTCATGCATCGATGATGGCTGCCAGCGGCCGGCAGGGGAGAGTAGCTGACAGGTTCGTTCCTGGATCTCAGATTGATTGCGGCCCGCGGGAACGTTTGCTGTTTGGTTGGTGTGATCCCGATGTGGGGAGTTACAGTAAAACAAAAGAAACGTGCCTCGGCATGTCCTACCGGGCGCAACAGGGGTTCACTCTCAAGGTGCTGTTCCAGGCCTTCCAGCCTCCTATTCTTCAGCACCCCGAAAAGAAGAAGGGGAAAAGAAGCATAATCACATCACATTTAAGCTCCCTCCAATTACGAGGAAACAAACAGGTGGTTTGTGAGTTTGACCCACACATCCTGGGGTGGAAAAAAGAACCTTAACTTCTCAGCCTCGTGGTGGTGCATTGCCGTCCAGATGAACCGCAAGATCGGACGCAAGGTCGGACGAAAAGTTGCAACCTTGTTCTATGTATATACCACGGCACATGTTGAGCTCACTCAACTGATGATGATCCTCCCTTCAACCCGCATGTTCTCATGACTCAAGTGAGCTCGTGTTGTTGCCACAGCAAGGCCAAGGAATTGCGAACGTGCCAGCGTGGTACTCAACGGCCAGGCCGTTTGGCTGTTGACATCGGAGAGAAATTTGACGGGTAGAGAGTTGTGTCCGAGCGTTGGGTCTCGCCCCCCTTCGGATTGGCTAGTACCAGGCAAGGATAGCCGGGGGGTTTGCAAAGTGGTATAGTGATGTTTCGGGCAATAGTTCATGGATGGAGTACCTAGTGGGCTCTACTACTAACCGGCTTCTGCTCCCTCTAGCTCAGCCACGGCATCTCCCCTGTACAGGAATATGCCGACGTCAATATTGGTGGGCTACCCCTACGGTGTTGTGATCCTCTCCTTTTCTTAGTGGCTTGGAGTGAGGGATCGAGGCTGCAGACATGGGCGAGTGGGATTGCTCCGGAGTGGTCTGGGTGCTCAGTCTTTCAAGACATCGGCCCCGAACGCCCTTGTGCTAACGCCACAGACATATTGCGGCCTCATGCGATGAATCATTTTCTTGCAGGATTCGGTTTGATTTCCCGAAAAGGAAGGCATAGCTTGCCATGGTTGCTGGCCGTGTTGACATCCATCTATAAGTGTTCATGATGTCTTCTTGAAATATGTTGTGGTTGTGTTAACCAGATCAGATCATCATCAGGTCACAAACGCTTTCTACACTCGCTTCACCCACAAGCGTTCTTCCCTTCACAAATTCCCTTCGAAACCTGATTACTTGCAGGCTTGAGGCCGTCATTCACTCCCGTCCACCTCGCTTCGATTACCCATATACATCTTTCTGACTAGACAAAGTCACATTTACAAAAGCAGCCATGCATTACCAAGCTCTCCTCGTCGCTTACTTCTCTGCCACGGCGGCTGGACTGCCTCTGTTCTCCAAGACAACCCGCCAGAGCATCCCAGGCCTCGGCAGCGGTACTGGGACTGGAGGTTTCCCAGGTCTTCCAACTGGTATCCCCGGCCTTGGCAGCGGTACCGGGACAGGGACCGGTGGCTTCCCGGGTCTTCCAACTGGTCTCCCAGGCCTCGGTGGTGGTAGCGGAACCCCATCTCTCCCGAGCGGCATTCCTGGCCTGGGCGGTGATGGAACCGGCTCTGGCTCACTTCCCATCCCCTCTGGACTCCTAGGTGGTCTTGGAGGAGGCTCAGGAACTCCTTCCCTCCCAACAGGGCTCCCGGGCCTGGGCGGAGACAGCACCGGCGCCTCATCGGGCCTGTCAGGCCTGTCGGGGCTGTCAGGTCTGTCGGGCCTGACGGGCTCCACTGACGCCGCTGCCGATACATCGTCCTCGACCAACACCGCCGCCGCCGCCGCCGGAGACTGCAAAGCCGTGACGGTCATCTTCGCCCGCGGCACGACCGAGCCCGGCACCCTAGGCGCCGTCGTCGGCCCCGGCCTCAGCACAGCCGTCGGCACGGCTCTGAACAACAACGCGGTGGTCACGGGCGTCGCGTACGCGGCAGACGCGGCTGGCATCGCGACCGAGATCGGCACGGGCGGCGCGGGCACCAAGGCCATGGTCAAGGCGGTCACAGATGCGCTGTCGAGCTGCCCGGACACCCAGATCGTGCTGTCGGGCTACTCGCAGGGCGCGATGCTCGTGCACAACACCATGAACAGCCTGGACGCGACTGCCGCTGGCAAGGTCAAGGCCGCTGTTACCTTTGGCGACCCTTTCGTTGGCCAGGCTGTCAAGGGCATTCCCGACGGGGCGTTCAAGTCCTTCTGCGCGTCGGCCGATACTGTTTGTGCTACTGGGGCTGGCACTTCGCCTTCTTCCGGGGGCACCAAGAGTGCTAGTACTTCGGGCCACCTTGGGTATGGGTCTGATACCACTACTGCCGCTACTTTCATCAAGGGCAAGGTCACCGTCTAAGTTTGAGGTTACGCAAAGGGCCTCCAGGTTGGCATGTCGACTGTTCCCCTTGGGACATGAACGTATGGGAAAGAGATCGTCTTCAGTGCATTGTCACTCTCCCGTTATGTAAATATAGTTTCTCTTCAAAGCAGCGGTATCTGGTCTCTCGTGGTCGGAAGAGACTTTGTGACGCGGCATGCGAATCAGTCATAGCTGAACAGGCATTCATAAATTGCTACTGATTCCATTCTCAACACTTACTATCCTTCGCTATAACAGCAACTGTAGTCGTGATTGCATAGGCAGTGCTCCATGGTCATGCAAGCGTCTTCTTCTTTTTTTTTTAAAAAAAAAAGATGACAAACACAAAGTACAGTCGATCATGTTCTCGTGGTCACACCATTTTTTGTGTAGTAGATTTTTATCTCAGAGATATGAATCTTCGTGGTTGTGCCTGTAAATCCAAACAGCCACACGAGTGCGGTCCGTTGCGATCTAATGTTCTACTTTCGTGCTTTTATGGTCTTGACTAATCTGAAACTCTAAAAGCATCTCTAATCAATGCTTCTTCCTCTTGCAAATGGATCTTCTTCTTTGCAGCAGCTGTGGTTGCGCTCACTGCCCGACCGGCATATACGACACGCTTCTGGAAGTGATGCTCCGTCTCTTGCAGCACCGTGCTGACGCGGTCACGTACATGATGCCAAGCCCCACCGTTATAGTGTTCCTCTTGTGCCCAAACTATTGTGCGCGCATTTGAATATCGATCGAGACTTGCCTTGAGCTGAGCGAAGGGGAACGGGTTCAGTTCTTCGATTCGAACAATGGCAGCGTCTCGGATATCGCTTGTCTCCCGGTGCTTCCGCAGGGCAGCATAAACCTGGCCAGTGCAGAGAATGACGCGAGAGATTGTATCTGGACCTCCGATGATTCTCCCATGCTCCGAGTCCTCGATTACAGGCAAGAAGGTCGAGTCGCCCACAAATTCGGACGTGGGAGACCGCGTGAGCACATGGCGCAACAGGGACTTAGAGAAGAAAATGATGAGAGCTGTGGTCGGAGTACTCGGTGTTAGAACCTTGTATCTTCTGAGCAAAGTAAAGAAACGGACAAGTCGGTTCAGAGAGGGAACTCACGTTTGCGGAAATCGCGGTGAAGCTGACGTCTCAGCGCGTGGAAATAATTAGCGGGTGTGGTTGGATAGATGATCTGCATGTTGCAATCTTGATGCTGTCTCTCAAGATCCTTGGGCCACACCGTACCGCTCTCGTTGCTCAACATGAGGAATCGCTCGATCCGAACGGATGAGTGCTCAGGGCCCTGACCGTCGAGGCCATGAGGGAGGGAAAGCACGAGACCGGAGCGGTCCCCTCACTTCGTTTCCGCACCACTGATGATGTTGTCAATCATGACTTGTGCGGTGTTGACAAAGTCGCCAAATTGAGCCTCCCAGATGACCAGAGAATGGGGATCGGCTATTGTCCCGCCGTACTCGAATCCAAGAGCGCCGTACTCGCTCAGCGGTGAATTCTCGATGAGAAAAGGGCCCTGACCTTCCGAAAGATTGGCAAGTGGGGTAAAAGTCTCCCCGGTGTTTTGATCATGGAATGTGGCGTGGCGCTGAGAAAATGTGCCTCTCTGGGCATCTTCGCCGAGGATCCGGACGTGGTGGCCCTCCAGAGATAATGAGCCCAGAGCAAGAGCCTCAGCAGCGGTCCAGTCAATACTGTCCTGCTCGGCCGCCTTTTTTCGACCGTCCAAGATCCGCTTCAGGTTGTTGTGGAGGGTGAAACCCTCAGGCGCACTCGTGATTCTCTCAATAATCTGTTCAATCTCGTCGGCATTGATGGCAGTCGGTTTCGATGGGAAGGTTTCGTCATCAAGCCGCTCAAGGCTCGGCAGACCTTTCCAGGCCTTAGGAGGATCCTGAACTTCAGGCGTGTACGTCTTCGCCAACTCGAACGCCTGGTTCAACTTGTTCCAGATAGCGCTCTTTCTCGATGCCAACTCTTCCTTTGTAAATGAACCCTCAGCCAGTAATTTCTCTGTGTAAATTTCCTCTGCTGACGGGTGACTCGCAATCTTCTGGTACATGAGTGGCTGCGTAAACCGCGGCTGGTCCATTTCATTATGTCCAAACTTGCGGTAGCAGACAATATCGACGACCACATCTGACTTGAACGTGGCACGCCAATCAGCGGCTAGCTTGCAAATAAATACGAGCCCCTCGATGCTGTCGGAGTTGACGTGGAAGATAGGAGCATTCAGAAATTTAGCGAGGTCCGTACAGTATGTCGTTGATCGCGAGGCTTCCGGATTAGCAGTGAAGCCGATTTGGTTATTGACAACGAGTCGTACTGTACCGCCGACGTCGTAGGCCGGTATATGTGCTAGGCTCAAGGTTTCGTAAACAACGCCTTGGCCCGTGAGCGCTGCGTCGCCATGGAGTGCCAGACAGAGTGTCTTGTCAATGCCGTCAGGTCCCGCAAGACGCTGGGTTGCATGGGCGCTGCCCTGTGAAACAGGACTGACCGACTCAAGGTGGGAGGGGTTGGCAATAACCGAGATGTCGACTTTTTTTCCTTCGGAAGTTTGGTGCTCACCCTCGAAACCCAGATGAGTCTTCACATCGCCGCAACTGCCAGGCATGAGACCCCATCCTGGACGCCCCATGAATTCGGCAAATAGCCCTTCCAAGGGTTTCCCGTAAACAGTGCCAGACAAAGCCAGGCGCCCACGATGACAGCTGCCAACGACGACATGATTGACACCATGTTTATTAGCGCTTCGATCGATCACGCTTGCCACGGCCGGGACAAGGCCTTCGACGCCGTCGAGGCCGGACCGTTTCTCAGTAGGGAATTTGGTGGCCAGTAGGCGCTCAAAATCACCTCCCCATATCAGTCCGTCCAAAATCTGGGCCTTCTCGTCCCGCGAGAAGGAAATGGGGTCGGGCCTCTCTACCCTGTTGCGGAGCCATGCCTTCTTGTCGGGGTCGTCGATGTGCTCGTACTCAACGCCGTAGCTTCGACAATATGACTGTTCACAGGCTTTGACAATGTCGCGAAGAGTCAGAGCATCAGTGTCGTTCGTACGAAACTGGCGGAGAACCTCAGGCTCTAAGCTGAATTCTCGGTCAAGGTCTGCCGATGTCAAGCCATGAGCTTCAAGTTCGGTGGTCGAGACGCCCGACCGGTGCCGTGCGGGCACCCCTAGTGGATCGATGGAGGCTTTATAATGCCCACGTGCTCGATATGAATCGATGAGACGCTGGACCTTCAGATGCTTTATCAAGTCATCGCTGGCGGAGGATGTGGTCGCGCCAGAAGTGCTCGCAGTACGCAGGGTAACAAAGCGTGGTCGTACAACAGCATGTGCGCCGAACCTGGAAAAGCACTGAAATGGCAATGGCCTGCGGGTGGACGATGATGCACGGCGCAACATGATGTCTGTTGTTTATTCGGGCACAGGGGCGCCGACGAGACTGCAGACGCCAGGGCTAACTTGGTTCTCAGACTCGCCCATTTGGTGCTGTGTTCGAAAAGCTTGTTTGACTATTTCTGATGAAGCTCATCCTGGTCGCACAGTCCGTTCCCCTGTTTGCGAAGTAGTGAACCCGAACTCAATAAGCCTACTTGGTAGGCCGTTCGGGCCCCAATTTTACCCCACGAGACCCACGAACCTCATCTGTAATTCCTCGCATGTAAGTGGACCGCGCTGGTGTAATCGGCTGCAATGTCCGAGGACAACACTCGGTGAACGTACCCAGATCCTCCGGCTACTCGAGAGACAGAACGTACCTCGACACTTCGTAGGGCAAAATGAACAAGATTTTTTCTTGGGTGAAATGTTGAAAATGATGTACGTTTCAGCTGTATTTGCAAAATTCTTAGAGTGATAGACATCCTCCACGTCCTGTGCGCCCTCTCAAAATGACGCCAGGCCGAATTCCGCGACTCATCCTCGGGAGACCCTGGCGGCTCCTTCACAAGGCGACTGTGGTTGGCGCATTCCGTCAACATGTTGTAGCCCGAAGTTGGCCTATCTCCCAACGGAGACCTTTCAGATCCTCCGCAGACTGCCTGAAACGAGTCAATGTTACTATCCCTCCAATGGCTGAGTCCATCAACGAGGGGACATTAGCCTCCTTTTCTGCAAACATCGGAGACTCTATCGAGACAGATCAAGAGCTTGCCACTGTTGAGACAGACAAAATCGATGTCCCTATTAACAGCCCGGAATCTGGAGTACTTCTCGAGTATCTCACAGAAGAGGGTAACAAGGTGTCTGTGGGCCAAACAGTAGCAGTCATTGAGACACAAGAAGGCGATTCAGAGGCCGAAACGCAAATCAAATACGATTCATCGCAGCTCAATCCGTCGCCGTCCGCTGGTGTAGGGACTGCAAAGACTTCCACCGATGTCGGCGCCCCGAATTCATGCGGAGAACGAGTGGTACGTATTCGAAGCCATGTCGAAAAACTTCATTGGGTTTTCCAGAAGTAGCTAATTTGTGGTGAACTGAAAAGGTCAAGGCATCAAGAATGCGGATGGCTATTGCAAGGAATCTCAAGCAAGCCCAGAATACTTACGCTTCCACGACGACATATCAGGACATTGATATGTCGTATCTCCTGAAATGGAGAGATAAAAATCGCCCCCGGGTGGCTGAAAAGCACGGAGTGCGTCTTGGATTCATGGGGGCATTCACACAGGCTGCCACGTTAGCGGCCAGAGAAGTTCCAGAGATCATGGCGACGCTCAACATGGAGGAAAGGACAATCACCTACAGGGATTACACCAACATTAGCATCGCGGTTTCGACGCCGCGGGGACTTGTTACGCCTGTTCTTCGAAATTGCGAGAACCAGAGTATTGTTGAGATTGAGAAGCGGGTTGCTGCAATCGCACAAAAGGTAAGCACTCTTCTCCCTACAATATAAAATGCATGGCTCTCATTTGGATGGTGCTGAGACTGACACATTGCTTGCGCTTCAGGCGCGGGACAGCAAGCTTGTGATGGAAGACCTCGAAGGTGGGCATTTCTCAATCAGCAACCCTGGAATCTTTGGTTCATACTACGGCACGCCCTTAATTCCTTGGGGCCAAGTCGCGACCTTCAATCTCAATTCCATGAGAGATCGTGTACTGCCCATAGACGGGAAGATCGAGATCAGACCGGTAAGCAGGCACACCCGAAAGGCTCCCATTGTTGTACTGACGAAAATGTCAAAGCAAATGATTGTGTCTCTCACGTACGATCATCGACTACTGGATGGATTGGAAGCGGTTAAATTCATAAGCCTTGTAAAGAAATACATTCAGGAACCATCGTTGCTCAGGCTGGAGTAAAGTGTAGTCATCATGGCGTCGGGCTAAATAGATGTGAGGTCGAGAGACTCAATATATCAAGTCGAGATTTTAAGTCTTCAACCAAGAATTTCATAACTTTGATTACCATTGTTTCTCTAAGATGAGCCGAATATAATCCATTGATGACCACCGCTAGGGAAATGCAGTTAGTTCGTCGCATTCTCAAGACACCGTGAGAATTCTGACCATTGCCGCAAGACACATTTGAGGCTCACACCACCTACTCCATTGTGTTGCCAGAAATCTTGGAAGCAGCTTTGCAGTTGGCAGTCTTTCCGTGTTAATTCGAAGTCGGCTTCTTGGTCATATAGCCGAGTGCTTAGTGGGTCGGTTACACGGCCCTTCGGAAACTAAAAGCACCTTTTCTACCCCAATGCCACTCCCCCGGCTGGCGGGGCCGAACAAGAGTCGGCCGAACCTTGAACCATGGCGGGACCTGGGCCCTCGAATACCACACCTTCGCAAGCGATAGCACTGGGTACCACAGTACAAGGTTCTGAGAGCCAGAACATTGATGTGAGTTTTCCTGCTTACCTTCCCAGCTGCGCGCCGACTGTAGCCAACATGTGCAAAGTCCGTCTGCTAGGTCCCAGAGATGCCGCCCCTCCCAAGGCCGAATCTTGTCCAGTTTCCCCGCCCATGGCGGGGGATCCATCGCTGCAAAGCTGTCATCGGTCTCCCCGCTAGCTTTGTAACACGCGTATACCAGTGCACGGGTCCGCCTCGTCGGCGATGGCAATCCAAAACTACTAGAAATGGGTTTTCCACCTCGACGGTCGTGCCTCAAAAATTGGAAGAAACGTCTAAACTGAGTGGAAATGAGAGGCGCGATCTGTCTTTAGACGGGATCACTGTGGTTAGCCTTGAACAGGCCATAGCCGCACCGCTTTGTACGAGGCATCTTGCCGACCAAGGTGCGCGAGTCATCAAGATAGAGCGCCGCGATGGCGGCGACTTTGCGCGCGGTTACGATACCCGCGTACGAGGCTCCTCGGCACACTTCGTTTGGGTGAACCGGTCGAAGGAGAGTTTGGCGTTGGACATCAAAGACCCTGAAGACTTTGCAGTCGTAAAGAAGCTGGTCACTTCCAAAGCCGACGTCCTGGTTCAGAATCTTGCTCCTGGCGCTGCAAATCGACTTGGATTATCGTACGAGGCGCTGCGCAAGAGTAACCCAGGCCTTATTGTCTGCAACATATCCGGTTATGGAATTGATGGCCCAATGATGAAAAAGAAGGCCTACGATTTACTGATTCAGAGTGAAGCCGGAGTGTTATCTGTGACGGGGACCGAGACAGAGCCGGTCAAGGTAGGCATCTCGGTTGCCGATATCTCTGCCGGCATGTACGCCTACTCTAACATTCTGTCGGCCCTTCTGAAAAGAAACAAAACCGGTGAGGGCCGAGAGATAGATATTTCTATGCTTGAAAGTCTGGTTGAGTGGATGGGCTTTCCACTGTACTACACCATCGACGATGCCCCTGGCCCTAAACCAGTCGGAACTGCTCATGCTGCCGTTTACCCATACGGGCCCTTTGAGACTGGGCCTGATGGTAAAGAGTCGGTCATGCTTGGAGTCCAGAACGAGCGTGAGTGGGCAAACCTTTGCGTCAAGGTCTTGCAACAGCCTGCGCTCGTATCAGATGAGAGATTCTCGAGCAACACCTTGCGCGTTGAAAACCGGGAAAGACTCAAAGAAATTATTTGCGAGAACTTCTCTGCATTCACAGCAGATGAGGTTATCAAAAGGCTAGATGCAGCGGGAATCGCGAATGCGAAGGTCAATGATATGCGGGGCGTTTGGCAGCACGAGCAGCTCAAAGCCCGCGGAAGATGGACCGAGATTGACACACCCAGTGGTCGCGTACCAGCGCTTCTTCCTCCTGGCTTTTCGGATGCTCTGAATGCTCGAATGGACGCAGTACCGTCACTTGGACAGCACAACAAGAGCATTTTGGCGGAACTGGGGCTCCACAAGGCCTGAATAGGATATATTAGAAGCTGCATCAACATCTTCAGGGACCGCCTTGACTGTTTACATCTGTACGTGAAAGAGACAAGCTCGTAACGAATATCGAAACCCGCCCACGCGTAGCTATGTCTCTTATTTTCGGTGCCCTGACTTTAGGGGGTTCATGACATGTCTTATTCTGAATATATAGTTGTATCGAAAAGTGAAAGATGGTCCTATTTAAGAGTAATTTATTTCAGTTAATTAGATTCTTATCTCTCCCAGAAAGAATACAGGTACTTAGAGGCGACAACAATAACCATGAAAAAATGACCATGAAAAAATGACCATAAAAAATGACTAATAAAAATGACCATGAAAAAATGACCATGAAAAAATGACCATGAAAAAATGATCATGAAAAAATGACCATAAAAAATGACCAATAAAAATGACCATGAAAAAATGACCATAAAAAAATAACCATGAAAAAATGATCATAAAAAATAATCATGAAAAAATAATTATGAAAAAATAATCATGAAAAAAATAATCATGAAAAAATAATCATGAAAAAATAACCATGAAAAATGACCATGACAAAATAACCATGACAAAAAAGCCATAACAAAATGATCATAACAAAATAATCATAGCAAAATTATCCTAGCAAAATAAAGTTTACGTGCCCGCAGCAGATTCCGTCCACCTTATATCCCCATTTACGCACAAGCGTAAGAAAGCAAAATCGTGTGATTATGGTGTCGGGAATAGAATCCATAGCCAATTCTGCACATCAAGTGCTTTTGTCAGCCTCGAGTGACGACTTTCGCGACCCTAATCGGTCCTCAGATATACGTAGTTTAGTGGCCCGTTCTGCTTGCGACAAGCGCTTGAGACCCACACAGCGACTCCTCTTCGCGAAGATCTCCAAGCATTAGGCCAGAAAGACGTTGATCTGAAGATTTCGACGTGAAAAGCACCAGAATTGGAAGCCCAGATTGAAGCCAGCAGGACGGTTCGAAGAAGGAAGATATAAATCGACCCTAACGAAGCCTCGCCGATATCCAGGCCATTCGAGGTGCTCAAATGGAGGCCGGCGAGGTGTCTGCAGACAGCGATGATTCAGAAAACTCGTCAACACGATAGAAGCGAGGTCGGTGCGCCAACCACACCCACACCTAATTCGCACACCCGATCCGCATATTTAATTCACATGCCTAATTGATATCCCTAATTCACACAAAACTGATTTAAATGCTTAATCCATATGCTTAATCTACACAAATAGGATTAGTTCATTCAACTACAGTTACTTCATGCTTAATTTCCTCGGAGTACGTAAATTGGGTGATAGAATCAGGCCTAGTTATGGAGTAGATATACACAGTAGGGGTGTGAAGTGGCCCGTCTAGGCGAATGGCGGGATCTAATTGGCTATAGTGTGTTCCCTCCGTCTCTACCAGTGCGAATCTGTGCATTCTGAATCGTTTTTATGCTCAAATCTGATGCACAGTCCAGCATCTTTGTTACAAAACATCAGCCAGGGATACTTCATCCCTAAAGCGTGCCCTAAAGCGTATAGATGGTACCTTAAGGCGGTGATTAGGAATTGAATTCGAGGGATTTGACCATGTGAAGACAGGCAGTGTTTCTAGAAGCATGGAAGGGACTCGTCATCCATCGTTTGCAATTTTCACATGATTTGAAGACTTGCAACTAAGATAGAGCGCGTAGTAATCAAATTCTACCAGTTGACAGGAAACAATTGAAACGTAGAGAGAGGATATGGTTTTAGATGGGAGTGATCTAACTAAAGAGTGTGTACTATCTGACACTGGCGCCAAATTTCTAGCTTCGACGAGATCTCTTCCTCCACAGACGAGCTATGCGCTTTATATGTGCCAGAAAAAGGATTGGATATATATCAATATATGAGATCACAGTAGGAAGCTCAGCTCAAGGCTGATTGGAACACAACCCGGATTCGAAGAGCTTAGGGGAGGGTATTGGCTCTGGAGATGTTTACTAGCTCCGTACCCTAAAGTGAAACGTTCATTAGATTTCAGGAAGAAAACTAAATGATGCTAAAACAGTCTGGACTGACCTGAGGGTATGTGCTGGTGCCGACAGCGTGATGGGTGGCGGGTGCCGGTTGCATATCCGAGGAGCACGCTCGACGATATGTCTTGATTGCGAGACGATATGTCTTGTATGCGAGCCAGATCCCTGGTAGGGTCAAAATAGGCCCTATGAGCGGAGTGAAAATTTTGGCGGCATCGGAACTCGACAGCATGGTGGGTGGCATGGCAGGTGGCATGGCGGGGGCATGGGTGGAGTGTTGAGTGAGAAGAGTGGTCGTGGGTCGCAAGGGGACTCGGGGTTATGATTGCAATTGATCTTAATGTATCTCTAGTAGAGGTTAGGAATCCTGATCAAGAATAGGGGAGGTCAAGGATAAGGGTGCGACTCACAGTAGTACCTTCAGACGTCGAAGTGCCCAGGACTTTCCAACTTTATTCTGTTCCAAGGAAGAAAGAAGAGGTGGTAGTAGCAGAGGTATGGAACGACCCGGGTCTTATACCAGAACGGAGGCACACGTCAGGCTTGCAGCGCTGACCTTTGCTATTGGGTCGACTGAACGGAAAGCAAGTGTCCGTGCACAGTTAAGGTGAGTTTCTCTACCGTTGTGTTTATCCGCTCACGGATTGAGCAGAAATCGCAAATATGAAGACTTAAATTTACTAGTAGGCTTCCAAGTTGATTCTGGATAGGCGCATGATAATAGATTGTACCACACGCCTTGCACCTTGTGTGGCAAATACGATTAAATTTGAAGTAATGTTGCTAATACTTATGCTCAGAAACTACTACACTCCATTCCGTTTTCAAAGTATAGATAGGGGTATACCATTCTTATCTGCAGATTGGCGCATAGGGACCATTTTCAATGACAGCAAATATCGAATCAGTGATATCTTCTTCTGTGTAGGAAGGCATTTTGTCGTTGGGCTGTGAGAAGAGTTGTGCGGCTTGGCGGTCATGAGAGAATTGTACATTTGGCACACGAGGGCTGCATTTGTGTGCGGGGTTCAGACCAGAGTGCTCCCGAAGCCGTCCTCTGAATTGAAATTCGCTATCCTAGACTGAAATACCTAACCAAAGTCTGAATCTAAATAAAGTTGGCAAACGAACAGCATCAAAATCAACTAGCTTAGGTACAAGGTGAAGTTGGGTGGTGAGTGTGGTGAGTGTGTTTAAGAAGGGGGAATGTTTAGGGGGTGGGGGTGAGATAGTACTATTGCGCAAACTGACCTGGAAATAAACTCCGACCGGTCCACACCAAAACCGCGCCTTAAAGGCAAAGACACCATCATTTTCATGCTTACCAGCCAATGATCCAACTACGCCAGCATAGCAAGTCAACTTTACTAAACAAACCACATAGTCTAAAAGGTGTTTGAATCAGTGGGTGTGGGAGATAGGCTCTAATGTGAGGTATCTGAGTACCCTCCGATTTAATCTGTACGATTCTCCATTTTCTATATAAAACTATGTTTACCTCACCTAAATGCCTAACGTCAACTCAGTAACAGTTCGCAATAAATCTGCACAGCCAAGCAATATCTCACAAACTCATTGACTCATTGCTATGCTGCCCTTACAGCCCACGGATTCACTTTGTGCTTGGTTGCTAAAGAGTAACCTCCTACTCATCTTGTTCGGGGCCCAGTCGGGACTCTCGCCAATACTCAGCCAAAACAGGATGGCTGCCCATAACTTGTCGCAATCTTTCGGGTTCCATTCGGATGATCAGTGCCGCAAGATCCCAGTGTTCCTTCATTTTGACCGCATTTTCATGCTGGGTGACCGTGGTGAGCGCATCCTTGACTCCTTGCTCATAGCGGTCGAAAGCAGTAGCACGCTCCTGCTCAGAGCATCTCCAATACTCTTGAAAGTGCCTTAGTTCTAGCTTCACGCGTGCTAGGAGCGCCGCCTTCGTTTCATTTTGAGTCCTGAATTGATGAAGAACCTTTCTAAGGTTATCAGAAAGTATGCCAGTGGTACCGGTCTTGGTGACACAGTCATGTGAGTGTTGGAGGCTTTTGATTGCAGGAACACTGAGCTTGATTTCACTCTGTCCGTCTGCTAACTTCCGTGAGGATAGTCCGATCAGTTCACTTATCATCTCCGAAAGTTTATCCGCCTTAGCTATGGCCGCTTTGTTTGCAGCGTTGACAGCGCTTTGGCGCGAGATTGTTGCCTGGAGTTCTGCGGCAGACGCGCTGAAGCACACTGATTCCTGGCGGATGGCTTCTATGACAGACAGCTGGCTGTGTTCAAAGATCAAGCTTGAGTCACCCCCAATTTGGAGGTTCTGCCGCACCAAATAACTCTCAGAAGACGCATCAACAACATGCGGACTGCCGTGGCCGTTGTCGTTGTTAGCCAGATCGATCTCTGCGTTGCCGCTGCCAGCTTGGTCGGTCGATCGGGAATTACCACTGCAATGGCTGCTAAGTCTTCGACGCTTGTTTGGTTCAAATGAAGACTGTGCCCAGGTAGCGGGATGAGTATGTCCCGACGACTGGTGGAGGTGAAGACTCGCCAGTGAATTGAGCTGGTGTGGCATAGGGCTGGGAGTCGGGTCTGCCGGAAGAGCATGCGGGGAGCTTGGCTGAGCCTGTCGAGTGCTCCGTAGGTTGGTACCGTTGACGTTTTCAGAGCTGTCATTGCCAGTGGCATGGGAAACAGCCTTCAAGTTCAAGTTGGTTCTGACTGCCGAAGTCGACCCCGTGTTGACTGGTGCAGACAGAGTTGATTTGCCCGCGAGATTTACGGAGACAATGTTTTGACTGTGGTCACTGGTCTTTGATGGGATGGTGCCAACAAGCGCAGCTGGTGGCGAGGGCGAATGTGGCAGAGAGTTTGACTCATCCCTTCGACCATTAACTTGGTTTTCAGGGAGATCAAGACTCTGTTTTGAGTTGTTGTGGTCCTCTGAGCCTTCGTCGTCTTCATCGTCTTGGCCGTTGGATCTGCAGTCCTCCTCTCTCTCAGAGTCCTCATCGTCTTCGTCCTTAGATCTGTAGTCCTCATCTCCCTCAGAGTCCTCATCGTCTTCGTCC
>JACBFG010000049.1:698080-786274 GCA_013435955.1 Diaporthe sp. HANT25 | reverse complement strand
ATCGCCTTGGTCGTTGGATCTGTAGTCCTCATCTCCCTCCGAGTCTCCATCGCCTTGGTCGTTGGATCTGTGGTCCTCATCTCCTTCAGCGTGCTGATCTCCTGCACTGAAGTCCGCTCCTTCTTCTCTATCATCCTGTCCCTTGTCTTCTCCCACAATGGCTCCCCCACCGTCATTTTCTTCTGCGTCTTCATTTTCTTCAGAGACATGAGAGCTGCCTTTGCGACTTGTCTCAAGCTGGTCACGGACTGCCTGGACGTCTTCAGGGGCCAGGCGAGTCTTCTTTGGGAGTTGGACTACCACGTCAGAGCCATTTCGCCTTGTCTTGGACTTTTGCTTGACCCTCATGTCTATTTCTTTTATGAGGGCGCGGGCAATGCGGTCTTTCAGCCTGGATTTATCAGCAGAGTCCTTGGGCTGCTGCCGCGTCGTCGCGGATGGCGGGGCTGGACCTGGGTGGGCTTGAGCTTGGTCAAACTTGTCGAAATAGCGTATGAGGGCACTCAGGGAGCCTAGAAGCCCTACAGACCATTTGGAAGGGCACAGCTCAGACCGTCCGTGTGAGGTGAAAATCTCCTTCGGCCACACTCCAAGACGGTCGTAGATCCGTTTCGCTGGGTCGTCGTGGCGTTTAGATGAGCAAGGCGATGTCATGCCGTTGGCCAGAGACATGATCAATGTGTAAGCTTGGTATGTTCAATTGGCACAATAGATGGGTTGATGGACGTTAGAAACAAAGAAGGTAAAGGACAGTGGAACGAGAGTAGGTGCAGGACATGCTAACCATAGTCCAATGTTATGACAACAAGCTGTCGCCTGCAGGTGTGGGGCGCAGTGCGATTGCGATAAGCCATGGTGACACAAACTATGGTGGCAGGACCATTCTTTGCGACGGTATGGTGATGGAATCCTCTAATGGTCTTTCAAATAGAAATTAGGGACCTACAGGGAGGTAAAAGAAGCAGAACATGGCCAAGTTTTCACTTGCTCCAGCCTTTACTGGCTGGCTATGCCATTCACATGCCCTGCAGTCTATGGCGCCCCCATTAAAGTTCAAGAGCTTCAAAGCATACAGGTTTTGAGGCTGCTTGAAATGCTAAACTTTACCTAGACGTGATTTACCATGTACGAAATCAGGTTCTTGGGCCAATGTAGGCTTTGAATTGGCCTCGTCCTGTCTCTGGTACTTGTTGATGCTGAGGATGATAATTCCGAGGGTATCACCCAACTGAGCTCGACCAAGGGCCTGAAGTTAGTGGGCGCTGGTGTTAGTGCCAGTACGTGGTGATGTTGATGCCAATGTAAATTTTCAACGAACAAGCAAATGCGATATGACTAGCACTTAGCCTGCTGACTTTACCATATCTACCTGAGCAGCACACAATTGACGACCATGTCGAAGGAAATGGGCAGCAAACGTCGAACGGTACCAGAGCTCATATTCAACCTATCGAATTTGCCTTCATAGTATTCCATAGCTTCTTGTATGAACTGACGTTTCCATCATGAGCTAGTTATTATCATGATTTTTAATCGTAACCTTCCATCAGGACTTTTCCCATAACCCTCAAGTGCTTCTCATGACTTTTTGTGGATGTAACGACTGTCTCTCCATATTTTTATGTTCTGTGCTCTGAGGAGAAAGCTCGAGCCCGTGAGAGGGTATACAGCATGCAAATACAACTACAATGTCAGTCAGCTTATCACGATCATGAATGTCTGCAGGGTTGGTGTAGTTCTGGTCATTGTTAGGTTAGGTTGCCAGTCTGCACCGTGGGCAACGAAGTGCCTAAATGTTGCGCAATTGCCACCAGCTGGTAATTCAGCGATAGCTATTTTAACATTCAGTGTGGAATGCCAGGCCACCACCTAATTTCACATTTTTCATCACCATGATATTTCCTGACTATGACTCTTCTATCATCACGACTTTCTCGATCATGACTTTCTCAATCACGACTTTCTCAATCACGACTTTCTCCATCACGACTTGTTTTATGATAATTCTCTCTATGTGTATAGTTCAACGCTTCGAGGGGGAAAAAAAGGGTGATCAGTCACTCAATCGCCCATCAAGGGGGGTTTCACTGTGACCAGTCATAGGCCCGTAACCAGGTGGCCAGTCACACCATCGCCACCCACCTTCTAACCAGTCACCGCGTACTCCAGATTGACTGGTCCTGCGTTGAGGCCAAGACCTCAAGCGTTGCCTAGAAACCAGTCATCACCGGGGCCACGCCAGCCACCTCCCCACCAGTCGTACTGGATTAACACTCCCAATAAGCTTTCCCGATACCACTCATCACAGAGGTACAGCCATCCATTCGGACACCACATGCCAGTACTGCATTACATTGCTTCCAAATATTATGGCCACCTCGGCCATTGATTGAATAGCAGCAAGCAATTTTGTATAGTATTTTTCTTTTTCGGCACCCCAAGAAATCACACCAGCCTCAAGTGCAACCCCGGTGTAACGGCACAAACAACTGCGCTATCACAGATTCAGGCATTTAGTGCCCGCCAGCTATAGTTGGCCAAAGGCCCGCTGCAGGGCGAGATAGTCCCAGCACGCATGAAGGCGCCCAGCTCGCCTTTGCAGCGCTGTCACTTCAGCTAGGGGTATGTATGACTGTATAACCACTGTCCGGCAGTTGGGAAAGGTGCCGCGAGTCCCGCCAAACAGGCATCTCCTAGGGCCCACGAGGCCGCCAGTGCGGCCAGCTGGCGCGCCTGACATAGCCAATTCGAAAGCGGTAGCGCGGACCGCGTCACAGGCATTACACATAGTTATCATAGCCAGTGAGACGCGTCTCTATGGATGACCCAGTAAAACACCGGCATTCAACCCCCGAAGCATCCCACAGCTTTGACATTTAATATTTAAACGTCACAGGGTACACATTTAACGTTTCTGGTCTTACTTATGAGCATACCTGATATTTGAAATGAGTTCTCGCGCCCATCAATGCCGGACAAACCGACACGGAGCCAGACCGGTTTTGCCACAAGACTGAGCAGACAGTTACTCCACAGGCAGGCGGTGAACATGAGGGAATAATATGTATGTTAGCCTACAATGTTGTGCCTTTTGCCACTAGAGTGGCTCATTGTGAGGCTTTCAATTTCAGACGGCGGAAATCTTCCTATTCAGAAAGCTTCATGGTCGCAAATTCTCCGGCGTGCCTACCACATGTTACGTCCGGCTCGTAGCGCTTTGACCAAGCAGAAGCAGACCAGGGTAATCCAATGTCTGGACCAAGACATATGCCCGGCGGTGCAGCGAGGTTTTCTCGAACTATGACCTTTACACATCGGGTGCAAAGCGTATGCTGTGCAAGACTAACTCCATTAGTGAAAAGACTGCCTCTATCTTGAAACCAGCGGGAAGGTCGAGCAGACCGCAGATCGCCCACAGGAGTAATCATCATCAGGTTTTGACCGGGGACGAGAGATAAGTCCGCGGATTCATTTGAGAAACAGAGTTATTACCGCACTTGGAGACTCAGGTGCCAGCTGGCTCGCAGACTCTTGCATCGTCATGCAGTCCCCTGGAGCCGATGTCTTCCTCTAAGGGCTCGTCCATACAAGCGGCGCATATAGGTAGCAGCTTGGGGGAGCAACAGGTTGCGAACTCGTGGGTCGTGCGGTAGCATTGAGGTTGGGGAGGAGCTGATGTTAATAAGGTTTTCCGTGGCGTGGTCAGACAGGGGCCTCGCGTCTCGGCATGAGATACGAGTGGCCGGCCGCTCCCAACTCCAAACGAGCCATCTCCATGAAACGCGGAAGACAATGTGCAGTCTTTCAGGACCCGAATCCTACCCGAAGTGCCAGACACCGAAATAAGATTCTCGTTACCAGAAGTCTCTGATCACCGCCAATCTTGGTGCCTGAAAGTCATCTCCACCATCATTCATCAAACGCCCAGCAGGAGCTCTGGGCCTGGCTCAATCCTGACCGCGGGAACAGTTGTGATGGCCGATAGGATTTGGAGGCCTGTCTGCAAACTCTGATATTTATATCGCATCTCGTTTAGATCTTCATGAGACAGAGACGCTGTGGACTCTTGGAGCTCGGACTACCGTGCATTTACCCCAGGCCGTCAGCCCGTGTGCGGGTTCAAAGGTTGCCGATCTCTTGAGGTTTGATGACACGCCCCGTGCTGCGCAGTGTCTGGCAGCTTGGCACGAAACTTGTTCCTGGCGGCGACCTGACGAAAACCCAAATCATTCCGGCGGGCATGAAGGTTTCCGAATTTTCCGCATCGCCAACACGATGTAAGGTATCTTGATGCATGCATTGGGGACTCGCCACTGTACCGGATCACACGCTTAAAGCCGGTAAGTTGGGGGTGGAGGGTTGGACTCCGGTCACCATTTTGTCTGACCCTGGCACGTCACATTCACCTCGGGTCGCTCGATGATGGGTTACGGCTTGGGTAGGGGTAAAGGCGGTGTTCTGAAGTCACACCTTGCCCGTTCGCAGAGCTGTAACGCGCGTTGATCCAGGAGGGCGACTGCTGGGTAGAAATTACGCGGCGCTGAAATGATCATAGCCCAAGAAATTGGCATGGATTTTGCAAGGCCACGTCAGGCTTGGAAGAGGATTAAAGTTTGATTGTTTGGTGGAATACAACGGCCAGGTCGTAATGCGGAGTAAAATGCAGCCCAGATGTTCCGGTGTCGTACTCGCCAATGTTATCTTACTTGGCCACTCCAAAGCCCTCAGATCGCAAGACTGGTAACCCAATTTAACAGCACAGGCTCGCTTACTGCCGATGATTAAGACCGTGGGTTGCAAACACGGCTTGACTGAATATGCCGTCCTTTCTCGGCATGCAATGGTATGAGCTGAACGCGGAAGACTGCATCGTATGCCTTATAGGGTGAACTCTTCGCGGATCAGATGCTTGAACCCGCCGCGGAAAGCATAGCCTCTCCAAAATTCCCAGCCATGATTACGCGTGATTTCAAGGGGCAAAATGTAACAGTGAGCGCGGATCATATCCTGTTGTCCAGAAGAGCTTAGGCGCGTAGCTTTTCAGATGAATCCCCAACATGCTCAGCGCCTAGACAAAGTTCGGACGAGAAGGAGGCGTAGACGCAGAGGCATTGGGCTTGAGAGCACGGCCTTTGAAGATGAAGTCCTAAGTGAAAGTTAGCTGGGCGTTTCTCACTTCGAATGTCAGAAGTTCATCACTGGTGGAATGTTATTGATGAAATGTGTGACCTCAACGTTACAGGCACAAAGTACAGTAGCTGTAGCTGGAGGGTAACCGTAGCTGTTTCCTTGTGATGGTAATCTTCACAGCGGCCTACCTGAACGAGAAGACCAATAGGCAGAGAGGCCAAGCCCTGTTCAGGCGAGCTCAGCTGCGGGTTCCATGCCTGAAAGGGAGCTTCCCCGAGATCGATCGCCCGCCAGGTTAGGTGCTATCCCTGTCCAAAAAGCTTGACCAGCTAATGAATCCCAGCGTGCGCGGGAGGAGCCATGAGGAGTGCCGGAATTATTACACGACTGATCACTCAAACGGCACGTGTACGCGACGGGACAAACGACAGCCCGTGCGTAAATCTGAGGGCCGTCGAGATCGAGGGTTTCACCGGATTCTCGGGTCGTAAGCTGCCTCGAGAGCACACTCCCTCCAAGCTCCCAAGAGCGTTCCATATCAGTATCAGGAGGCTCACTAGCCCGAGTTTATCGGGAAACACAGCACACAATCACCAACTCAGCCGGAAGCCAGTCACCGGCGTAATATCGGGTGCAACCATCTGCAGGACAGAGCATGTCTCCAACTTTTCCATCGTTCAGCCCAGCCAGCGCCAAACTCTTCCAATCATCATCACATTCCCGAGTGGCGGGACGCGACCAAAGCACGGGAACGAGACATGCGTATTTAGAACGGCCCGTCTCCACTCGGAACTAGGTCGCTAATATCAGCATGATCCGTGATATTATAGCTCTCGTTAAAGGTTCCTGCGACTGGTTCGCATTTTGGGCCCTGTAAAGCCAAGCATTGCCCCAGCTGTGGCCCGCGCTATCGTGGGCTGATCCACTCGTGAAAGACTAGACACTACCTCGATGAGCATTCGAGGCCAGCTCAGGCACGATGTTGCAGACCGACCAGCAGAGGCAGGACAGCCTCATCGTTCTGTCCATCGTTCTGACAACACTATCCAGTAAGGCAGATCCACAAGTTTCTGACATTGTTCGGCGGTGGAAGAGCTTGAGAGTGCTGACCTTCCTTGTCCCAGCATTCATTGTTGCGGTACGGTCATTAATACGCTTCGTCATCGTACGGAAGCCTGGTTACGATGAATATACCATAATCGTGGCCTTATTCTTCACTGTCGGCTACATGATCGAATTGTTGATCCTGAGAGGGGACCACGTCGGGTTTCCGGCCTCGACGTTGACTATGGACAACATGTTGGGGATCTTACAGACGACACTTGCCATCGAAGTCACTTATTATCTCATTATCGGCTTCATCAAGACCTCCATTCTTTGCACTTATCTGAGATTTGGTACGCTGAACCGATTCCTGGACCTTAGTCGCAGTTATTGACCGATGCTCGCAGCTGTATCCGAGATCTTTCGTAATTTGTGCTACGGCACTATCATCTTCCAATTGGCGTTCACAGCTATTTGCATTTGCGTGACAGTCGGTCAATGTCAACCACTGAGCAAGCTGTGGGACCTAGCCGGGACACAGCCGGGCTCTTGTATCAACACGACGGCATTTTTTTATTGTATGTATTTGCTCCCGCGCCACCCTTCGCGTGTGCATGAATAAGTACTGACTTTCCGGTAGCGACCTCAGGTGTGAACATCATAACGGATTTTTGGATCATAGCGCTGCCCATCAAGACCTTGAATGGGTACAAACGGCCACTGCAGGAGAAGATTGCTCTCGCTCTTATTTTTGGCGCCGGTATCTTCGCTGCTATAATGTCGTGCGTGCGTCTGCAGAGCATCTACACGTATACGTTGGCGACCGACCCGTTCCGCGACGCTATTGCAGTAAGCTTCCGCTATCTTTCCTACGTTCAGCTCTTAGCGAGAAACTTAACTGACCGGTATACACAGGTAAACCTTTTCTCACAAATTGAGATCAACGTCGCCATTCTCTGCGCGAGCCTTCCAGCCTTGAAACCGATCTTTACACCGCATCGTTTGCAAGAATTCAGGAACGGGCGGAAGTATCAGTACCGTCCACAGGATAAACTGGACTCCGAAAGCCAAAGGAGTGCCTTCAGCAGGAAGAGATCGCACCCGGAACTTTACCCGGACACCTTCGACCTCACAAAGCTATCCGCTTTCGACCGAAACTCGACAGCGTCTCTCGGCGGCACCGATAAGGACGAAGTCGTATTCAATAAGGCATGGGTCCCCCCGAACTCGAAGATCGAGGACATCGAGGACGAGGCGGTCTTCGACATGCCAACACAAAAGGCTTTCCATCCGGTATAATACGTGATGGCTTGGCGGTGAATCATAAGAGCAGATGCCCACAAAGGATGACTGTTCAATGTACAATCTTATGGCAACTGGAGGAGTTTGGGCACCGGTTCATTGGTAAAAGGAGTTCGTGCGCTTTCGAAGGGACTCCTCAAGGCTTCGGTTCACAGTACGAACACTTTGAGACCTCGGTCCCTTGATGGGCTTGTCATGGTCGTGTGAGCATCGTTGGATATACCAGACTTTCGCTTGTTATGAGCTACTGAATCAGACTGTATCGACATATGGAATATAATGTAGATATAAACCAATATTAATCCATCGGGACATTCAATCTCAGCTTTTGGCTACTGCCGCACGGGTCTCAACCGTACATTGAAAGGTCGCTTGTCCCACACGATGAAGAGGTTCTTCTGACCTTCCGCCCAGTGCCTGCTGTCGCTCTGCAGCTCCATGTCAAAGTTGTATATCATATGAGCAAGCACGAGGCGTAGCTCCATAGCAGCGAGTCTAGAAAATGGCAGTTAGTTCCAGTTCCAGTTCCAATGACTTCCAAATACACGCGAAGCACCTGCAAGGGATGGCAACAGGCTTACCCCCTTCCTATGCAATCTCTTGTCCCCGTGAAAAAAGGCTTAAAAGCGTCGCGGTCATCGTTGGAGTACTGGGAATCACCAAGAAATCTTTCGGGGTGGAATTCGTCCGGGTTCTGAAAGAGCTTGGGGTCCCTGTACATCGACCAAATCCATATCCCCACCACCGTCTACGTTATCCCACGACGTCAGCATAAAGTAGTGTGTTGGACCCTACATTGAGGAGTCACATCCATACCTTTGGTGGGACGGGGATGCCACAGATAATGTCGTTGTCCCCAGAGATCCGAAGTGAGGGCACACCAGTTTGCGGGTAGAGTCTGAGAGCCTCCTCCGTGCAGGCGACGAGATAGGGCAGACGGCTGTTCACAGCGTCCAACGAAATCTCAGCTTGCGACTTGAACGCGGATCGAACTTCCTGTTTCAATCTCTCCAGCTTGTCCGGGTTCTCAAGCAGAAAAGAGGTGACCGCGGTCAGAACACCTGCCGTCGTTTCGCTTCCGGCACCAATGAAGACAGTGGCATGAGAGATCATGTCGTTGACCGTGAGGTTCTGTATAATTATCAGCACAGATTCATCAGATCGAGGCAAGAAGTTAAAAAAAACCCTACTCACCCACTCGTCCTTTTGCATGATGATCGGATTAATCATATCGGGACGATCAGTTCCTTGAGCCATGCGCCTTTCCATCATCGGTCTAACCATGTTATTGTGCATCTCAAACCCTCTAGTCGCCACGGTCGCGAAGAGCCAGTTGGAAACTTTCTTTGCGACTGGATACATGCTCGCCGCTGTCAGTAGCCACATGACCTTACCTGCGTCGGTCATGCCCCTAATCCAAGGGTGGAAGTCTGCGCCGTTCAGGCAGCCGAACGACTCGCCCAACGCCAGGTCACCGATGATGTCGAACACGGTAAAGCGATACCATCTCTCCAAGTCGACAACGGCAGATCCGGACTTCTCGGCGTACGTGCTGAGACTGCCTTTTGAAGGTTCTTGAGCGACGCAAGATTCTCTCAGTCTCTCGATGAGGTTGTTGATATACTTGGCGATCAGCCCCTCTTGCGCCCTCAAGCTTTGGTCACTGAAGCCTGGGGCCACGGCTCGTCGGAGCATCTTGTGATGGTCCTTATCAACTGTGTTCTGCAAATGTGGCGGCATGAACTCCGGGATCAAGTACGCCTCTCCCCACTTGGCCAGCTCCTTGGACCCGCCGCCCATGACATCTTTCCATGCAGACGGGTCCGCGAATGCCAGCTCGTTCGGCGCGACGCGTACGACGGGACCATACTTGCGGTGCAGGTCAGCGGTGTCGGTGTGAAGGCGACCATTGAGGATGGAGAGTGTATACGGGATGCGCGAGGCCCGGCGGACCAAGGGTCCAGGGAAGGATGACAGCGGGTGGAATTGGAGATTGTAGATGATGTTGACGACGAAATAAATGACCGCCACGAGCTGGGCGAGGCCAATCGCCTCGCTCAGACTGAGGCCAATTGGCGACGGAATCACCGCCATTGTGGGAAGTGTGCCTGTTTGCAGAGACAGAACTTCAAGTTTCCAGGACAGCCGGTGCTGTGCAGCGTGTCATCCTGTCTCAGCGGGGAGGGGCGAAGGATCCCTGGCCCCCAAACCTTAAACGCTAGAGCACAGCAGGGTTCCTGACATCATACCGGAGTTCAAAAGCTTTCTTCCGAAACCATGTCTTGTGGAACATCTTCAGGCAGCTTACAAGCCATAATAATGGTCTCAATTATCTAGTATGTACTGTTTTGATAGCAACGTATATGCTGTATGCAGGTAGAAGAGAGCAGCTGGGATCCAAAGTGTTGCAAACAGATTGATTCACTCTCGATCGTCTTCACAAGATATTTATGACTGCCCGTCTCGTCTGCGACTGATGGTTCTGAGATCCCAACGATGAGGTGATCATATTTGTCCATTAATGGTCGATGCTACACAAACACAGAGTCTGGTCGGGTTGGACATCATGAGACTATAAGCCATCCAAGATCTGGGATGATGTTGATTGAGCCCGGCCTGAGCCATCCATGCCGTTATTTGCGATAGGATCGGTGTATTGTAATTGGACTAATGGACGAGCCTCGTGCGGTTACACAAGGCTAGAGCCACCAAACTGATGTTGGACAGCAGATTCTGTGGAAATATGGGCCTTTAGAGATGAAGAGATTGCCACTCTCTTATGCAAGATACAATACATTCGATGTTCATGGTCCCGAGGACTAAGAGGCAATCGTGGATTCGAAGATCACGCAAAGTGGTACTCAGTTGTGTCTGCAAGCATTTGAAACCTTCAATCATACTAGCATCCCTCGAATGTTCCAGTATTCAGTGTTTGCCAATGCAATATAGGAAGAACCGTGTTGCTATTGCATGGGCATAAAGACAAGTGAAATTGGTTGTGCTTCTTGCTCAGTCCCGCAGTTCAGGAGCATCACTCAAGTTGACTGGCTTTGAAAACCCAAGCCAGCGTTTGACAGATACCCATAATGGAGCGAAAAGAACAAGCTTTGAAGCAATGGCAAAAAGAATCCGCGTGCCAAATTTACTGGAGTCAAAAGGCTGTGTTCACAGAGGTTAGTGACGGCGGGACAGTTATCATGAGGTGCACAACACATACGATTGTTTCATTTCCACCACTCTTCTTCACCCATTCGAAGGTGCGTGGAATCATCTCGTCCTCAAACGTCTTGCACGCATCTTCGATGTGTTTGTCACTCAACTCACCCGACCTTGCCCTCGCAGCAAGTTCAGTAAGCAAGGGCAAGGCCATAGCAGCATCTCGCATGGACTGGTTACCACCTTGCCCCCTATATTACCACATTGTAAGTGATACATCTCCACAGGGCTATGGGAACGGCGTATTACCTATACGGAAACATTGCATGCATCGCATCGCCCAAGAGCCAGATATGGGGGTTGCCTTTCTCTGGTGTGTCCTTCGAGTTGACTCTCTGTCTCCAATCTTTCGGCGGGCGTGAACTTGTTCGAGCAGGGTACACTATGAAGTCCGAGTCACGAACTACCTCCAGGGCTTGGTGGCTGCGCAACTGTCAGAGACAATCCTGAATTCATGATTGCGGTCACATATCGCAAGTCACTAACAATTGAGGTGCCCAACCAGCAAACCCTTTCGAAACAAAGCTCCATTTCTCGGCGGGACTGAGGTCTTTCAAATTCGGCGGGGCAGTTTCGATCGGAAATGCGCCACCAACCGAGCAAGACGAGAACTCATCGTAGGAGGACTTGTCCTCTGCATCCGGTACGTATGCTGGAAAACAATGAGTGGAAGCATTTCCGACGATGGAGATTGAAGCTAGCTCACCAGAGAAATAGAAAGTCTTATTGTCTGCGAAGGCCAACACAGGGCCGGAACTGAACTCTCGGCCCAAACCAAGCAACTTCTCGGTCTGTATCTCCTGTTTTATGAGCAACTGGACATGAGTCTTGATTTCCGTGAGATTGTCCAATCCCAGCTGTTGATTCACCTGTACGCTTGTATAAGCACGAGAGGTCAAGACAAGGCAGTGGTGAAGGAAGCATCATTACCTTGGAACTACTCCCATCAGCACCAACCAGTAGGTCGCACTCATCACTCGACCCGTCATCGAAGAAGACCCGCACCCGGTCACGCCCGTCAGCATGGTAAACCTCGTACTTGATGAACCTCTTCTGATACTGGACGACACCCGCCCGTGCCAATGGCGCAGCCAATGCATCGCGCAAGATCCCACGCTTTATAGGCGCTGACTTGGTATAGTCTGGGAACGCCTTGAGGTCCAGGAGTAGTCTGAAGTCCTTGTGCCGCAGCACCGACGCCTGCCCCTTCCTCCCGCCGGCACGGCCGAACTTTGCGACCACAGACGATATCTCGGCCTCCGACATACAAGCGCGGAGTCCGATGAGCGCAGACTCGCCCAGGTGGATCTGGTATCCACCGCTGCTGTTGTTCTCCTCGCTGCGCTCATAGACTGTGACGGGGATGGAGGCATGAAGCAGGCCGTTGGCGAGGAGGCTCCCGGACAGGCCTGCTCCGATGATGATCACTTTGAAAGAGTGTGTGGCTTGTGTTTCGGCCATTTTTGAAAGATCGTGGATGTCTCACGACCAGGCGTGCAATTGAATCGAACATACGAGTGTGTCCGTCTTCACTGTCCTTGTGGCTACCCCTAGATGCTGCGTTCCGTAGTGGGGTTCGGGATCGTCTCGAGAACTTTGGATCAATAGACGAAATTCTGTGGCAGTATCAACCACGAGCGCTTTTGAGGCAAGATAAGAGATATCGTGAAATACGAGATTTTCCAAAACCAGAGATGTTGATTAAGCATGAGTTATGCTTCATACATTGCCCTGTGCCGCTGACATGTCAGGCGTCTCATATCTTGGATATATCAGCTACCAGAAGCTCTCGGCTCCACATACCGGCGGGCATTCCGAGCAGCCCCGCCCGCATCCCGTGCGATATACATGGGTTGGAGGGAATCATTTAAAGTCTGACGTCTGGGGTAGGACCATTGCCAACTTTAAAACCCACACAGAAGACATCGCGGGGTCATGATAAAGTCCGGGGAAGCCAATCACACATCCACACTCCGGAAAACCCGACACTCCTCAGCCAGTGGACCGTATGCCCAGCCTCAGATTCAGAAGCCTTCCAACCTGGCCTTGGCGGAGAGACTCTGTAGAATCCGGGCGTTTTGGTATGAGAAAGGAGCAAGCCCCGAGCGAACGATCGTTCACGGCGCATGCACGGGACGCATTCCTCATATAAAGACATAGAGCGAGTCTGAGACAGTGCATCATATCACTTTATACCACGATGGCACACGAGTTTCATATGTAAGCCCTGAGTAGAAAGTTTCAGGCCCTAGAGCTCTCCCATTTTTGTAACAGCGCTCTATCGTAGTAATGCCTGTTCATCAAAGTCCCGTTTTCCTGGTCATAACCTAAAGCGATTGTTCACTCATCCCACAACACCATCGACCAGCTGCCACCATCAGGCAACGCAACCTTTGCGGTCCATTGAGGGACCGCCTTCTCGTCGCTTATGATGCCTGTGATGGGGTCTCTGCGAAAGACTGAAATCCTCCCCGGTGTGGAGTATTGATTCCCCACAGCAATCAACGTACCGCCTGCGGTAATGGAAAAACTGCGTGGCCACCTACCGCCGGACGCTGAGAGCTGGATGAGCCTCAGGTCACCAGAATCAAGGTCCACCTCATAAGTGACAAGCGTGTCGCTCGTTTCTCCCTGATAAATACTTCTGCTATCATTTCTGGAGGACAGTATCAGATGATTGTGCTCTGCAAGCGAGATCTCCGCAGGAATGGAAATGTCGAGCCCGAGACCATCGCTGTAGCCAGTCTAGAAGATGCTGTCCCTGTAGACGGGTTTGAACTCCAAGTCACCGAAACTATCGTGATAAATGACCTCGAATCCAAATAAAGAGCCGGTAAGCTCCCCGAGCACGTACAAGAAAGTCTTGTCAGCGTTTCCATTCACGAAGACACCGTGTCGAGCGCCATTCGTGGCACTGCTAGGGTCCAGAGGCTGAAATCCGATCTCATCTAGTCGCCAGTCCCAGGCGCCCACTCTGTATTTCCGGATGGCGTCGGCACCACGGTCGAAAGCCACGCCAAATCGATTTGTTGGGTCAACGGCGGTGCCGTGATTATATGATTGGTTCTGAAGTGGTGGGTATTGTCCTGGCTGCAGACTGTGCTCGTAATGGAATCGCTGAAGCTCGACCAGGTCGCTTGTATTGCTTTTATCGATCACAGACAGGCCTGCGCCGGCGTAGTGAGCCAGAGCCATGCGATTTGGCGCATATGTGTTCCCTGCTGCCGGCCCAAACATGGTGGTGATGTTGCTAGTAACACCGAGTGTCTCTGCGTTCAGTGCTGCAAGAGATCCGGCATTTTGCAAGGTCTAACGCACGAATGGTTACTTGAAGGGTTATCTCCGGGGCTTTCTTTAGGATGGATTTTGCAGACTCACGTAGGCTTCGTTGAGACATAGCAAAATACCCCGGGATCTGTCCAACTCCAGCCACGCGGGGTTGTAGCCACAATTATGGGTTTCAGCGAACAAACTGAGCGAGTATCCGCCATCGCTTTCTTTGAGCGACAGACGTGAGACTGTTCCTCCATAATTTGCTGCGTACAAACTCCGTGTCTGACTTGAAATGACGAGCTTCAGACACAGAATAGCTATCCACCGTCCTGCCGACGACATTATCAAGTAGAGAATTTGCTCAAGCTTCTCGGAAGGTACCCGTTGCGCTCATAATCGCTGCACTTTGAGTATGTCCGGAACGAAGATCGAAATTTACCGTTTCAAGTTCTGAGAGCACTCCATGGCCTTTATGGCTGATTGAATTCGGGGTTGGAGAGCAGACTACACCTTGGTGTTCTTGGCATAAGCTGACTGTGAGCTTTGTATTTCAGTGCTACCTGGGCAGGTAATGGTGATGAGTAAGTATCGGATGTGATTGGCCTTCACCCAAAGCTAAAACATTTTAAAGAAGGATGAAGATCATTGTGCTTGATAATGCCCTACCAGAACTGGCTGGTTCGAAGCCGAGCGTCTCTCAATGGAGACACGTACTGATGATGAGACTTGCAGTAACAGATTCCATATCTGTGATGTCGACTTGTAGTCTAAGAAATTATTGGACGCGTATGAGAACCATGATAACTATGCCTCACTTGTGAAAAGAGGTTCGATTTATCAGGGACGAGTCCCGCCTCTGGTAAAGCGACAGCCCTCTAAAATAAACGCCAGGCTCTGAAAAACAACTTTGCCAAATAATCTTTACCTCTTGCTTGATCAAGTAGTGTACCTGAACAGTGGCGACTTGGAACCCATACCAATCAGTTCATCCTCGCTGTACATCGCCCGAATCTCAGCTTCAGACATCTTGGCCCTCTTCTTGTTGCTCAACACATAGGATGCCTCCAGACCCAGAGCAACTAGAACTCCAGAGAGGCCAAAGGCAATCGCCAGGCCGAAGCCGGTGGGGTAGGCCGGCGCTTCGCTCTCCAGATACATGAAGCTTCCAATAATACCTCCCACGTTGCCGATGCAGATAGCAAAAGCTACACCAATAGCCCGCTGGCCGGCTGGGGCAAGATTGTTCGCGTTCCAAGAGCTACCAGATGGCTGGACCGGATAAATGCCAATGCACGCCAAGATGGCGCTGAACATGGATGCACCAACGTTTCCTGCAAGATCGCCTTTGAACGAGATGATGATGCTGTATGCAACCGCAATTAGCATCAGAGGAATGGCGACAAATGGCATGCGCCAGTAGTAGTGGTCGGAGAGCCGGGCGAAGAAAAGAGCTGAAAGAGCACCGGCGATGTACGGAGGGGCCGTCATCAGCTGAGCGTTGGTGTTGGTAAAGCCCATGGCCTTGGTGATCGAAGGAAGGGTGAATTTGTTGCCTGTTAATGATGTTAGCATAAGTATCTTAGTGAGTCTACGTTGTTTATCAGCTTACCATAAGAGCAAGCGGAAATGGCGAGGAGAATGTAGGCCTGTCCATACACCCTTGGGTTGGTGATAACAGCCACAAGCTCGCTCCAGTTGAATCGGCCTTCTTTCTCCTCCGTGACGCGACCACCCTGCTTGATGAAAGTCTGGAGCTCCAAATATCTGATCTCCTCGGGATTGAGCCACTTTCCAGAGAGCCGAGGTGAGTCGATCAGCAGGAAGAAAGTCATGACGCCCAAGATGATGGTAAGGATTCCCTCCAGAATAAATATCCATTGCCACCCGCTATATCCGCCGACACCATCCATTTCTGCGATACCAGCTGCGAGGAGACCTGAGAATGCCCCCGACAGTGAGCTGGCACAGTAGAAAATGGAAATTCTCGTAGCAAGCTCCTTAGGCATATCTAAAGAGGAATCAGAATGTGGAAAGCACACGAGCGAGCATCAAAACACTTACACCAGAAAGTACAGAGGTATACGGCACCTGGATAAAATCCAGCTTCAAGAGAGCCCAAAATAAGACGGAGAATCAGAAGGCCGGGGAAGTTCTTAACAAAACCATGACAGGTCATGACGATGCCCCATGATGTAACTAGTATTCCAAGGTAGACTGATGGCCGGCTAAACTTCTTGAGCAGGACGTTGCTGGGCACCTCTAGGAGGACGTAGGGAACGAAGAAGATAGAGTTGCAAATATTGTACTGGACTCCGGAGAGGCCGAGGTCCTTGTCAAGACCCTCAATCTTCGCGTTTCCAATGTTCGCTCGGTCAAGTTGGGAGATCAGGTATAGGCAAGCAAGCATTGGGACGAGGCGCCAGTCCTGTGAAAATTTCAATATCAGCAATTGAGCTTTCTTCGTGTTGCAAGAGGAAATTTTGAAGGTATTCAAAACCACTCACCACTTTTCTGACCAATTTCGACCTTCTCTCCGGGGGAAAGCTCTCGTAGAATTCCGCATCGTCATCAGTAAGGCCGAGAACATGAATGTTTGCGATGACACGAGACGCGCTTTGCTTGTCAGGACGATCGCCTTCCTCGATGCTGCGGTTGTCGACCATCGTAATATCTGGCTTGTCTGCCATCTTGAGATTTGATAAGACTTGAAAAGACTGCAAGATAATTCAATGGAAGAAAAAGGACGTGAATATGACCGACAGCCTTGCTGAGAAGGCGACGACGTGTTTAGCCTCGGATCAGCACGACCAAGAACACCAGCGGTGAGGCGGATGTTGATGGTTACAAAACTCGTGTGTCTAAGAAGAGGACAGCTCGAGCGTGGCCGATGGTGAAATTCGGCTCACGGTAACAGAGTATTGTCTTTAGACTTATATCAAAGAATACTCATAATAATAGTTGTACATTACCAACCTCCCGGGCCCCCGAAGCAACCACAATGGCGAGATTCTGGGTGTTGGGACCCAGCCTTTCGGGTTCGTTTCCCTTGGCAGGGGGCCAAGCTTCTTCCCCAGACTGTTGTGGTGCGATGGGGCTCGACCAACGCGGGGTCCCCGCATGAAAATATGGACCTCATTTCCGGATTTATGCAGACGGATATGCCTCTGATTCGACGACGCGCCTCGGCCCACGCGGCTTGCACTTTTACGAAACTACCCATGACGAAAATGGCTTAGGTCTGTCTTCCCCCCACAGACTGCTGGCCAAGATAGCATGCACAGATGACCCGAGGAAAACCCATCGAAAAGCGTCGAACACCACTCTCGACGATTTCCGCTCGTCGTCGGAAAAGGACTTCGACTCGCGCCCACGCCCTCTTGGAACCCTGCCCGCGCGAGCTCCTGGGTGGAGCGATGCCGCAATCGCTGCGGTGAGCCTTGGATGTAAGCGTCGAGCCCTGCCGCGGATATCCAGGACTTTGCTGTCTCTCGTCCGAAGATGTTGGGCGTACACCGCCGCAGCAGCCAGGACGATGATACAGCAGCAGGAGGAGCAGCATCTGTCAACGCATCATCAGACCCACAGAGCGCACTCATGGTTGCCTCGCCCTCGCTGTCTGTGTCACCCAGTACGCCCCTGCACGTCCTGGCCCATGCCTCCACACAGGAGCGGAAACGCAGCGTTTCCGAATCTGCAGAACGGCCTGTCAAGCGGAAGATCGTAAAGGTTACGCGCGCTTGTGATATCTGCAAGGTATGATACAATCCGGCGTTCAGAGCGGTCGTCCCACCTTCCTCCGTCATAGGCCGAAGCTGACCCTCGAGGAAAACCTAAAGGCACGGAAGGCGAGATGCTCCGGCACGCTGCCCTGTGATAGCTGCGTCAAACGGGGCCGCTCCCGAGACTGTCACTATGATGCAAAGTATAGCCGAGGAAGGCCTGTGAGTCCGCCGAGACTGCCCGATCGGCGAGATTCCTACTCTTCTGGCGACCGTGATGTCGTGGAAGGCAATGGCCATGGCCGCCAAGGCCTGGATGGCAGCAACGCTGGCGTAAACACTCGCTTCCTTGCAGTCAATGCTCCAATGGAACCCATCCCCCAGTCAGAACACCGTGGAGGGAACGAAACCTCTGCGCCCTCGCGTGCGTCGCCCGAGCTAGAAGTCTCCGAGATCCAGGGGCAATATCACGATACCACCTCCGGCCTCGCCTTCCTGCATCGAGCCTGCAGGCGGTTATCCAAAGAAGCAAGTGCGCAGGCGGGCCGTTACAATGTTGCTGTGCCCAGCCAGCCCGAAAATGAAGACAGTCCGACGCTGACTGTGGGCGACAAGCCTCTGGGTCGCGGTCGACAAGGGCACGTCGAATTCCCACCTCTTCAAATGGCGAAGCAGCTCGTTCGGCTTTATTCGGATGTTTGCATGGCGACATACCGCTTCCTTCATCTGCAAACTGTGGAGGGTTGGTTGGAAGTCATGGCAGCCAACGATAGAGACGGGTTTCCGATTCACCGCGGCTTGGGGCGAGCCAAAGCTGCCATCGTCCTGATCATGCTGGCTATTGCAAAGGCCCACGAGGATAAGGCCAGCGGACGGTTCCAGATGGATGAAGAAGCTTCAATGGAGCATACCGACGCCTTGTTCTCCGATGCTTCCGCCCTTGTGCAACAGGAGACAGCAAGCCCGACGCTCGAGTCCGCACAGGCGCGACTCGTCCAAGTCCTGTACCTACTCACAACATCACGTTTTAATCAGGCGTGGTACGTTTTTGGCACGGCCATACAGCTCATATCAGCTCTTGGGCTCCATCGAAAAGCAGGGCGCAAACCTCGCGAGGTACCTAAGGGCAATTATATCGAAATGCAGCTTCGCAAGAGAACGTTCTGGAGCGCGTATATCTTGGACAAATATCTCGGTGTCATCTTCGGAAGACCAAGACATTACAACGACGAAGACATCGATCAAGAGGCGCCAGATAGAGTGAACGACGAGGACATGACTCCAACTGGTCCGGCTGCATCACATCAACGTGGCAAAAAGGACTGCCATGTCGATGCCTTGATTTATCATTCTAGGATTGGAACCATCATTAGCGAAGCGGCTAGGACCGTATACTCGATAAAACAGATATCACACAAGGAGCGCATAACGGCAGCCCATCGCCTCGGTAAAGACCTCCAACGGTGGCGGGAAAGTCTGCCTCCGTACCTTGGCTCCATTCACCCATCCAGCTTAATACCGACCTTCCGTCGGCAGTCAATTACTCTTCGAATAGCCTACTGCCACGCGATCATGCACATCAACCGCCTGTTCCTCCTAGGCAAAGTCAGTTCCGGCAGTGAGCCCCAAATTCGCGAGGCCATCATGGCAGCGACTACTGTTCTGGAGACCGTCGACGAGATGGTCAATGAGCAGGGAACCATTTTCCACGCATTTTGGTGGACACATTATGTTACGTTCTGTGCACTGGCAATCGTGTATGCTTGGGAAGTCCAGAGTCGGAAGACACAGCCAAACGTGGTCCTCGATGCCGGGATCTCACACTCAGAGCTTATGGCTTTGGCCGAAAAATGCCACAAACATCTGGCGCAGGCTACGGCTTCCAACTCGCCAAGCCGACGATACAGTCTGATCTTGGAGAAGCTGCGAAGAGAGGCGATAAGGGGTATCATGCCGAGGCAGGCGCCCTCGGCGCACGTTCGTAAGGAGGCGGACGATGGGGTCGAGATAAGGGCAACCCCTGCACAGTCACATGCAAGCCCGTCTCAGACGCAAGAAGCACCCTTCCCCAGTCCAGCTAGTCGCCCCCAGAGTGCGATGGAATTGAACTCGACGCCGCAAAATGGCTTTGGGGCCACGTTTGAAGAAATGAACTGGTCCTTGCAGGAGTGGCAAAGTGAGGACTGGCTGAACTTGGACTCAATGGTGAGTGGGCAGCCGTACATCTGGACTATCTCTGTAAACTCTACTGACGCTAATGACAGGCATTTGGTACTTTCTCGGAGAGCTATGATGCCCCGTTTGTATGGAACACGGAAACAACTATGTAGCCTGAGACGCATCGAAACAATCTTTGAAAAAGTTGACCTTGAGCCGATCGTGTCTATAGTCTATCGATAAAGTAACAATACATGCATCTTGGCCACGCACTACACGTTGAACTTGGTCAAGTTCTCCGGGCCTGCGTCCCTGGCGATCTTCTTGACCTCGCTCTCCCCGATCTCCTCAAAAATGTCATAGCCCCACCTCGCCTGGACGTTGAAGCGCTTGTGCCTCTCCAGTGCGGTCACCTTCTGGAAGACATCCTCTGGCAGCTTCACCACCTTGAGGTTCGATTCGATTCGAGTCGGCGTAACGCTCTTGCTCAACACAACGGTGCCCCTCTGGATGCCCCACGAGAGAACGAGTTGGGCCGCATCAAGACCTTGTTGGCTAGCCAGCTCCTTCACTCCGGCATCGTCCACCACCTTGGGCTCGCCAGTCTGGTTGTTGCCCAGTGGCGAGTATGCCTCGATCAGGATGTTCTTTGACTTGCAGAACTCCACAAGCTCGGGTTGTTGGAGGTATGGGTGTGCCTCGATCTGGTTCACTGCAGGAACAACCTTCGTCTTGGAGATGAGGTCCTTGAGCTTGTTCACCGTGAAGTTGCAGACGCCTATTGCGCGCACTTTCCCGGTGTCTAGAAGCTTCTCCAGCGCGGTATACGTATCGGCTGGGTCGATGTCTGCGAGCTTGAACACGCCTTGTTCGTCGATGGGAAACCATTTGTCGCTGGACTCAAAGGCACTGCCGGATGGGTCTGTTAGAACACACGCTCGTTATTGCAACCTATATCAAGCAATGCTCAACTTACACTGGCCAATGTATCAGGAAGAGATCCAGGTAGTCTGTACCCAGATCCTTCAGGGTCTTGTCGAGAGCACCTTCGACATCTTTCGGGTCGTGCTTCGTGTTCCAAAGCTTGCCTGTGATGAAGATGTCTTTCCGATCGACGCCGCTCTGCCGGATGCCCTCTCCCACGGCCGCCTCGTTGCGGTAGATAGCTGCAGCATCTATGTGGCGGTAGCCGGTCTTGAGTGCCGTCTTCACGGCCTGGACAACCTCGTCATTAGGCGCCTGCCATGTGCCAAATCCCACAGCGGGGATCTTGGCGCCGGTGTTCAGGGTGAAATGTGTAGGGAGAGACATTGTGAATGAGTCGATGCGAGGTGGTTTGAGGTTGGAGATTTGGGGCGCTGAATGTGGTGGAGAGTTGCCTCGGATTGGCTCGGAAAGTTGCCAGGCTCGCAAGATGTTGGAATCTACCCCAGCCCTCTTTAATCAACGCAGCTTTTCCAAGAATCGCATTTATTCAACATAGCGATTTTTTTTCTTCGACAATTTCCTGCCGATCATTCCCCGGAAGAAGTCCAACTTCAGTGTCGGAAATACCTACCCACCTGTTGCTTTTCCGGGTTCCCAAATCGGACAAGCAGTGCACTAGGTGGGCCCCAGCCGGATACTTGTTCCATTGGCCAAACACAACACTATCAGCACCCACTTCGTAGACTAAGATCCACCACGGAAACGCCACCGGCGCTGCAATGGCTCCCGGTCATGAAGTTGCTCGTATCAACAATATCCGAATAGCCCATGTGTTGATGGTATTCAATGAACTGAGTTCATATAGCTCCACTCACTTGTTGAAGGAACATAAACATTACTCAACGGTCAGAAACGAACTCGTCTGCGTTGGACTACATCTTGGCAAAGTCCGCATAATACTTCAAAAGTACGTTTACCAGTAGCTTACACACCCGGCCGTCAAATCTCCAAGTGTAGCTACGAGTCACCTACCCGAGCTGCTCACTCATCATGCCTCCCGCAGCAGCTGTGTCAAGCATCTGGAGGCCGGACGAACCTATGTCCGTAGGCGCCAAGAAGGACGCCGTCGGTGTCCAACATGTTGAGCAGGTCGAAGACGACTCAACACTGAAGACCGTGGATGAAATTCTAAGACGGCGGGCAAGGACAGATCCAGATTTGCCCGTGGTGTCTTACCCTTCTTCAGGCAGCGACTATGTCGACTACACATTCCAGCAGCTCGATGTCTTTGCCTACCGGGTTGGGAAGCACCTCCAGGCTGCGATCCCTTCCAGGGCCAGCTCCAAGGAGAAGCGGACTGTCGTCGCGATGCTCGGCCCATCGAACCTGGAATATCTGGTAACTATGATGGCATTGATCAAACTTGGCCACACAGTCTTGTTCCTGTCGACCAGGATATCGGTTCCTGCCATCGAGTCATTGATCACATCAACCGGTGCGACGTCCTTGATCGCAGACCCTCGGTATCTTGAGCCGTCTCTGGCTAGCAAGGAGCAGGTCCCGGGGCTCCAGGTCCTCGACATGCCTACGAGAACCAACTTCGAGTTTTCTATCGATGCTGTAGGAGACACACAGCTCGATGGCGCTCTCGACCCGAGTGAGGAGACAAACCAGATTGTGTACATTATTCACTCAAGTGGTAAGACACTCCCTTTCCACTCCCATGTGTCGTGACTGACAGCGGTTTCAGGGTCAACTGGTCTACCAAAAGCCATTTATCAGAAACAAAGTGCAGCACTCTCCAACTTTTCTGGCAACATGAACATGAAAGCATTCATTACATTGCCCTTATACCACAACCACGGAATTTGCAACCTCTACCGTGCGGTCTGGTCTAAAAAGGCCATTCACCTATATAATGCCGACCTACCGTTAACTTGCAACCATCTCATCAAGATCTTGAAGTCTCACGAGTTCGAAATATTCTATGGCGTTCCTTACGCACTGAAGCTGCTTGCCGAGGCCGACGAAGGCTTGTCCCTTCTGGCTCAGCTGAAGATTGTCATGTACGGTGGTTCGGCCTGTCCTGACGATCTAGGAGACGTATTGGTGGAGCACGGGGTGAACCTCGTGAGCCACTACGGAGCGTGAGTAAAGCAGGCTACTAGGATACCGTGAAAAGGTATCTATATATGGACTGCCAGCGTGCTGACTTTTAAACAAACAGAACCGAAGTCGGCCAACTCATGACTTCCTTCCGGCCACCCGGGGACAAAGCTTGGAACTATGTGAGGGAGCATGACAAGCTGAAGCCCTACCTCCGATGGATTCAGCAGGGACCCAACCTGTACGAGTGCTGTGTTCTCCCGGGCTGGCCGGCAAAGACAGCCACAAATATGGACGATGGTTCTTACCGCACAAAGGACCTATTCGAGCCCCACCCGACGGTCGCTGGTGCATGGAAGTACATAGCTCGCCAAGATGACACAATTGTCTTGGTCAATGGCGAGAAGTTCAACCCTGTAGTCACCGAGGGCAAGATCCGGTCCAGCAAGCTGATCACCGAGGCCGTTCTTTTCGGAGCCCAACAGCCATATCTAGGTGTCCTTGTCGTGCCATCACCGGCAGCAGCTCTCAACAAATCACCTGCTGAGATTCTCGATCTGGTCTGGCCGGTGGTCGAGGCATCCCAGGAGTCGAATGATGCATTCGCCAAACTCTCCAAGGAGATGGTCGTTATCCTCCCGTACGATGTCGACTACCCACGCACAGATAAAGGCAGTCTTATCCGTCAGGCTTTCTATAGGGTCTTTGCCAAGGAGATTGAGCTCGCCTACGAAATCTCGTCATCGACGAACGAAAACGCCCAGGAGTATTCCGAGTCCGAGCTCCGCGACTTCCTGAGAGGAATGGTCACGAAGGCACTGCCGCAAGGAACCAGCTTTACGGATGAGACTGACTTCTTTTCTCTTGGATTGGACTCGCTACAATCTATCCAAATACGAGCGGAGATATTGAGATCCGTCAAGACGGCAAGCAAGCTGACTCAGAACGTGGTCTTCGACCACCCTTCTATCGACAGATTGGCTGCATATCTGTCGGGCTCTTCAACGCAGACCAGCGTTGAAGACGAAATCGCATCCTTGGTTGAGAAATACTCGACTTTCTCCGCCCCCAAAGCCAAGTCAGGCAGGTTTGTGGCTGTCACTGGCTCTACCGGCTCTCTTGGAGCGCATATCGTTGCCCAACTGGTGCAGGATCCCTCGATAGACCGCATTTACTGCTTCGTCCGCGCCCAGAACGAAACAAGCGCAACTAAGCGAACGGCAGAGTCTTTGATTTCGCGCAAGCTTTACCATAGCCTGCCGCTCCAACTACGCAGAAAGGTCATTTCCCTGCCTGTCGACCTCTCGAAGCCAGACCTGGGACTGTCGGAGTCAACGTACAGTGAGATCACATCAAGCCTGCGAACAGTGATCCACGCCGCCTGGTCTGTTAACTTCAACATCCGCCTCTCATCCTTTGAGAAGGATAACATCGCCGGCGTACGACACCTGATCGACCTCTGTCAGACTGGAGGTGCCTCTTTCAACTTCTGCTCGTCAGTGAGCACGGTCTCGCGACACCCCGACGAAAACGGCCCAGTCCCAGAGTCCCTGCCAGACGCTCAATGGGCACAAGGCATGGGGTATGCGCAGTCTAAGTGTGTCGCGGAGGCGATCTGCTCCCGCGCTGCCTCCCAAGCGGGTATCCCCGTGCGGGTGTTGAGGATCGGCCAGATCGTCGCCGACACGACACATGGAGTGTGGAACGCCACTGAGGCGGTTCCGCTGATGCTCCAGAGTGCTCTTACAATCGGTGCTCTGCCACGCCTCTCAGAGACACCATCTTGGTTGCCCGTCGATACCGTCGCCAAGGGTGTCACTGAGATCGCGCTCTCGGACGCAGAAAATAAGGCAGCCAGCGGAGCCGTGTTTGCCAATGTTGTGAACCATCAAACCTTCAGCTGGACTAATGATCTGCTGCCTGCACTCCGGACCGCTGGCCTGGACTTTGAGGAGGTCGAGCCAAAGGAGTGGGTCAGGCGCCTGAGAGAATCTAACCCAGACCCTGTCGTGAACCCGCCCATCAAGCTGGTCGACTTCTTCGCGAGCAAGTACGACCGCGATGAGTTCTCGCCTTCAAAGCAGTATGTTACCGAAACGTCACGCTCGCTGTCTCAGAGCTTGGAGAACGCACCACTACTGGACAGTGACTTTGCCAAGAAGTTCGTAGACCAATTCTGCCGGACTTCCTGGAAACCATCGACTGTATCCAAAGATGCTGGGACAAGTTCACCTGCTAAGCGCGTCATCATTGTGACGGGGCCATGCGGCAGCGGAAAGACAACCCTGGCCACCGCACTGGCGAGCGAGCAGTTGGGTGCTCCATTCATCGAGGGAGACTCGCTCCACAGCAAGGACGCCATCGACCGCATGCATGCCGGCCAGCCCCTCTCCGATGAGCACAGGAAACCATGGCTTGACCGCCTCGTCCGCCGCGCACACGAGGAGCTCTTTGAGCTGGGCTACGACACGGTGGTTGTCAGCTGCTCGGGGCTGAAACGGTCATACCGGGATCAGATCCGCCAAATCGGCGCGGGAGACAAAGCCAAGGTGGTGTTCTTGGACTTGCAATGTGCCCCCGAGACGCTGATTGCGAGATTACAAGAGAGAAAGGGTCATTACATGAAGGCTGAAATGGTTCAGAGCCAGCTCGCGGACCAGGAGGGTGTTGCGACTGATGAGGTGGATGTGTTCCCGATTGATGCCGACGGTGCATTGGAGGGCATCCTGCAAGAGGCTACTTGGGCCCTGGGACGGATCTCATAGAACTTGAAACGGCTTTTATCTCAAATTTCTCATTCAAGCTGTACGCTTGGGCATTATTATTCCAGCATTTCTGTAGACCCAATGATACGATACGAATTGAACCCCGCAAATGTTTATTGCAGTTGAAAGTCAAGGTGAAGAGGGAAAGCAGCCTCTTTGCATTGTTGCGAGACTTATTCTATCGAATATAGCCATTTCTCTTTTCTTTTTACTTTTTGGCATTGATGAAGCCTGGTGTCCAGGTTGCAGCATACCACCCAATCTGATCCAGGATGGAGCAAGCTATGATTTGGCAAGACCTTTGTTCAAGACAGAGCCTATTTACCAACTGGGACGAACAAAGCAACCTAAGAAAAGGTAGAATCTAGGAGAATGTTTCATTCAAAGCAGGTAAGTGACAAAGAAATTGATAATTTGATGGATGATAGGGCTGACACCAGGGATTGCAGTAATCCCATTAAATGCCACCAAACCAATCCACGTCTGTTGAACACTAGTCTGAAAGTGTCCTTCACTGTACGGTGCATCGATAGGGTGATGTGAGTTGAGATCGTTTCGGGCATAGCGCCTGTGAACATACCCTGAGAACATGGGAAAATGTGATAGTACACTATAGAGGATATGAGATATGACTTGAGGATGGATGGTTCAAAGATGGCGTCCAGTCAACGAAACGGTAAAGCTGATCATAGAATAAGTCCTCCTTACAGTCCCGATGGGCGAAATATAAAGTCCAAGGCTTTCCAGGCTTTCGCGTTTATTTCTTTCTCGTATCAAACATACCCCCCACAGGGGATGCCAGGGTCGCTGCACAACATCACCCAAGTTCATTGTCCCTATCTGGCCTCTGCACCAACATCCTGTGACAAGCCCTCCGATAACTCCGATACACGAATCCTTCGAACAACCTAAGTTCTCATCAATCGTTTTGCCACGATGTCTTCACCCAAAAGAAAGCATCATTGTCCCGGGAGGAAGCGACCTGGCAATTGCACGAAGGGACGATACTGTAAGAAACATCAAAAGATCTGTGCAATCCACAAGCTGCCGCACATGAAAGATGAAGAATGCAGGAAGTGTGACCCAACTTTGCCAAGCACGCAGCAGCAGGAGACTGGTGGGGATGGGGAAATGATTGAGGTATCTGAAGGGGGTATACAGAACGGCAGCAAGTGACATTATAGCGGTCACTGAGTATATAGCGAAAATGGGTTAGAACACTAAATATGGCGTAGATGGTCAGATAGTCTGGCTCTCGATGAGGTGCACGGAGAGTGATTGGTGGCGTTTTGAAATGCACCTTTGATAGAGTTGATATAGCTTCTGGGGGTTGCAGGCGTTCAGAACACACGGTTGATTTAGAAAAGGTTCTTGGCCATGTCGGACTTGAATGATGACCAGTTTCAGTCCCCAACCCACAAATCGCAGCTCATTCATAGAGTGCCATAGCCACCATTGGACAGACCGGTGGATGATTGATCCCCATAAATCTTTCCAAGTTTCCCGTATGACTTGACTTGGCTCACAGCCAGCGCATCGACCTCATCTCGTGGCACCGCTCCCGCCGAAGCCAGAACATTAGTCACGGCATCAGCAGCAGTCCACTTTACCATTCCAGTAGAAGATGAAGCCCAAGGAGAACTGAGCACTACTGCGTCACCGATCTTGTTCTCTTGCGCGCCGTTAAGCACTCCATCCAGGCTGGCGTCTCCATAGTTCCCAGTGGCATAGGCTGCCTGATTTGAGTTCATTTGGTAGTATCGATTGCCTGCACTGGTTGTGCTCGGTCCGGTAATGAAATAATTGTTGATGATGTCATGAGAGAAGCTTCCACCTGTGTTTGCCGCTGTGTATGCTGCCTGGTAGTTATAGACGACGTTGTTGATGTATTGCGTGTTATCCTTGGATAGCGGTTGTCGGTTGTGAGCGCTCACCCACAGGTTTCCGAAGAACGTAGAAGGTCCAGTCTCAATGTGCGCACCGAATTGCTGTCCGATTGGGAATGCGATGATGGAGTTCGACACGGTCAGGTTCACGACTCCGACGGCGTCGATAGCTTGGGACATTGGAGGTCAGCAAACGCTTTCTGAAGAGACATATTCAGAGGGTCGAGAAAAGGGGGGAGGGGGCTTTTGGTCACACTCACTATCCCATTGGCCATATGCAAACGAGCAATGATCCATAATGATGTTGGAGGCCGTGCCGAAATTCACCGCGCTCTTGCCCGTTTGCGGGTCCAAGCTGCCTTGCCGGAACCTCACATTCGTGATGATAATGTTGTTCTTGCCGCTGCCTGAGACTTCACCAGCCATGATCCCAATGCCGGGGCTTGGGGCCGTCGAACCATCAATGGTCAAGTGGCTCGAGAGGGACACGGCCGAGCTCAATTTGATGTATCCGGCGACATCAAAGACGACGATGCGGTTAGACGCACTGACGCAGTCACGAAAAGAGCCCGAGCCGGAGTCGTTGAGGTTGGTCACATGGCAAGTCGTACCGCCCGTTCCACCGGTGGAGACTGCGCCGAAACCAACAGCTCCGGGGAAGGCGAGGGCAGATGCCAGAGGGGCAAGCCCCAATGCGACTGAAATGGAAATTAGCGTGCTGAACACCATTCTTGTAAAAGGCACATGAGGCTGAAGCCAAGCTCATCCGATCTCTAAGCAGCCAAGAAAAGAGAGCTTGGCGATCTCAAAGCCTTTTATATTTCGTGCTGGGCAATGGACAGTGGTTCGCCATGGCAGGAGGCTTCGCCCAAAAATCGAATCAAGCGACTCCCAATCAGGAAAACATTCCTTGATGGCCCCGAGCATTGGTTGCCATTGATATTGAAATTGGAGACAAGGTTTGGGTGTTTTTCCTCCAATACCTGCCTCCGGTCCCAATGCGGTCAAGTGTCATGGATATTCAATGTGACTTTGTGATCTTCGTATTGAACGCAAGAAATCGTGCTCGGACCACGCGGGGAAGGCGAACGCGGGATATCGTCCCCCGAGCGTGTTGAGCGTGGTTTGCCATAAAAAAAATCTGTCTTGGTTTCAAGGTGCAAACAACACGATATACACATGGTAGGCTGAAGTTCGAGGGCATTGACACGGCATAAAATCGATTGGGCCAATTGAATATGATATACCAAGTTATCCAGGCCAATGAGCACATCATGCGAGTTCCATGACCTCTGAATATATACCCACGTATCTAGGCCTAATGCTCCGTGTCATCCCCAATTTTAGAGACAGAGCTACCTTCGGTATGCTGGGATTTCTGTTGAGATCACTGTTGACCTGATTCAAATAGTCAGGCTCTCCTCCATGTATGATAAAGGTAGAATCAGGACTTACTCTCTTCGTCGGTACAGATAGCGTAACAACGTGACACGCTTGTATCAAGGTAGCGTTCTTCCACCCGTTTGCGAACGCGAGCATGGTTTCGACGATGGCTGCGCTTAAAGAGCTTTGGGACGACTACTCACGCTGAGGAATTCTTTCGTTTTGAAATTTGGCTGAGGACGGTGGAACGATCCCGGCCTACACAAGGTGTATCGGCTCAAAGTTCACAGGACCACTTCGCTCATGCGACCGCACAAATTCACCCTCCATTATTCCGGAAACGTAGACGGGGCCGACTAGCCGGTGATAAGTCTCAAATCGACGAAGTGCGAACGGTACTCGGCAACCTCGAACAATAACAACCACGTCATCCTGTTGCAGACTGCTAGGCCCGATTCCTAAGCGTCCATCAGCCGTAAGGAACATGACCGCTGTCTGCCGATCAGTCGTTTCTGCTGCTCTTCCCAAATACTCCATCTGGTTCAGATGTAACAAATCTGGATTGCAAAGTTGAGCCTCTTCCTTGAGAGGTCTACAACCCTCAGATTCTGAACTGCAACACTCGAAAAGCTCCAACAACTCGGCAAAAGCAGGATCAGGACCGAAAAGCTGGCACAGATCATGGTGATAGCCGAGGACCAGCCTTCTGGCCCTTTCTTGAATGTGCCATTCGGCCGGAGGATGTTGCAGGATGGTTGTCCTGTCCCCAAATATGAGACTCTCGAAAAGCTGACGTAGCCTCCATACCGAGAACGACCCGTCATCATTGAAAAAACAGAAGTTTTTGACTAAATCTCTGCGATCCGAGTCCAAGGTGAGAATTCCTTGAAGTGGCCTGTGACTTTGGATACAGTCGAAAAGTGTGGCTTGTATGGTGAGAATACTGCTCGTGCCATCTTCGAAGAAATCGCCGTGTTTGACTGGATAGAATACATCATATATCGAGAGAGCGCTCCCGTTGGCGTCGAAGGAATTGATATGATTTCCTGCGAGATATCGAATATCAACGCCGCCCATGCCGCGTAAATCAGGAACCCAAGAAGGAAGATTGATGTCGTCCCCGTTGAGCGGGCTCCAGAGACCCGCTGTGAGCAACACGGACAGATCGCCATCCTGCAGGATCTTTTTCTTCGTAAAGGATGTGAATACTTCCCGTACAGGGAGAGAGTAGTCCACTTCTACGAGCCCTGTTAAAGCCTCGCAAACGCCTATCAACGCATACAATTTGTCTCTAGGATCTTGGCATTGTAGGTGTCGAGTTGGATGAAGGACGTTGTTGATGTAGCGAGCCTCATCTGGACTGACGCAGAAATGTGCAATTCTGAACTGAGCCTTGCAAAAATCGAGGATCCATTTTTTCTCAATTTGAGCTGCGCGCCAAAGTCTGTGTTTCGACGAGACGACATCAAGCCATCTCAAATTCGACCATGGGGCTTGTAGTTCTCCGCAGTGGACGACTGCCTCCCTGGCTAGAACAATCTCCTGGAAGACCCACATGCGATTCCAATAGTCCCGTTGCAGTAATTTGGTGACTGCTTTGGTCCCAGCCTCGTTGTGTATAACATTGGCCGCGACAAATTCCGGCGATGTTTGATCGGCTGTTCCACATAGGCGGATTAACTCAAAAGCCTGGCCAGCGTGGTCGGACTCGGACCCTATCCACATCCGGGCGAGACTGGCCGCAGAATAAATTCTCCCCATTAGTTTTACCTGCTCATTCCGATCTTTAGTGCATTTTTGATTAATGCAAACGCTGTCAATCCAGAAAGTTGGTGAGGATGGATATGCCTGGCGTCGAAGTTCAGACAACAATGAGAACACATTTCTCATTACAGGAAATTTGGCTCCGTTCACGATGATGAAGTGGGAGTTGCTGATCTGCTCCCACCGGTATGAAACTGCCTCATATGGTGGGTGGTCGTCAAGCGATGCCTTGAATAGTCGAGCAATGATAGGGCTTGTGGGATCGCCAGCCGGCTCAATTTGCAGCAACCGAATCTCGGCATCACTGGTCCTTAATTCAGCATACCCTGATTCTGGCCCATGGGACTCTGATAAAGAGTCGATGCCCAGGCGTGATGGCGAGAATGAATGTGAGTCCGACATTTGTATGTCTAAGCGAATGCGGATTCAGTGACCGCTCACTGAATCTGCTTTCATCTGAATTAGTGGACAGAGAGGAATCTGAGGCAAGAAAGAACTTTTTACCTACAATCAGGAAGTATTCAGGGCTCTTTCGTAGTAAGAATCCACAAAAGAATTCTCGCTGGCATTGGAATGGGTTGAGTGATCCATACATGCGTAGCCGACTAAGATCGTTCGCTGTTTGATCCCATGACCCCTAGTTCCATATTTAGGGCACCTATCCACAGCGTGTTGATAGTACAGGCAGCGACAGGCACTGTAAAGCTCTAAAACTTGATAACACATACAGATCACAAGCCAGGCATAGCTAAAATGAGGGACACACATGGGTCCAAAGATGATGATGACAGGAATGAGCACAACTCATGGCCAGGGGCACGCGCACCCGGTGCTAATGTATCATCAATTAGGCATCTACACGGATCGATGGAGGCCTCGTACCCACCTGTCTGGGGCGTTTTCAGCCACAGCCAGTCGGAAAACGCAACACAGCCTGGTTAATTCCCAAGGCGGTATGATGGCTGCAGCGCTCTCAGCCTATCGCCGCTGCTGTGTGAGATCCAAAGTGTGGCTGAGAGGCAGCACAACAAGGGGTCTCACTGCCCGGATGCAGTGCAACACCAATCGCAGCTAGCACGAATCTCCACTTCTTCACCGCGACATAGCAAAAGCGGTCTGAACATGGACATCAACGCTTCTCCAAAGCCTCATTGAAAATGGCCGCAAGTACGATGGGTCTGCATAGGACTTGGGGCTGACACACTCGTAAATACATGCTTTACATACATTATTTTGCCCTCTCAAAAATGCATATGGGATTCTTGGCCTGTCTTCTTTTGCAAAACCCTGCCAGATAAACACCCACTCATTTGACCCAGTTCGAAGCAGCTACCGCGAAAATGATAGTGATGGGCATTCGGTTTGTACACTTTTAGGACTTGCAGGGTTAAACCGCCTCCTATACAATCTCAATCCGCTCGAATCGTGATCCTTTTGAACAACCCAGCCGGGACAGAGCCTCGCCTTGCATTATACCAGAGACATAAGCTGGACCAACAAGCATAAAACGTTGCCCTTGTCCGCGCAATAATACAGGCACTCTGCAACCACGAACGATGGCGACAACATCTCCAAGTTGTGTGTTCCGGGGACAAATACCGATGTTCCCGCTACTAGTGTTGAACATGGTAGAATCGCGGCTCTCTCTGTGCAGTAATGTTCTTTGCAGATACTCCAGCTCATGTCGGCGATCATCACTGCATTTCGAGCCCGCGAGTAGGCTTCGAGACTGGCAGTTCAAGAGATCAAAGCCATCAACGCTGAATGAGTCTAGGAACTCGTCAAAGACGGGACGGGATCCGTAAAGGTGCTGCAAGTCTCTGTAGAAGCCGAGAACCAGGCGCTGCATCTTTCCCTTCAGGGTTCCATCAGAGTCCACTTTATGTCCATAGAATCCTGAGTTCTCTGAAACGGTAACTTGAAAGAATTGACGAAGCTTTTTCAGAGAAAAGGCGCCCTCGTCTGTCAGACAAAAGGTGCTCAGCAATTTGCGGCGCTTCACCTCATCCTTGGTCTCAAATGGCGAGATTTCATGTGTTCTCTCAAGCAGCAGCGCTTCGAGCTGGAGGACGCTCTGACCAGACTCTTCATGAAATGCAAAGAATGGATCATTGCCACTGTTATTGTCCGCGTTGAAGAGCTCCAGATAAGCACCACCCATGTACTTGGTGTCGAAGGTCGTTGTTCCACGGAAATCAGGCACCCAAGAAGGGAGGCCTAGGTCCTCACCGTCCGCAGGGTTGTGCAAGCCAGCAGTTAGAATCGTGTAAAGCTCGCCACCTGTCTCGATCTGACTCCTAGCTAATGAGGTGTAGACATCCCGTGCAGGTGTGGTATAATCCACATTTAGCGTCCTGTTCAGCGGTTCACAGACACCAACGAGGGCGTAAAGCTTATCTCTCGGGTCCTGGCAATGCAGATTACGCGTCTGTGTGATGACCGCGTTGATATCTTGAGCCTCTTCTCTAGGAATGGCGAAGAGCGAGATCCTCAAGAGTGACTTTCGAAGCTCGAGGACCCACGTCCGCCCGATTTGAGCATCTGACCAGAGCTCAGCATATCCGGAGAGATCCTCCAGCCATTTGAAGTAGGTCCATGAGACCTCGTGGCTGCCGCAGTGAACAATGACGCGTCCTGCGAGTACGATCTCTTGGAACATCCACATCCGGTCCCAGTAAGACCGGTGAAGTACTTCTGTCAGAGATCTCGCACCTTTCTCGTCCCGGAGCACTCGTGCCACGGCATCCTCAGGGGAGTATTCTCCGCAGTCGCTGACCACTTCAAACGCCTCTTTCACACCCAAGCACTCCTCGCCCAGCCACACCCTGACAGGTGATGCCTCGGAGTAGATCTGGCCCATCAGGGGAACCTGTTGGCTGCGCTCGGCGACGTCCATCTGGTTGATGCAAATGCTGTCGACCCAAATAGGTGTGGGTAGCCCGCCGCTTTGTGCCCTCAAAGCCTTGAGAGCCGAGAAGAGATTTTCCGTCACGGCAAGCTGGGCTCCGTTGACGTCTATGGTATTCTCAAGTGATCCCTCCCAGCGGTATGACAACGCCGCAAATCTTCCGGCGCTGTTGAGAGGCAGCCTGCATAGATGTCCAACGATTGGTGAATCCGCCGATTCGGACGGATCCATGAGGAATACTCGGAAGTCTCCAGGTCCCAGCTTGCATGCTTCGTAAACTGATGACAAATCTTTTGGCGGTCTCCTTGGAAGAGATTGTGGGGAGTTTGGTCTCTTCTCTGAGAGGATTGATGGATTCTCCACGTAAGGTTCTGAAGTGCTGCCATCTTGCGTAAACCAAGACTTCAAACTCGAGATCATTTTGGAGAATTGGCCGCTTAGGCAAGGTATAGGAGCAGGAATGTACGCGATAGGCAGTCTTTGGATCCTTGAGAAGAGTTCCAGTCGTCTCAGGATGAAGGTGCGAATGTGTTAAGTCAATCCAAAAGTGGTGTCGGAAGTAAGAGTTTTATGATATTATGAACGCTTTTGAGATCACACAAGACTGGGACTAAGCCTTATATACACATGGCCGTACATACTTGGGGACATCGATGTAAGAGCGGCGGACACTTCACGACCTATCAGCATCGTGGAACAAGCGCTGGGTGCTCTGATGGCATGCTGCACCAACAGCCAAGATAGCCGCGCAACACCAAGTTGGGCCCACACGGCGACATCAGACGATCAATTGTACGTATTTCAGATGCCGTATGATATTTTAAATTCTTTTTCCCTGAAATCAAATAGCTGTTATACCGTGAAACTCGATCCCTCGAGGCGCTCATCGCTGCAGGAAATAAATCTAATTGTTGAGTTGCTTGTTGTATCTGGCTGGTAGAAACTTCTCCCGCAGTCGACGTCGTGCTGCTGCATCGATCTCGAGACCATTACGGGAGCATTTAATAGGCATGTCTTCTTCAGAAGCACTGCGTCGTAGGGAAAGCGTGGCATACCGATCCAACCAGCCATCACCCTCCCATTCGCCAGCCTCTATGAGCCAATCTGCGAGCCACTTCGACTTCTGTCGTGGAACTCTCACGGTATCACCATTCTCGACACTCTCGGTTTCCAAGCAGCTGCGTTCTTCTCCAACACGAAACTCTTCCCTTGAGTTTAAGCCTCCATCTGCATTCATAATTCTTGTCACGGCCTCGGAATTCTCGTTCATTCCTGGATCTTCATCCAAACATTTGACGTGACTTCCATGTGAAACAGGATTGTTGTCGGTATTTCCCATCTCATGTCCGACATTCGGATCTAGACCGATATGCACCTCAATGACATCTATGTCAAATGGCTCTTCTGTTATTTCAACAATATCCACTTGAAAAAATGTTGCCACTTTACAGAACCTGAACGCAGTATCGATTGCTCGCCAAATGCTGTCCATATTGACTGCTGTACGGTCTATCTTTCCCTCAGCGGCGTACAATCATGATGGAGCAGAGACTAGACGCACTGTATGGAACCTGCGAGTACTTTCTGTTTCGAAGACTGCATAGCTTCTCGTTCAGTCGCAACGGAAATGCAAGCTGATAGCCTCAAAACTTGGAGGTCTGAGATTGTTTGCAACAATTGAATCCAGGAGTCTTGCTGCAAGAATCAATGAAGAGACAGAATTGACATCGTCTCTGGTGCAGAAAGGTTTGAAAACCTGAGTCATGGAATTTCAAGTTTCTGAGGCATCGATAGGAGTTAGAGGCGGGCGCTAAGCGAGCCACGCTCAATGGATGAGCATCCATACTTACGTACATGTTGGTCTCCTGCATACTACAGCAGACGTGGCTGTGCTAGGCTCCAGGGCGGGGTGTTCACTGTTGGTTGCTCTATGACACAATGGGTATTGTGACAAAACCACTGCATGCTGAAAATTGCCTCTTTAATTTGGTACTCTAGACGCCGTCGCTCCCTAAGCGCCGTCTACGTTGTATATTTTCACCCTTCCAAGCGCCGAGACGAGACCCACTTTCCCTCACGCCAGCGACTCCTCTTTGTGAATCTCAATTCCGGGCGGGGCACCAACAAGCGCCTTGCACTGCGCGTAAATAACAAACTGACCAGCGACCAGGCCACAAGTCATGACCACACGCGGGCCCAGCCCGGTAGTCAACAGTCGCTTGGGACCAAACTCGCGCGCTAGCGAGAACATCCTCGCGGTTGTGCTCTGTGACTTATCGCCCGCGCCCTTGTTGATAGCCGACAGCAGGGTGTCGGCGGGGTGAGATAAGACGGCAGCGGCAACACCGGCGACGATACCCGAGGTCAGCTCCACACCCGTTGACTCGAGCTGCGTGAGCTTGGCCTTCCTCTCGGGGCCCATGGCACGGTATATGGCCTCGTTGGCGGCCTCGTGCACGGAGAACTGGCCCACCGCGTACGGCACCTGCTTGAACAGCAGCGGCACGAAGCCCGAGTAGAAACCCCTGATACCCTCCTCTCGTGCCATGCGCATGAACCCTGTGGCGAGACCACTCGCGTAGCCGCGCTGGCTCACGAGACGGATGCGCGTCGCCTCCAGCGGTGACAGGGCGATATCTGCGAAGAACTCTGCGGTTGCGGACGCGCCGAGGTAGATGGCCGTTCGGCGCTCGGTTGCCTTCTCGGTAGAGCCGCTCATCTCGATAAACTTCTTCTTGAAGAATTCATAACCTGCAAACTTTCCACCACCCTGGATCAAGTAACCAACGGCCGTGGGGCCGAAGCCCGTGAGTAGGGCTGCTGCGCCTTCGTTGGCAACGATTGTGCGCCCTGCTTTTATCATGTTGAGGCCCTTCATGGCGTCGTCGACCTGTATTCTTGTCTTGACGACATCGATCGGTGTTGCAGCCTAGAGAAACTGTCAGCTCATACTTCCGTCCGCATTGTGGTGTTTGCAGGAAGAGCATACGCCATGTGTCAGAGTCGCCGCGAGGGCACCGGCACCAAAGAATTTGATATAATCAGTTGGCCCGTAGTTGGGCAGCTGTTGCTCTTCTTGTTTCGACATGGTGACCTAGGAATCTGAAGGTTTTGGGAGGTGGCAGTCGTTTGCTGTCGAGGATGTCGCGTAGATTAGAGACGCTGCTCCGAAGCTTCCGAGGCTGTAGAGAAAGAAGTCTGACGATCGACAATGGCAGAAAGATGTGTGGTTGTACAAGCGCCAGTGACAGTAAAACAATCGAATGGGTATCAAGGTGTATGGGCTGGACGGTTTGTCTCTATTCGGACGCTACGTAGAGCAAGCTGATTGAAATCTAGTGATGGAAGTCTAGAGGTCTTGGCCGAGAGTGAGTGGAGATGGATCTATGTGCACGCAACTTGGACGAGTCAAGTCGTGTAGTCGAGGAAAACTTGATTGGTATGAGTGGTCGTTGAGGCAGAGGCACGAACGAGGGAGCAAGGGCGCGTCAATAAGTATGGAGAGGTCCGGAGCTCTCGCGACAAAGTCGTCACTGGTCTGGCCCCGAGGACCTTGGCCCGATGAGGTCAATTGGGTTTGCTGGTCGCTCCGTCCGTTCCATTGAGCAAGGAACGCTCCAACGCCATGAGAGACGAGTGACGTCAGGTACTTTCTCACGTCCCTTATCGGACTGTTGTGCCTCGCTTATCTCTGGCTCGCGCCGGAGTGCCCGGTCCTCTGCACGGGCCTTCCACGCGCACTTCGGCTGCCGTCGCGAGGCGAGCCTACGCTGCCGATTTCGGTTCCGAGAAGCTCTCTGCACCAACGACATGTCGAATTTTCACCTTTCTTCCCGTCCTGTCGCTACAACGAATGACCTACGAGTAGCCATCCGACCTGTAAAATACAACATGAAGCTTATGGAAGTGAAAATAGAAACAATGTGCTCAAGCTGTCAAAAGCCTCAAGTGCTCCAAGATCTCCTCCGTCGGCCGCGCGCTCAGCTTATTGCCCCATACAGTGTTCGACCAAGGCGCCTATACAGCATTTCGAGAATGCAACTTTCCAGGTGACCTATGGACTCATCAGCAGCCAAAGTGGCAAGGCTTCAAGGACCGCTGCTGTGTACTTGAACCCGTGGAAGATATTGAGTCCGACAAGGCCGAGCTTCAGGGTGCAGTCAGAGATGTGTAAACCCCACTTGACCTGAAGGCTGACAAAGGAGGAGAACAACCCATGAGACATCGTCGAGCAACAGAACGGAATTTGGGTCACAGCTTGAAGTGAACTTCACGGTGATAGAAAAAAAAAGCGAAAGAGTTCTGGCAGATACCCCGTATCCGACACACAAGTGCAGATGGGATGGTGGTGGAGATGTTGTGTGACTGAGCAGGATTCCTTGTTTATGTCGAAAGCAGGGAGCGATCCTATGCCCCATGCAACGAACAAACGCCCAGAAACGAGAGAAACGGCCCGGGCCGATCGTGCCATCTTCGCCCACATCGGGATGGTGGTCCCGCCCGGAGTTCCCACCGGAATTGCCGCTGTCCTCCGGACCGTGCGGATGCTTTCATGTTCCCGACTCCCCGGGGGCTGAAGTCGCTCTCAAGGCACAGCGAAATATCGCTTAATCACATGCTTGGCCAAGAAGACATATATCTGCTGCGCACAGCTACATGTGACGTCTCAAAGTCGCAGTATTCACCAGGCCGTGAATACTTGAGAAGGTGCACCAAGTCTACCACGTTCTCGATGGCACCATATTCATCAGAACGGAGGGTCAGGTGCCTGTAGACCTTGTACGTGCGGGGGGACAGTCTTCACTCCTGCTGGCAAGGAGGTCTTCGTGGGCTTTGCGGACAATTATGTCCGACTCTGGTCGTTCACGAGCGGAGAGGACCTCCAGACGCTGGTCGCTGGTGCCGGCGACGCCTTTGAGGGCTCGGTTGCTCCGAGTCAAGTAGCGCTCTTCAATGTCAATCGGGAGCATCTGGTAGCAGAATCTTTGGGTATCAAGATGAAGCTGTAGTGAGGGATACCGACTAATCGAGTGAAGGGGGCGAGATAGTCTAGGCATTGTGCCTGTCGAGTTATAGAAAGTAGAGAAGCTACGTAGGCTCTGCGACTGTTATAGTGTTTGACGTGACATCTGAGGTGTTGTCTTTCGAGGTGACCAGCTCGGCAGACGTAAGCATGGCCTGAAACAACTTATCGAGAGTTGTGATAATACCCGCTGAACCTACGTGCCGCGCGAAATGGATCTTGCCAGCGCGGAGGTGTTCAACATCAGCCTTGGCTGACATTCGATGGGGATATTTGAAGATGTTCCGGTAGAGGACCGAAATTGCACCCATGAGGTAGTCGGTCTGCGGGCTATTGTAGCTGTGTTATCAGTGACGGTCACTGAAAGATCTTGCATATCGGTGCTACTCGACGTACCAAAGAATGTGATAACTGCTGTCATCCGCACGAGTGGTGGCACTGAGCTTTATTAGCATGATGGTTGCAGGTCTGCTATTAGAGAGAACACACTCGTTTAGAGTCTTAATGAAAGATCTGGCGGCGGACAGACAAATAGCCTCGCTCCCTCGAATGCGTGGATTGGGATGCGATGTTATCACGTTCCGCTTTGCATGAGCACAAGTCATAGAGGCCCAATGCACGGAGCGCATCATATGGAAGTAGTCCAAATGGAGAGTAACAAGGAGCTGTCCAGTGTGGCCGGGCGACACAATTTCCTCACCTGGTCGACAGTCCATTGGTATATCATGGCACCATGACAGCAGCGCTGTGTCGATATTTCCGAGCTCGTTCAACATGGAGACCGTGCTGCTTGCCTTGTTGGTGACGTTGCAAAACTGGTGCTGAATCTGAGAGAGCTTGGAGCTCCAGGCGTAGACGTCTGAGGCTGATGTGAGTAGGGCTGTTGAGGAAGACGGCTGCCCATGACTTTCATGATGGGGCAGGGGAGTCCAATCCATGTCGAAGCTTAAAGGATTTACCGAGACTGGTCGGCCTTGGGTGATGGACAAGACACTGGTCTTCGTTATCAACATTGGTCAAAAACAGGTGTCTTGAGGGAACTGATGACTCACCCGTCCAGACGATAGGCAACCCACCAAAGCTGAGACCTCAGCCGAACATCTCCATCGCTAAGGTCTAGGTCTTCGGGGCTTCGCCGGTGAAGTCCAATAGCTTGTGCTACGCGGATAGCCAATCCACAAAGGACCCAACCAAAGCCCGCCTTGCTACATTGCAGGTGGAAGATGACCTGATATCTGTCAGCGATGGAAACAAACTTGATTGTGAATATCTCGCTCACGTGCAACAGCAAAATCTGGACGGTGCTGACATTCGGCACGGCAAGACAATTGTGCAGCATGGCCCAGCTTTTCTGGTAGAGACTTTGAGATATTTGTCCCGCTTGAGAGAAAACTTCAGCTGGCGACTTGCCATTAATGTCGCCGATAGCCACCACCAGGTAGAAGGTGGCGAGAAGATCTTCGTCTAGGGCCGCCGAATCCGACTCGTACAATTGTGGCCAACTGGACCTAAACAATGATTTGTCGATTACAGGATACATCGGATGGACGGCTTCGAAGAAGACTGTTGGATAAGAGTACCAGTCAGCAAAATATCACGCTTTAGAAGATGCTTATAGCAAGACATGCCTTCAACTGCTGCCACAGCAAAAGCCTTTTCTGGGAGTTGATCTGCATACGAATCTGTTGGTGAGCTTTTAGAGACCCCGGCTTCGTCGACGTGAACTCCACCCTCCATAAGAAAGTCTAGACCGCCGCAGCCTGCAAGTCCGGGAGTGCTTTTGAGGGACTCTCTCATACAAAAGGCGATAGTCGCGCCGGTGGAGTTAAGACCAATGAAGTTACTGTTTACCGTATCCTTTCTTATGAAAAGCCCAGGCAGAATCCGTTCGGTCGAATTGTCTCGATCATCGCCGGTAGCCAAAGAGTCCACACCGGACACTTTGCCCCCAGCCTCGCGATTTCCCCGGCGTGATGACGCCTGCGAGGCAGGGCCTTTGGTCGTCGAGGTGGGCGATGGTTGCAGCCCTTCAAAAACCACTGCGCACGACAAGTCCAGAGTCTCGTTCCAGAAATCCATCAATTCGTCAGATGGCGGAACCTCCTGATGGAGTATCCCGTCCAATGGATTGTCTGCATCTTGTTGGTGAATTGGTAGCGTAGGGTCGAGGCGGTTCAAGATAGAGCTGTGAGTCGGAGAATCCGGAGGGTTAGAAGGGGCCCGAAGTGACCGCTGTCGTCCGCCAGGCCCGTTCCGTCTCCGCCGTGAAGCGGTCGTCCCTGTCGGATAGACACATTCGGCGCCGTATAGTTGACAATTTGGGCATGGATACTGAGCTGTGGTGCATTTGAGCTAGACCGCGGGAGCTCCTGGTGTTAGAAAGATGTGAAAGCAGGCAGGGGATATTCGAGCGGAAAAGAGCTTACCCGCTTTTGGCGACAGTGATGGCAGGCCTTAATGACTCGTTTGGAAGCCGAGCCGTGTGCTTCGGGCTGTGAGGTATTCATTACAGCTGACTTGTTGATGGTGATATTCCAGGGAACGTGTTTGCGAGCAGAGATCCTGGGCCTGCACAATGTCGGTCCAGAGATGGAGGGGTGCCACAACCCCTGAAGCGTGTGTGACGCCTCGGCCGAGCTAGGTTCAAACGATCTTGCATTGAAACTCTATTTGAGGTTGCCGTACTGGGCCCGGTGCGGGGATGCAGCCACGGCTTACTCGCGCGGGAACCCGTGGTGAACTTCTCCTGGGCACGGAAATTCCGGATGGACAAGAATTCCGCGTCGAATGGATTGCTTTCCCATGCAAAACTGACTCTAGCCAGGCCCATTCGGTCAACCGTTCGCGTCTATATCACTGAGCGACGATAGCTCTGGCATAGTTTCAGCACGTCAGACTGTTTTACCTGAGAGAAAGCAGCCTCGGTGTGATGTTCAAGGCGATCATCATCGGTGCTGGCCTCGGAGGCCTCGCCTGCGCCATCGCGTGTCGTCGCTATGGCCTGGAGGTCATCGTCCTGGAGCAAGCCTCCAAGATTACTCCGGTATGCGGTAAAGTCTCTGCAGCTCCAACCTCAATTGACGAGGTCAGGTCGGCGCGGGTATCCAGGTTCCTCCGAACGCCTCTCGCGTGTTGAAGTGGCTGGGCCTGTTTGAACAGGTCAAAGAATATGCTTGTCTCTTGGACTACCTCGATCTGCTGAGATATGAGGATGGGTCTCATATTCTACGCCGATCGGCGGAGAATACCGAACAGAGATATGGAGCGCCTTGGATGTGAGCTACGCACTCTGGTGCCCCTTGGCAGCCTTTCTCGACTGATTCCCACCCAGGGTCATACATCGAGCAGATTACCACCGAGTATTGCTAGACGCCGCTACAGCTGCTGGCGCGGAAATTAGTCTCGGTGCTCCGGTGAGAAGAATCAACTTCGAGAAGACGTCGGTTGAAGTTGATGGCGGCCAGATCATATCGGCCGACGTCATCGTAGGTGCTGATGGTATGACGGAATCCTCTTCTTCGACTGTTCAAGGTTATGTATACCCAGGTAACCATCGTAGGACTGTGGTCAACTGCCCGAGATCAAATATTGGGTTACCCATCACCCCCTCGCGAAACGGGAGATCTGGCATATCGAGCGACGTTGAAGACGGCCCACCTGCTTGCCTTGAACGATGATCAAGTAACCGAGCTCTGCTCGCGAAAGCGTGTTATCGTATGGATGGGACCCAACAAACACTGCGTGTTCTATCCCCTGAAGGGAGGCTCTGAGTTCAATCTTGTCCTCATCCGACCCGACAACCTCCCTACTGGGACAAACAAGATTCAGGGCGAAATCGGCGAGATGCGAGAGACTTTCAAAGGATGGGACAGCAGTCTGACGAAGATTATCTCCCGAATTCCTTCTGTGCTCAAATGGAAGCTTTGTTTTCATGATGAACTGCATACGTGGTACAAGGTAAGCTTCCATACCCCTGGGCCTAAAGACTCATGGTATAATGACAGAACCAGGGGAATGTCACACTCCTTGGGGACGCTTGCCACCCTACCCTGCCCTACCAGGCTCAAGGAGCAGCGATGGCCATCGAGGATGGAGCTGTACTCGGTCATCTCCTCGGCTCCCTGGTAGAAGACTATAAGCAGTCGCCAGATTTGGCACACGGACGTGTGAGCTCGCTGTTGCAGGTGTACGAGAAGCTACGAAAGCTGCGTACGACGACCAATGTCAAGGGTGCTCAGGCCAACCGATATATGTTCCACCTTGACGATGGAGATGAGCAGCGGAGGCGAGATGCTGACTTGAAATCTCATGACTGGGTCCGTCCATCGCCCTGGAAATGGGCCGATGGTGCGGCTCAAGATGAGCTGCTTGGGCACGACGTGATTGAAGAGAGTGGAAGGGAGTACAGCGCGTGGAAGTCTTCTGCCGGCAGTCACAAATTGTAAGCTGGACGCACATTGCATGGCGTGCATGACTTCTTTACTCGCGAGTCAACATCTAACATTTGACGGCCGGACACGCATATACGTAGCTAACTCCTTGGCGTATGATGTCTCACCGCTGCGGGTTGTATCCGAGCAGTCTACCGTGAAGGATTCCAGCAGTATGCGAGTGATCCGCCACTGGGACAGTGCGGCCCCGCATTTTGAGTGATCACCAGGCACCGGAATTACTCTGTGCATCATTGGCAGGACTGGTAAACAGGCCCCGTACATGGGGTCACCGATGCCTATGCTTTGGACTCTTTTACTGCTGACGATCGACACAGGCCCTGCTAGGCGCGTCCAGCCTGGCCAGCCTGCCAGCTTCGGACCCGGGTGCCCCTCTTTTCTGTACTACTACACTGCCTTTATTCGACCTGCAGCATGTAGATCACCCGCTGTCACTACCAAATGAATCTTACTTTGCGGATGAGATCATGGGTTCAGTCCCGGAAGGATGCTGATTTGCCGAGACCACCTCCTGGAAGCTGACCCTCCCATGATCCACCGACAACAGGCTGCATCTTAAATATTTTATATGAAAACCCTTCCACTCCTGAAGTCTGACTCTCTTGTTCGCCTGTCTCAATGTATCCCCGCCAAGACCACCTCCTGGAGTAATCACACAAGATGCGGCAGACCGTCGCGCAGGCCATTTTGGTGGCGTCGATTCCTGGCATCCAAGCTGTAGTGCCCAACTACACGACGGCCGAGGCCGGCAACCCGTTCGTAGATGGATGGTACGCCGATCCAGACACGGAAATTTACGACGGCCTCTACTGGGTGTATCCAACGTCTTCCTACAACTATGAGGAGCAGACATACCTTGACGCATTCTCGTCGCCAGATCTGATCAACTGGACCAAACATCCCAACATCCTCACCACTAGCAATGTCTCATGGGCAACACAAGCACTGTGGGCGCCAGCGCCCATCAGCCGCAATGGGAAGTACTACATCTACTTTGGCGCCAACGACATCCAGGAGGACGACACCACGACCGTAGGCGGCATCGGAGTCGCAGTCTCCGACTCCCCGGACGGTCCCTATGTCGACGCCATCGGCTCACCTTTGATCGGCGAATACCACAACGGCGCGCAGCCCATCGACCAGGACGTCTTCATCGATGACGACGGCCAGGCGTACATTTACTACGGCGGCCACTCCCACGCCAACGTCGCCCTCCTGAACGAGGATATGATCTCCATCGGAACCTTCCCCGATGGCACGCAGTTCAAGGAGATCACGCCTACGAACTACGTCGAGGGTGCGCAGATGTTCAAGCGCAACGGCACTTACTATATGATGTGGTCCGAGGGCGGTTGGACGGGGCCAGACTATGCCGTGTCGTATGCGATGGCGGACTCGCCATTAGGACCCTTCGAGCGGAAAGCCAAGATCCTGCAACAGGATTTGGCTGTCGCTACTGGGAGTGGCCATAATGGAGTGATCAATGTGCCCGATACTGATATTTGGTATATCGTGTACCACCGGAGACCACTTGGGGACGACGACGGAAACCACAGGCAGGTAGCCTACGACCGGATGTATTTCAACGAAGACGGCTCTATCGCAGATATTGTAATGCTTGTCAAGGATAACTTTGAGGACGGGAACACCATCGGCTGGACGACCTATGACGGCGGTTGGTCAGTAGTGGACGGCCAGCTCAAGGCAGAGACCTCAGATGGAGGCAAGGCTCTGCTGAATACCAACTTCACCGACTTGGCCTATGACGCCGACATCACAATCATCAGTGGTGATGGAGACGCTGGTTTGTTGTTCAGGACAAGCTCACCGAGCAACGGCTTGAATGCGTTCGATGGTTACTACGCCGGGATCTCTAGTGGTGGAACAGTCACCCTGGGCAAAGCCAACGGAAGCTGGACACAGATTGGTGCGGCCCAGTTTGACATCTCTGCGAATGTGCAGTACCATGTCCGTGTGACTGCAGTTGGAAGACAAATCAGCGTTTTCGTAGAAGACATGGAGACTCCGAAGATTGCTATCTCAGACGAGACGTACACTGAAGGTCAAGATGGAGTAAGGGTATCTGCTGTGGAGGCTTTGTTTGATAACATCTCGGTGGCAAGGCCGTAAGGCTGCAGGCGGAAAGGTACATTTTATGTTGATATTGTAAATTATCTACTACAAGTTCGTCATCTTACAAGGGTAACGCGCCATCCGTACATACGAAAAGGGGTATCAAAAATGGCAACGCTATCTAAAAATGCAGAATATCCACCAGGAGTTCTTCTCCCTCAAGGCCCAGTCCGTCTTGTCCCAAGTAAAGCGCCGGTTCCTTGACGATCCACGAAGCACAGCAGTACATCATATACATAACATTCAGAGCGCCTAGATGGGTCATGTCAGTTTCGTGCGACGAATTCAGTGTGCACAAAACGTATTGATCAGAGAGGGGAAACTTACGTATAAAGCCTCAGCAGACAGCGTAATATCGCCTGACACACTTCCCTTCATCTGCACCTCAACGTTGAGATGCATATCCATCCGTAGCGCAAACCCCTTTTGGCTGCCATGCCACGCGGTGTCGGTCTTCTTCCTCGTGGTGAATTTGTCGTTCGTGTTCAGCTCCCGGCGGTTCCCGTCCAGTGTCTGCCATGCCGCGGCCCGCGTGCCCGCCTTACGCTTGTACTTGCCCCTGCCGTCCTCCAGCTTCCACGGCCCCGGCGGCGAGGGCAAGTCTCCCGGCATAGGCAGGGCGCGCCTTTTATCGACGGCTTCCCAGCCACCCGGATGGAAATCATGAGATTGCTGGAAGCCGCTCCACTGGTTGTCTTGCTGGTAGCCACGCCAGTCGTCCACGGATGGCCATGGGCCTTGCGGAGGCTGGTAGTTGTCGTTGCCCAGGTACTCGAGTTTCGACAGCTGCAGAGCCGGCTTGCTCGGTCCTGAGGCTCGTCCGGTCGAGGGCAGTGGGAGTGCTGCGTAGTTGCCCCTCAGCTTGAGGCTGTCCCTCGGCGTCCGCGGGCTCTCGAGCTCAGTCGCAGTAGAAGGCGTCTGCAGCGACTCGGTATCTCCTGGGCTCGATATGGCCGTGATGGCCGTCTCGAGCTCGGCGGATCCAGGGCTGTCGCGAGACACTCTTGATCGTCGCTCCAGTAAGGAGGTCTCGATGGGAGGGAGAGGGGTCCTGGGCGTCCTAGGCGTGCGCGGAGTTCCCGGTACGATCTTCGGTGTCTGTGGAATCGGTGGTGCTGTGAGAGTGGCTGACTCTAAAGCGGGCACTCGGACTGGTTGTGGGATTGGTGACGGGGCGGAAGGCTTAGAGTCAACTACAGTCTTTTTGGTTGACTCTGGCACTTGCTGTTTGATCACTTCCGGTTCATTTTTTGTTTCTGATTTTTGCGTGGCTGGTGATGATGTTGAGCCTTTGCGCCGTCCTGCAAAGTTCCTCAATGCCTGCAGCACCGACGGCTTCGGTGTTGGTTTCGGCTCATCTGCAGGCGGACTTGAGTCTTGAAAAGGAGGAGGAGGAGGCGCAGCTGATGATGGGCCCGGAGCAGCAGGACTTGGAGCTCGGATAAACGCGATCTGCTCAGGCGCTCTTGCAAGCGACTTGTCCACGGGGACCGGGGCCCACTGGTACTCGGGCTTCCATATTTTCTGGAGAAATTCAAAGGCCTCGTTTGGAACCCATACTGTCATGCCATCGCTATTCCTAACTTCCATTCCTTGGAGCGAGTGGACATTGACGCGAGCGATTAGACCCGGTCAACAAAAATGAGACGCCTATGAGCGTGTAGTAGAGAGGCGCCAAGGCCGGCCAGAATGGGAACGTCTGAAACGTCGAGAGTCAAGGCATTGCTGTTGTCCGCTCGCTTTGACTACTGAGCACCAGGCTCAAAATTTGGTCTTTAAGAATCAACGCTCATCCAAATCTGCAAGTAGGACTTTCGATGACATAGACGTCAGTGGTGATTTCTTGTCGACGTTGGGATGCCGGATGACATCTTTTCTGGGGACAAGCGTGGCTTACTCGTGTTCAAAACAGGGTACGGAGGTGATCTGCAGGTCCGATCTCACCACAGGCTCCGGGAAGCCGGGGTCAAATCCGGATTTGGTCTCGGCCGACTTGTAGACGTTGCCACCACCGAACAAAAATAACCATCAGCTTTCTGAGAGGAAAAGCAGAAATGATCTGGAGGGGAGGCCTTGATTTTGTAAACTAACGTATTCGCAGGCGGGATTCTAAAGTTTAGAAGTGGATTCTCGTTGGCCAGTGCCCAGGTGTCAGGCATCAGGCCATACACACGATCTGGGACTCTGACGGTTTCATAATCGGTCAAGATAACATGTTACCAAAACGCACCCCAACCCTCTCCGGTAACAGTTACTTGGCGCGCCAGTCTGCCCATTCTCGCAAGGCGAAATGGGCCTAGCCGCCGGGGGAAAGCTTCCTGAGTCGCTTACCCCGTGTTTCCGTTGTGCCGGGAAACACTATTCAGTGGTCCAATACTCACGTGTGTATTAATCCAACAGGATCGGATGAACAGAGAAAATTATTAATGGTATATCCCTCCCCAGGCACGGCGTCTTCAAGGTACTTATCGGGACGTTCTGGCCCTCTAAGCTCCTACAGGGGCCTGTGCATGCGTTTCAACCTTGTTGACATTCCATACCCAGTCTCTTCAGCGTATAGGTGAATGTCCCTGACAACGTTGACCGCCACCTGCCAAAAAATGAACCAAATAAATTATAGAATCAAAGTATCGAAACCAAGGCACACTTCGCGATTCCTCCTTATGCATGAGATTACTGATGGTCGCCCTTGGTCTTGGTACAGGAGACCGGTAATGGATTGGGGTGGTACAGTGTTCCACGGTCTGGTGATAAAGAAACATGTTTTTGTTGGGAAGGATGGTTGGAAAAGAGTCATCCACGTCACTTCTCCTGGGGTCATAGAATATGTAAGCACACACTGAGGCAGCTGGGTTTTTGAAGTGCAGCCCCAAAAGATGCGCTTTGAACTGAGATAACGTATTAGATCAGAGTCGACGTCTCCCAACTCTATAAAAAAACAAAGGAGGGACTGGTTGAGCTTTTCAAGGAAAACAGCCACAAAATGAACAGTTCAAGGGCCCGAGTAAGCGTACGTGAAGTGTGCACATTATTACAGCCTTGCCCCGTCTGGTGATAAAATCCATGTGTCGTCTTTTTACCTCTAATTACAAACGGGAAATCACGGATGACCGCTTAGTTGCGGTGCACTCAATTTCGATATCAGTACCCAAAGGAAGCTCGGCGACTCCGACGCAAGTCCTTGCCTGTAATCATGAAGATCAGATTTCGAGACCCCATCTGCTATGATTCAAGGGGTACTTGCCGGCTTCAACCCTGGGAAGAAAGTTATGTAGGCCTCGTTCACCTCAGCAAAGTCTTTCAGGTTGATTAAGTAAATGTTGACTTTGAGAATGTTATCAAGACTTGAGTCTGCTGCGTCTAGCACGGCACTCAAGTTGAGCAAAATTCGCTTCTGGATATTGGTGATTAATGACCGTCAAACTCTAGAAATACGACTGGCCACAAACTGTTCTATCAGAAATAGATCCTTGGATCAAAGCACCCGTCTTAGGGTCTGTCGCAACCTGTCCGGAACAGAATACCAGATCGCCAAGTGTGAGGGCCTGAGACAAGAACGGCGGTGGTTTTGGCGCGTCAAGAGAGAAGACTGCCTCCGCTGACATGGCGACAAGAAATTTCAGAGGGCACAAAAGGGGGGGAAAGTCGTTCTATGGATTCAAGAACATATTTGAGCCTCTGATCTTTGACGAATCTTTGTTTTTAAGGACTTTTTTGATGTCCCTGGTGGGGTTCGTGTTAGTCAACAATCCTTAGTCACAGCGACGCTACCGACAGCCACGTAAGAATTGGCAAGTCATTGACGGCAGCGCTTCTTATCTACACTGTTCTCCACTCCGGTGCCAACGCATGCAATGCGGTCAATGGTATCCTATGATATCAGTATAAATTCGAGAAAAACATCACCCGGAGCCCTTAGAATAGTTTGGAGGTAAATCAAACTCCTCAAGGCCTGCATTACGTATCTTACACCTTCTCGGACTGTCGCAGTCATACAATCAGAATGATCTCCAAAACCAAGCAAAGGTTGATCCTCGACCTGGACGACATCAAGGCGGCAGCAGTGGAAAAGCTCCCTACAAAGGCCAGAGGTGATGTTGGACGTGCCCCGTTGAACATAAATGTCTGCTGACGGTTTTTTCCCTGGCAGACTTTTATGAAGCCGGCTCTTCCGACCAAGTCACAGTGACGGAGAATACAACAGCCTACGGGAAATATCGACTGCGGCCCCGTGTCCTGGTTGATGTGTCCAAGGCAGACACTTCGACATCGGTATTCGGCCAAAACATCGCGTTTCCTCTTTGCGTATCGCCCGCCGGGATTCAGGCGATGGCACATCCCGACGGAGAGCTCGCCACGAGTCGAGCGTGTGCAAGGCGAGGTGTTCACATGGGTGTCTCGTCCTACTCCAACTACTCCGTCGAGGAGGTGCGAGCAGCTGGGCTCGAAGTCGGCCCTTTGCAGCACGCAATGCAGCTATACACGATGCAAGACCGCTCGGCTCAGCTGCGGATTATACGACGCGCTGAGGAAGCTGGCTGTGCTGCTATCTTCTTGACGGCCGATAGTCCGGTGCTAGGTGTGCGGCACAACGAGAGCAGGAACAACTTTTCGACTCCTGAGGGATTGGGTTGGCCCATGCTCGAGAGGACTTCGGAGGCTATACGATCCCAGACTCATCACCGCGATGGGTTTACTGCTTTCAACTCTGACTCGCACTCATGGTCGCGGGAAATCCCCTGGCTGCGAAGCGTAACCAAGATGCAGATCTGGATCAAGGGCGTCCTGACGGGAGAAGATGTGCAGCTCGCGGTCCAGTATGGATGTGACGGTGTCCTTGTGAGTAATCATGGAGGCAGGCAGCTCGACCAGACGCCGGCCACCATCGATGTCATCCAGGAGTGTGTCAGGGCAGCCAATGGAAAGATTGATGTCCACATCGATGGCGGGATTCGAAGTGGCACAGACATTTTTAAGGCTCTCGCTCTCGGTGCCAAATGCGTGTGGATTGGTCGACCAGTGCTTTGGGGACTTGCGGTGAGTGGCATTTGTGTGGACCAACGAGGACTATTAGTAGCTGACAATGATCCATTTTGGCAGTATGACGGGGAGGCAGGAGTCACTAAGACTCTTGATATTCTTTACGATGAATTCAAACAGTGCATGCAACTGTGTGGCTGCAACAGTATCTCTGACATTACTCCCTCCTCACTTGGAATCGTCTCAAGGAATGGGCCGCTAGCGAGATTGTAAGTCTAGGATCTGTGCGATTGGTGGAGGCGGAAAAGATGTGAAGACGTCGTAGATTGGGAGCTCGGAGATTATATCGTTCATCTACAGGAATGAAACCTTGATGAAGTTCGTCAAGCCTCTATCTCGATTGATCGCTTGGCCCTTGGTTGAGTTCTCAAGGTTGACCCCAAAAGTTCTTCTTCATCAACACATCGATTTATGCTTTGCATGCCTGATCACAATAATGACCATCCATTCATGTATGCCTCTTTAAGTGAGGCTTTGCATATAGCGCTCACACACCAGTCGGCAACGTTCCGATAGATGAGCATAGTCTCATGCCTTGGTAAAGCCGGGCATGGTATTTTCGTCTGCACCTTCGGCACGATGGCCGCGCCGGTGGCGAGGATGTCTGCACCGGAATCGTATAGCTCTGGATATTGAACAAACAGACTCGGATCTACCTTGAAGCGCGGAACTCCATCGTCCATGCCGAGCAATTTAAAGGCTCCACGTGCGTACGGAGCCTGGAACAAACTTTCGACGTTGGGGGCTGGGAGGGAATATGGCAGACGGCCGTCAGTAAGTTCGGGTGCAATTATTTGCCCACTGTTAAGGGCGTCATTCCCGTCCGGGTCCTTCTCAATGTCATCAGCTTCAAAGGCGCACACCAGATCCCAGACTCGGACATAGGCACGGCCAGATTGTCCAACAATAAGCTTGTCTGCATCTACCTCGACCACGTAAGCGGTAGCAATGTCGCAGATGATCTGGTCCAAATATGGGTTTGCAGAGTGTAGAAGGATGAGCTTATCTCTCATGGTCGGAAACGGGCACCAGTCGATCACAGAAGGGTAGTCCTCAAGAAGCTGGAGTGCCGAGGGCCTATAGTTTGCGTGCATTCTTGAGTAGATCACACGAGATCTGTTGATCTGCCACAAAAGAAGATCGGTGATGTTCTCCTGATATCTAGTGGCCGTGTACCAGTCAAGCGCCGCGGGTCGGTTAAGACTATGGAAGTGCGACAACATCATAGTGGCAGAAAGGCGAAGCGCATCCCTGGCCCATGTTAGTTCATGACAGCGTGGGCCAGATCGGAGTATGACTTACGGTGTCTCGACGTTGGTCCGAATTTGCGTTGCTTTACGCCATTGCATCTTGAGGCAGCCCCTGATCATCTGCATGTGGTCCGAAAACGAAGAGTTTGTATTGGCAACGCCCTGGATTATCTTGTCCGCGCTAGGAATTTGAGCCTGGAAGCTTGCAGGGCCCATCTGGTACTCGTGCGTCCAAATTCCCGGTAAACTCCTGACATCTGAGAGGCTGTCCAGAATGTAAGACACATCCATATTGAGTGACGTCTGGCGACCTTGGACACTCGGGTCAAGAGAAGAATTTTCCTCTATCACAATACCCTCGTTTGTTGGTAAAGCATCGAGCAAGATCGACGGGATGAGTTCTTCCTCGTCTATGTTCGAATGTAGCGTGGAGACTTCGCCGCCGAATTGATATGCAGTGCCCGGTATAGTCTTGTCAGTAGCCTCAGGCTGGCTTTGCCTGGGCATTATCCTGCTGTTGTCGGTGGTGGCATCTTCACTATCCTTGTCAGATGCAGCATGGGGTAATGCTTCTTGTGGAGCTTGCATTTCAAATGATGAACCATGAGAGACGTGGCTCAACATCGATTCTGAGAGCGATCTCAAAGTGATTTGAACTCGCTCTAGCTTGCTGCAAGCTGTGGTGAGCTGTTCTCGCAAAGCGCGGTTGTCTCGCTCAAGCCGCGCGATCTGCTCGTTTTCGCCATTGCCTCTGATCTCTAAGCGCCTTTCCAGGTCTTTGATGTAGGCGCTCTGTCTTTTTCGAAAGGCCTGCTGCGACAAGCGATTGCGTAGTCTGCGCGGTCAGCGGTCTCGTTCGATACCGGGAAGAGCAATGACAGTGCGATGTTTTCCTCACCTTTTCTGAGAGACGTTTGATCCTGCGGGACATGATGTGTCAGCCATGGCGCTGCTAAAAAGAGGAAACCATACAGTAAACAAAATAATGGCAATCAACTCGTCCATCCACATAGTTCGGAAACATATCGACAATGACTCACCTTGGGAGCCGAATAGTAAGGGGAGCTCTTTGGCGGGGTAATCTTGCTCTAACGGAGGACCCCATCGCACTCAAGATTCTTCGAAGAAGCCCCACCTTTCTGATAAGAAAACTAGTACATTCGCTTCTTAGATATCAGCTCAGAGGGCGTAATTAATAAGGGGCGAAGCTATGTTCCGTTCCAGTGATAGGTCTGACAAAATGTAAGAGGCTGACTTTTGAGAAAGTCATAAGGGGTACAGACGAGGAAGCGTGAATTACAAAAATTACTGTCTCCTATTGCGGTGCAGTCGAGCCAGGGGGCCTGGAATAAGTGGTTAAGGAATGTCTCGGTTAACATAGCCTTTCATTCTGCCATAAGACAAGCCTCCTCGGCAGATAACCTGTTTTCGCCTTCGCGCACCTGAAGAATTGGATGTCCATGAATGTACATACGGCAAAGTCCCGATGAGGATGGAACATGGTTGGCAAAGCGACTGTCTGCGCAATCACCACCTTGTTCAGGAAATTCGCTTCGATGGTGCAAAAGCAAGGTTACAGAAACGATGCTAAGAGACTGGCATGGAGTCTAGATTACGTGGCAACACTAACTTGCACGGCGAGCGAAGGCATCTGCTAGCGTAGGTAACAAACCTTGGAATGCCTCTGTACCTTTCCTTCCGGCAGTTTTGGATGCAACCCACCTTCAAAGTGCCAGGTCTGACAAATGAAGACAATTTCAATGCCAATGAATTAAGTTTCAGATCTGCTGATTACTGGCAGGGGCGCAACACATGCAGTTCTCCAACGCGACCTGCAGGGATACTGACCACACGAACCACTTTTTACGCGTGGACGCGTCCACCATCTCACGACCTCGTCTTTCACCTGGGCATGTTTGCTTCGTATACCGATTTTGAGAAACACCAAATCCATTTGCCCGCACGACTCGATCAAAATGGGGAAAGCAAAAAAGTCATGGTACGCCGTCGTCGAGGGTCGGCAGCCTGGCCTGTACAGGACTTGGGACGAATGCCAGGCACAGGTGGAAAGATACCGTGGCGCTGTTTTCAAGGGGTTCTGTACGCGCCAGGAAGCCATCGACTGGATTCGTGAAGAAACAGACGAGCCCGCGCCAGATTACTCAACAACAACGGCGACCGCGCCGACGGAAGTTTCCCTGCCCTCAGCACTTGTCACTAGCCTTTTACCGCAGTCGTCAACACCAGCTGGAAAGAGCATCAATGGACTCTCATCCGTGCCAATTTCAACCTTATCATCCATCCTCAGCGAGCGCTTCAAATTCAGCCCCGGCTGCTCCACGTTCTATGCAGTAGCACGAGGACGAACACCAGGCATTTACGACACTTGGGGCGATTGCCTAGCACAGGTCACTCGCTTTTCCGATGCGAGATACAAAAAGTTCAAGACCCTCAAGGAAGCGATCGAGTTCTTGGTCGTTTATAGCGGTGCCGGTCATTTCTCGCAGTTCACGTCGGACGCCTTCGAACCCGACGATAAGGCGTCTTTCAGCGATGAGTGGGCCCGTCTTTCGCAGTCACAGGGCTGGACACGTGGAACCCAGCAGTACAATGAGCAGCGGGCGTGTGCTCTACGGAACGAGCTCCAGACACACTTCTTCGCGTCTCCGTCTCGTGCGCTGCCCGTCATCAAGAGCGAGGAAACGCTGCCCGTCACCAAGAGCGAGGAAACGCTGCCCGTCATCAAGAGCGAGGAAAGTGGGGAAGAGGGAGCCAACGTGGAGTCCCTTGTTGAACTCGATCATCAACATCACGAGGAAGCGGTAGAGCTCCAGGGCTTCCAGGCCATGTGCGCAGCCGTCGGGAAATCCCCGGGAGACACCTTAAGGGAATGTAAAGGCATTCTGAGAGGAACTCTCGTCAACATCGTTGACCTCATTGATGCTTGCCGGATGGGTGGCGAGAGGGCTGTGAAAACATGGACCGACTTCGAAGCGTTCAAGGCATACACACTGTCCTCAGCAGGAGGAGACAAGACTATTCCCGTGAGACTGGCCAAGCAAGATCCCCTGCTAAAGTGCTTCCTGCAGAATTTCTGCACACCTCGACGTCACTGTGGGGTTGCCACAGGCTGTGGTGGCGCCGTAATCAAGAAGAGGGCTAGATCCGCAGAAGACAATGACTTCAAGAACTATGGACAGCAGAAAAAGAGGAAGACGTGCAAGTCGATACAAGATTGGCTCGATCATTATTGATGGGTCAATGCTTAGGCTTGATTTCGGCAGACTGCGCAGGGTTACTAATGTTGGGGATTGTTTCTGTCTTTATCACTTTCCAATCTCTATTGTACATTCCTTGTCAAAATTCGCTATAATTACTCACTTCTCATATGGTTGAATGATTCAAATTATCTTGCTTTCAATGTCTCTGCACAAGTGTCTTTCCAGTAATTGACATGAACCTGTCACCTTGCCAGACACTTGCACAAACCGCCAAGCTTGTTAATAACGCATGTTCGCTGTCACTGCTAGCAATTGGGGCAGCAGACTCAGTATCGCCAGCGTTGCATCAGTACGACACTGATTTTACCCGTTAGAGTCTTGGTACCTTTTTCTTTTTCAGCTCCGCGTGCGAATATACCGGATTCTGCCCCTTACAGCAGGGCGTCCCAGCACTGGATATTGCGCATAAATGGAGTCATCGAAAACATATTACAGGTAGCGACGTCCACTGGCTTACGCAAGTCTTTACTGCGAGCGGTCATTTTGAGCAACATGACGTTCGCATTGACGTACTTCGTTGTGCACAATGCAGCTATGGTCCCAGGAGTCAGGCGTGACATGGCACTGCAGCGCTGTGCGGGCCGACTTGTACCCCAGCCACAGACTCTGGGGGCAGACATGAGTTATCACTTGCATGAGCCCCCACGGTTGGCGTTGCCCACCCACAATGTGTGTGCCACACCGGAAGCCTCTAATGCGCCTAACCAAGAACTCAAGCAGCATCTATATATAGTCAAGCAATATAAATATCGATATATATAAACTTAATCGAGATGGCCCCGAAGCAAATGTATTATTTAAGCGCCCCTTCCTCTGGAGAGCTGCCTGGACTTACTGATTGCTTGCAAGCTGGACAGCCACTTGACATGAAGCATTGGGCCTGAGGCGGTTTTACTGTCTTAAGTGAGTCCCGTTGAATATACCGGGCGAATCTTACGATTTCACCTGCCTATTGGGCTTCTCGAAGGACCAAGAACCCTTTAATTTCCCTGTTCATTTTAACCTCTTCCCCACCAAAACCTCTTCCCACAAACAGCAAGAGCTCGGAGCAATCGAGCGATCATGGTATTGCCATTGGGAGCTATTCAGTTGGCTGTCGTGTCTTTCGTTACACTTGCTCTGGCCATTGTTGCCACGATACTTCGAATTTGGTCCAAGCACCTCCAGAATCATCGCTTAGCCATTCATGACTACTTGGCCGTGGCGGGAATGTTCTTCACAGCAGCAACTGTCGCCGTTTATGTTACAGGTGAGCTTCTGAAACACCATACCCTCAGTATTGAGGTCATAATAGAAGCTGACCAATACTGTAACACTTCAGCCGGTTTCGCAGCTGGGCTAGGGGTTCATGCCCAAGAACTCATGGCCACTGCCCCAGAGAAGCTGACTCTGCATATCCAGGTAACACTATCTCAGTGGTGTATGAAGATGTCCGATTCCTCATGATAACAGCTGATAAAATCTCAATAGCTTTACATACCTTGTCAACTTCTCTGGGCTGTTGCCAATTCGTGCGTTAAAAGCTCCATATTGTCACTTTACACAGCCCTCTTTCCCAACACGGTATTTGTTCGGCTGTGCTACGGTACAATGATTATCACCGTGTTATACCTTTTCTTGGTAATTGTTGAGACTTTCGCCCTATGCAGACCGCTGCAGTACACCTGGGACAAGACAATAAATGGCGAGTGTACTGGAGAGGATCCCGTCTACCTCATTGTTGGCATCGTCAACTGTGTAATAGACATATGTATCCTTGTGTTACCTATGCCTCTGGTGTTCCGGCTGCAGATGACCTTGACGAAACGTTTAAGCGTGGCTGGTATGTTCAGCTTTGGTGCGTTGTGAGTGCACCCGCCCCCCGCCCTCTCGTCAAACGAAAAAACACAAATCGTCACGACGGAGTCTGACATATCTTCATACTCTCCAGTATCTGCACCATTTCCTTGATCAGAACCATTTGGATACACAGTTGGGATCAAAGTGACCTGACCTACAACATTACCCCTGGGGCTATCCTTTACGTCTTGGAGCCAACCCTGGGAGTTGTCAACGCATGCCTGCCGACCATCAAGCCGGCTTTCACAAAGCTCTTCGGCCCATGGACTATCCGCACGTCTAGTCATCATCCACAGGTGCCATCTCGGACTCATAAAAAGGTCAAGGGCAACGTCACGCGCGACCTTGAACGCCTCAGCGACGAGTTTCCTTTCTACGAGACCGGCATCGAGCCAAATATTTATTGAGAGAATGACTTCGACAGTTGTGGTTTCATTAATGTCCGCGTCGACCGTATTTTTAATGTTGACAATGGTCCTGCCGCAGCGTCTTGGCAGTCGGTCTCTGCATCTCCTGGGGGCCAGTATCATAGCGGTAATCTTGGTCGCATATTGTGAGGCAACCTTGGTCGTGCTAGACTGGGGGAATCGCCTATTCGTGAAAACGGTCGCTGAGGAGGAACCGCCAGTGCAGTAGAATTGGTCAACCATATGAACTGATCGGACCATTACTAGAGGTTGAGGCGTGTCCAAAGGTCATGGGGAACTCGTGCATATCTCTTGAAAGTAATTAATTCTGAATGTGAAGAGGTCGGGAGGTAAATAAGCGGAAAATGGTTCGGATCATCCTAGCTGTTCATAGTCTACTTGCAGAGTCCAAGGAGAGCAATCACATCCCGGCCGGACAGCGAGCAGAGCATTAAGGGTCGTGTACGACATGAAAACGTAGCATTATCACACAAATGTGGTAGTTGTTGTCTCGTCATCCCGGAAGGTTGTTCAAATCCAAAACACTACATAGAAAGTTATTGTAACTCAGGGTAGCGGAGCGTGTAGAACAGCTCAGCAAGCCGCAGGAGCCGCAGGAGCCTGTACCGGAGCTTACAGTTAGCGCAGTGACAACGATAAAGCCGGCAACCTTCTCGACAAGAACTCACAGTAAAACACCCAGAACCCCAGACAAACCGGCATACCAGCCGGCGTACGAATCTCCCTGGCCGGCTTTGACGCCAGCCGATACTCCAAGCAAGGCGAGACTCGCGATTGTGCCGAGGACGATGACTCCTTCGACGCCGAGCCTCCCTCTCATCCAGTCCTTTTTTCGCAGGGCTGCGTCTACGACAATCCAAACAAGCACCGTGGCACTCTGAAATACACGCATTTAGATCAGTCGTTAATTCCTTGAGCGGCTCGTCATGAAAGGACAATTGGCGGCTCTTGTGGCTCGACTCACTGGGGCTATACTCATGGCCAGGCACCTGATATCGGGCTTCTCCGAGTACGTCGGATGCACGTAGATTTTCACATCGAGGATAATGAGAAGGATGGCGACGATACTACTGAGCCGAGTGATAAACCAGCCGCCATAAAACCAAAGATACTGGCCGTATCTGTCAAACTCGCTTGGCTCCGGTCCGTAGGGGAACAAGACGAACTTCTTCTTGCCCCTGTACAGACCAGGCATGTTAACATATGCTTGACGAGTTCCATTGCGTTCGGTCCAATGAGTTTGCTGGGCCATGGTTCTCGGGTGAGCGGCGGCAAGCGCTGGGCGGTTTGGGCCAACGATGATTGTGCTCGAGTGGCGGTGGCCGGAATGGGCAACTGATTCAAAGAATGATTGTTGGAAACTTGACTGCTCGAAAACCTGAAGACTGCCATTTGTGGGTTCCTCGTTCTTTTGATGGAGCACCACTTCCATCTGATAGTGCTTATGATGTTGACAGGCACGCTAATTGCCCTACCTAGGCAGCCTCCCTGGTCTAGTGTGTGACTTCGGATTATAGCACAGCCACGTAGGATCTCGTAGGATTCCAATGTCACCACCACAAACAAATCTAGGTCTGCCAAGCCACACAGACAAGCTTTTCACACGATTTGCAGTGCCGTCTCATGCTGCATGGCCAGGCCCCCATTCTCACGGGGCAGAGCAGGGTGCCTAGCTCTGGGGGCTAGGCTGACCAGCGGGAGACTAAATTACCGGCAGTGTTTGCCTCCGAAGTACTCACACCTTTGTAAGTATTCAATGGCCAAAGTTGCATCATTGTTTAGTGCGAGACAGCCAATTAGGGGGAACTCAGTCCTAACTACTCAAGTAGGTAGTTGCATCCAAAACCTGCTGTGGGATTTTATTTGAGCGGTAAACACATAATTGGCTTGTTCGCAATACCTTGTCACCCAACCTCCCTACCTTTCTCTGCCAGCTGTTGCAGTATAGAGAAGTTTTTCAACGCCCACCCTTCATATCACGGGAACTATAGTCTGTGTTTTTAGTACTTTGCACTACAACGCACGCAAATAGTGCGAAATGTGACTTCCAGGGTTGTGAATGCCAGAGCGGTTACATTGAGGAGAGAAAATGCTTCTGCTGCCTAATCCCACCGTCTCCGAGGCCGAGGTTGACCATTGAAACCGGCTCGTGATCCAGCCAACAAGAACACACCCAAGGCCTAGGATACTTGAATGGACAGAAGCCGTGACCAAGATGTGGACTTGGAGGTTCAGGATCGGCCCATGATTCATCATTCTCGGGCTCAAAGGAGCACAGAAATGATCAAGATGGTGTAGCTGTGTCCGGCCGCGGAAGCCGTTACTTGGTCGGTTGGGCTCTGAGGTTGGTCGTCACCCTACGCGACGGTTTGATCGGTTTTCCTTTTGCACGTTCGACCTCTTCTGGACTCAATTCAGCCATGAAACGCCTCTGAAAAGTGTTAGCTTCTAAGAACAATCCTATAAGCAACTTGGCTCATCAGCAAATGGCATATAGCTACAGCTAACCGTGCAAATTCACTTCCACACCCTGCTCAACCCTTTCTCCAAGTCATGCGGATTACTCCCACGAACTCCAAAATGCAGACCATGATCTGGTAGCAAAGCTAGTCTTCACCTCCGAAATCACATCGATAATTTGTCTGGCTCTCACTCTGGGGACGGGAATGACAGCCTCGATTGCCAAGGACTTCGCTCGCGAGGCACATTTGATCAGGGCCTAAGTACTCATGTATTCAAGTAGAGGACGAAATAGAAACCTGCGTTTCATCCTCTGAGTTGAGCAGGGACACAATTTGATCTCGGGCAACGCACAGATAATGGGGTTTTCACTTGATTACTCATTCTATACTACCATTCTCTAAGAAGAAAATCACTGTTGAACCATTCTGCTTTTTACCTAAAGCGATAATCTTCTAGCTTGCTGCCCGTCTAGATCTCAACATGCGAGTGCATGCAAACTCTTGAAAAAATCAATCAATCTTTGACCCGAAATCAGTAAACAATCGGATATCTCGCCTGCAACTCTCTGTGTTCTAGGCACCGCAGATCAAATGTGATAAAATATTTCAGCGATAACATCCGGATGTTCGTTGAGATGCTTGAAGTATTCGCCATGATTTAGTCCATTCAGAATGAGGGAAAAGGCAATCTGGAGTCTGCCATCAAATCTTCTAGGCACTCCTCGAATGGTGGCGTCTCATAGACGCTCAGCCTCGTGCGGATGGTGTCGGTTTTGTTCCGTCGTACAAGTAACCTCCTGTACCGGGTGGTGCTGGTTTCAAGGTTGGCATCAAATATTGCGTGGCATTTTGTGTGCTGTTGTGCGTACCGTTGCGCGTGATGGATGGTGTCGGCCTCGGTGCATCAGTTGGTAGCGGGGGGAGACCGGTAACGCGATTGCCGCCTCGTCGATATGGAAAACTCGTGAACCTCGAAGGCCAATCAGGTGGGGGCCCCATCGCACGGAGGGCTGTAAGGATATCCGTCTCAGAAGAATCAGTACCATTGGCGTCCAGCTTGTTCAAGGTGTCCCAAACAATCCAGGGCATAATATTCCAGAAGTTGAAGGAAGCCCCCACGACGTCAAGAGCAGCTTGGGCAGGAGAAACGGGCGATTCAGGACTGTTCATGCGCTTATACGCCGGAGAAGAAGCACTGGCGATAATATCGGCGGCGGCATTGAGGGCTGCAGATTGCGAGCCACTGTTGGCTGATACAGCAGCAGCAACAGCATCGGCAGTGGGGCTCAAGGACTCTGGAGGAACGCCTGCGGCCGAGAGGTGTGGAGCGAGCGACGAACCAGAGGCACCATCGTAAGCCGCAGCAGCAGCCAGGCCTTCGGGGGCGGCAGCCTTCGAGATGACATTGATCGCGGCAACGACAGGCTCAGCCCCAGAGGCCTTGGCCGCTTGGATGGCTTCTTTCATGGCCTCGGCAGTGGCGTCCGCGGCTGACGCAGGAACACCAGCGGGCCCGAGAGACCATGCAAGTCCTGGACCGGAAGCACCGTTGACTGCGGCCTTTGCTGCCTCAGCAGCAGCAACGCCTGAAGAGGTGACGGCGCTTGAGATGACTCCGAGGGCAGCATTGAAAGCCGGCCTTCCAATCCAGCCTTTGGCTGCTGTACTGACAGAATGAGCGATAGCGTCCACCGTGGTTTGGATGGCATCGCCAGGAACGCCGGCCTTGAGCAGGGCATCAGCTAGCTCCGCAGCGTCCGCTCCTGGGGTTGACCCTATCTGAGCAGCTGCTTGACAAGCCCACGACTGGAGTACCGATGGATTCGAGAACGTCCTGCCGGCAGCAGCACCGACCACGGACTCAGCATCAACAGCTTCGTCGCCCATGGCAGCCTCGGCCGCAGCCATATCAGCCTTGAAGTTGTTGATGATTTCGGCCGCCTGCTCGCCGGTGTTGCCATTTCGGCACAACTCATCGTACCATTCGTCGACGGACTCGGCGACCTCGCTTGATGGGTTACCTCCTCTTCCTGGGCGACCCGGTCTTGCTGGGTTCCCCCCGGGGCGAAAGTTGAAATGAGGAACCATGTCCATCCGGAAGGTCGTCATGGCCCGCATCACGGCGGTATAGATATCGCTATTCTTCGCAAGCGTGCTAATGGTGCCGAAACATTTGCTCATCCATCGAACGACACCAACGGCGGGGATGCCGGCACCCAAGCCAATGCCGAGGCCCAATGCCAGGTGCTTCTTGTCCTTATCGTCGGGTGCGACACCATTGATCACGGCAGTGAGGTGGTGAGTGATATTTTGTGTATCCTTGAGAGCAACAGCATCGATCATTGGAGGTCGACCAAGTTTTATCATGTTTTTGGGTATGATATCCTCAACCAAGACGATTGAGGAGCCATCAAGCCTTGATGTATTTTTTGGTGTGACACCATCGACCACGACAGTTGAAGGGCCATCGGGCTTTCCCTCATCATTCGGCCCGGGAGGATCAATCACGACGATTGGAGGGCCATTGATCATCGTCTTGTTTTTGGGTCCGGGACCATCGACCACGATGCTCGGAGTGCCATCAAGATTTTCATGGTCTTTGGGCTCGGGAGGATCGACCACAACAATTGGGTGACCACTTTTTTTAGGGTATCCATGGACGGGAGCGGGCGTGTCAACTGGAATGCCTTTCGGAGGTGCTGCTGAGCTCGACGTTGGGGTTGTGCTTGGATTCGACAATGAAGGTGTTGGCATCATGGTTGAGCCTTGCTTGGGCGTCACGGTCGAGCTTGTTCTAGAAGACGAGGAGACCGTAGGCTGTGGGAGAGTGGAACTGGACGATCTGGTGATGCTAGGCGAGCTGGTGATGCCAGACGACACGGTGGTACTAGTCGAGTGGGTGACGGTAGGTGGGCTAGTGATGGTGGGTGAGCTGGGGTCATCGGCCTTTGGCCGGGATGACGAGACAGTAGTGTGGGCCGCCGATGGTGTGGAGCTGGTAACTACATGCGAGCTGGACGAGGAGGTGGTGCTTGCACTTGGGTGTGACGCTGATGCAGAAGCAGAAGATGGGCTGTGAGATGCAGAAGAAGGCGATGGTCGCGACGAAGATTTCTTAGGGGACGGCGGCGAGGTAGCAGGGGTGGTGGTCATTGGATGAGAAGAGGCCGTTGTTGCGTTCTGCGAAGTGCTTGTCTCTTTGGCGGACGGCTCATCGTGTTTTGCCTGGTCACCAGAATCATTTGAGGATGAAGGGGTTGGAGATGATGTTCTCGACGGTCCAGACGTGGATATCGTCAGGGTTGGTGAGGGTGTGAAAAGCCCCGAGAAAGATGGTCGTGAAGAGACGGTTGTGGAGGGCACACCGTGCCTCGTCCAGTTTCCAGTATGATTGAAGGGAAATGGTGTCGGATATATGGTCGTCGCCGCATCCTCAGAAGGTAGCGTTGGGTCTCCAGCATCGATAGGGCGACCCTTCGGCCGGTGATGACCGATTCTCAGATGGCAACCTGCGATAATTTGGCCGTCATGCTCACAGCCGACGTCGATGTCGGGATATGGGTCCGGAGTAGCTCCGGCATGGGCAGTGTGGCCTTCACCCACGGCGTGACACTCGGGACGAATGGGGGGAGCCATGTTGAGGGTACAGCCTGCCTTGATCTGTTCTGGGGACAGGCCACGAACTTGATGGTTGGGCACCGGGCTTGCGACCGCAGAAGCAGAGGCAGACCCGGTGATGGCAACGAGAAGTGTCTTGTACATCTAGGTGGTTCGTAGATGTAATTAAGAAGGTTCGGCGTATTTGTTGTCGAATAGAAAGTTAGATGGAGGAGAGGATTGAGAAACAATTGTAGCTGGTGCAAGCAGAGGACTCATGACATATATATATATAGGCAACATTCCTTGCAATTCATTTATTCTGCTCAATTTTCTTCTTCAGCCACTTGCACTATCCACTAAGATGAATTGACTCCTTTTTCATATCAACACTACACTCTCACCGTTTTCTGTGACATAGTGCTTGACGGTGCCAGACTAGTTGGCTAAAGACGGCTTTAACTTTGATAGCTTGGCGGCATGACAGCGCTAGCACGAACGGGCACGATCCGACACCACGACTTTTGCTGCGAAATAGGTTCTAACACAATAATAATTTGGCATACTCTATCTTAGGCCCATAGACAGGCCCTGCACACGGTGCTAGACGCTCAAAGAGTCTCAATATAGTGGTAAAATGAAACACAGAATATTTTGAAAATGAAGAGCATGAAGAATATCTCAGAAATTGAAAATTGAAATCCGTGCTTTTCTCATCATTGCAGTGTCCATGTAGGCCAAACCTTTCTCCGTAGTCTAGCAATGCGTTCGCCGTCCCAGAGGAGGATGGTTGTAGATAACAAACAAATTGGTACCGTGACCAGAGTCCACACTTTGAAACCCCATGATATATCATCGACATCGACAAAATTCATGCCAAAGATGCTGCAGGTAAAAGAAAGTGGAACGTATATGGCTGCCAGCAGGGCGAACTTGTGGCTGCCTTTGGTCAACTCGATCCCCCGTTGCGCATCCAAAAACGTTGCACGACTGGTTATCATACCCGCCTCCTTATCGCATCTCGATAAAAGCTCCTGATTGGAGTCTTTTAGATACTCCAGGTCTCGAATCAGGGATGGTAGGACAGTCGAAACCCACGGAGTGGAGTGGGGTACACGAGATCCACTGTGGCAGTGGAGATAGTTGGTCACATTAAAGATATGAGGCCGTCGAGACCGGAGCCTTTGTTGTAAGTGTAGCAGTAATTCCATAGTCTCCGTGTCAGAATACTTGCGATGAGCACCTCTTTTATCGGTATCCTGAAGGTTCTCGTCAAGGACCGCTTCAAGAGAATCTAAATATTGGGTTTCAGCCACGCAAAAGTAGCGTAGGAGAATCTCGAGGGCCTCCAAAGGATGGTCAAAGCACGCATCAGCGTAAGAAAGCCTACTGTAAGCGGACCGGAGGAGAGGGAGGCTTTGGTGCGTATCGAAATCCATGTATTTCAGGTCGTCTGCGAATGGTCCGCGACATTGTTCAATCTCGCAGCTTTCCAATGAGCCATATTGGCGGATAGAGACGGGTCTGAAGTGACAGTGGTGAATGTCGGTCCAAGGTCCCTTCGCAGAGTCAGGCGAGCTCAAATCCAGCCCCCCGTCAGACCATATATATACTGTGTGCCCCCAATTAGCACTCGTGTTCGATAGGTTGGTACTGAGTCTAAGATCGGATTTCCTTACTTGTCCATCCACCGCCAGCCTCTGACGACATTTTTATCTGGACCGTAACAAATTGCTCAAGACTGAAACGAAACTGATCGTGGACTTCTAAGTTTCTCACGATGGAATGGAAAGGTCTCCATCCCCGAGCTTTGCCCATCCTTAACCCATGGATGTATTTTCGATGCTCGGTCTCACATTCGTGGCGTGTTTTAGACCAGTTCTGATGTGACAGGTCAGTTGCACCGATTGATTGTATGGAGATCTGTAGAATGTCTTCATGGCGGGATGGGAGCGTGTGTATTGATGGGTGAAGATTGCAGCTTGTCTGATCGTCACAGGCAAAGCTGAGGTGTGTGTCCAGGAACTCCGGATGGATCTTGTAGATCGCCGCCACTTTTGCCAGGTCCTGGACACATGGATAGCCTGCCAGGAAGACAATTCTTCTCCTGCCTTCCGTGTGTGGGTCGTCATTGGCCGGTTGTTCACCAGAAACTGGTTTGTCTTCGTTGTCGTTCTTGTGGAAAGGAAAGACTGCAAAGAAGTCGGGACAGACAAGACCCTCTGACCCGAACTCGGGCACAACTAGGTATTTCAATAGTCTCTTGTATTCACATGTGAACAAGTTCTTCCTGAATGAGGGTCGAGCTAGGTTGTGCACCAAGCTAATGTACTGTAACGCTCCGTAGTCTGCGAGATCCAAACTCCATTAGCTTAAAACGCAAATATATCAGTATATAATATTGACGTGCTTTCGTGGCCCAAGTCCGCCTCCCGGTCAATGTTCCATTGATGCGGCTGCACCTTTGTATCCTCCATGGCAAGCTTTCTGAAAAGTGGCAGGTACACGGCCACTCGAATATAGGCGGCTAGAAGGTCAGTGCACAGAGATTTTGTCGGTGATGACTTGTGGGATAGGTAGTGTTTGTGTCAAAGCAAAGAGGAGGTCTACGCATTTCTCAAATGAAATACTAGGTACGCAGTAAGCATGGACTACTTATTTCCAGCTGCTTACCTGCTTGTTTCTATTCATGAAGATGGATCGACTTCGTAAGAGTATTACTAAGTTGACACCCAAAATGCTGTTATGCACACACGGCTGGCGGACGAACGGACGAAGAGAAATGATGGTGTGGTGGGCAAGCTTGTCATTTGCTCTAACTCAGAATATCTGCAAATCCTCAAATACAGGGCGGAATTGACCCGTTTCTCTATTGGTAGGGGCGCGCCTATAAATTACATATCTCGGCGCATCGCAACCGCTCACGCATGTGATGACACTGCCTGCCCGCCCAACTTACTCCTGGCAGCCCAAGCCTAGGCATCCACTCCACTCAGCCCCTCTTCACTATCAATCTTCCCATTTTCAAGCATCAAGGCTGAGAGGTACCTTGGTGGCTTGTAATAAGAAGAATCCGCCTCAATATATAGTGGCATGCTATGTGTTCCATTGGCAAGTCGACACACAGAACTACGCCGTCCAAGATGGATGACAAAGGCCTCTATGTCCCGATGAGTTTCATCAGCCCCATAAGCCTTTACGATACTGTCAAACCATACAGTATATCAACTGACGTCGAGACCTGGATTGGGTCTATACGGCGAAGCAACTTCCAGAAGAACGTCCGCGAGGTCAAAATTCAGGACCTCCGGGGCCGAGAGGAAGAATTCAGCTTCGAAGACAACGGCTTTGCAGTCATCGACCTCAAGACCTCCATGTTGTACGAAGATTTCGCGGACCCTGTGAAACTCGCGGACGTTTATGTCCAAGAGGTCGGAGCTTGTCTCTTGGATTATTTTGGAGCTACCTCGCTTCAAGCTTTCAGTGTCATAGTATTTTCAACTCCGGTCATAGTGTTTCTATCCACTAATTTACGGGTCCTCTAACTAGCTCTCACGCAGGTCCGTCGTCGTCATCCTGATTTTCCTGAGGTCGAAGTGCGAAAGACCGGAGCCGCTGTCCAGCCGGCCACTCGTGTACATATTGGTGAGAAACACGTTTCAGTGATAAATAGGATCTCAACACATGGCCTCCCCAGCTGATCGACCTTACATCGAGCTAGACGCCACCCCGCAAGCATTGATGGATCTGATGGCCGAGTTGGGCGAGCCCGGCGACACCAAGAACCTTGAGGACACGAAGCGTCGAAGGTTCCTGTACGTAAAGTGAGTACTCATAACAGAGCTGGGACTCACATTTGGTGATTTGCCTGATTTCCGTGTACTTCAAAGCGTGTGGAAGCCGCTCCGGGGCCCCTTGCATGATTGGCCACTGGCCATATGTGATGCGGCAACTGTGAGCGAGCAAGATATGATGGCACACGATCAAGTGTTTACGGACACTGTCCGAGAGAATCAAATGGTTCGCTTCAACTCTCGTCAGAATTGGTACTATCTGTCAGGACAAACACAGTCGGAGTTGCTGGTCTTTCGCCAAGTTGATTCCGAGCACAATCAAGGTACGCAGCAACTAGTACTACTGACATTACTTGCATTCATCATTTCAATCGAATACAACCCTCATTTAATCATGTACGATGCCTCTCGCTGACTCAGTAGAGAAGGGGTTCCTCACGCATCCTTTCCTCTTCCTAGTAACGGACTGGGACCACCCCGGGAAAGCGTCGAAGTCCGAATTGTTCTTTATTTTGATTGAAGTCTTTTCCATTGTTGCTTCATATATCGTGTTGATCGATCTCTTCTGGCTCCACTGTGTGATTTTCAGAGGGGCAAACCGTCTTGGTAGCAGTCGCATCAATACGGCGTCGCAGCGGAGTCCGGAAAACGGCTTGAGGAACGTGGTGCGCGGTGTCCCGCCTTGCAAATTGTTAAGTTCTCGTTCCATTGACTCAGGATATGTGAATTCTCACTTGATACATATATTGTGCTCGACATGAGCTACGATATTGGCTGTCCCTTGGTTAGAGCTGTTTTCGTCGTTGGCCCACGTACCGCCCACGTCGTGTGCAATTGGTGTAGCCTTGTTTGACACGTTGGGCTTCAAAGAACTTGGTGACACGTGCATCAGCCTCCACGGCTGCTCACGAGTGTCCTCAAGAGCCGATGACATGGTGCATGATATTGTTTCGTTATGCAAGGAGGACAGGATTTCGCAAATGGTAGATCGCAAAACTTGTCAAATCGCAATATGACAAGTCAAAACGACTTTTTGAAGACAGCAATGTTGCATAATTATACGAATCTATTTGAGCCTCATTTCTGATGTAATTTATGGGCGCAATTGTCAGGAATTAACTAAAGGGCCCCAGTCACGCAACAAGTTGCAGGGTGGCCTGGCAAGTGGCAAAACGGAATGAGCCACCTTGGGCAGCAAGTATTAATGACAGCATGCAGTGGTCCGTTCCCTTTGACCACTCGGTGAAGGAAGGCTTATCATGAGAGGCGTACAGTGGATGCACGAAAACCCAGCTGCCGTGTTAGGACTCGGCTCTATGACAATCCTCAGGAGCTGAGAAGCAACAATCGAAATCAATCCACTGAACAACCTGGCACATTGTGGAGGGTGAAAATCATTTTGAGACCATCAAATCAAATCTGATCACTTCGGGTTACACCGCAGCCGCCCAGTGGCCTCTTTTCAGACCGACCCAATCTGCATACGCGAAAGGTTGGTGTGTGACAACCTATCAAGATAGCAAGTGAACTACCGGTGAGCGGATGATGACACCAAAACCACTTAAACCCTCGGTGTCCTATCTCTGTGAAGCCCGAAATCCAATAAAAGGAATGCTGAGACCGCCCTCATCCCTCAGTAAATCGTCATGGTGCACATCGGCAGCACAGGCGACCCCACACCGGTAAGACACGTTCGAACTGCGCCTCTATAGGGCCGGGAGAGATGGGCACATTCCAGTTACCCCCACCTTCTCTGTGGCAGCCCGTTCTAGACATCTGAGTAACAATTAGGGTTGATTTGCCAGCTTCGACTGCCGTAGACACGCAATGTCCGTCCAATCTCCCTCTTCTGACCTTTTCCACATCTCTTCCATGAAATTGATCACGGAATTCCATAAAAATGGCAGAAGGAATTGAAGTCATGGTTGTGGCGGAAAGACCCAGTGATCCTGGGCTGGAGTATGTTCGCCTGCCATTTGCAGTACCCGTTTAGTTAACTGATGCTCATCATGACAGCTTGATATTTGTACACGGACTGCTGACTTTGGGCCTGCCTGAGCTGCCACCTACCTGGGTAGAGACCTTGAAGGCATTGGCACCCACCAATAGTAGCATCACGGGATACAACGCGCGTCTAGAAATCCATAACTCGTTCAAATGGGAAGACGTACAATCGAAGACTACCTCTCTCATCAGCTCCCTGCAGCGCCAGGTCAAGATGATGAAGGTGTGTTCTTGTAGTCTTTGTGATTTAGCATTTGTGGACTGATGGAAATATTTCACTTAAAAGCAAAGAGGTCGTAGCTTCGTGTTCCTATGCATTGGTCTAGCTGGGTACATTGTCAAGCATGTGAGTTCCAGATTATAACATGTCGAGAATGCAACGCAAGATTGTTCGGTACCCACGAGCTAACGATGGTTGTAGGCGCTGTTCAGGTTTGCTGACCAGAATTTGAACAAAGATTGTTGGGAACTGACAAGCGGCGTCGCTTTCTTCGGAACACCCCATTTCACTGAGTCCAATGAGAAAACAACTTCTGAACTTGCAGGAATACTCCAGTACGACTTGTACAAGAACACAGGACAGCCTAGAATGTTCGCCAAGGCCGATCTGTCTGCTTTGGTGTACTGTGGTTGGAGGTTCGACGAATTGCGGATCCCATTCCCTATCCTGTCTTGTCACGAGAGCGAACCAATGAAGGCAAGGTCACGTAGGCTTTTGTCTATATTGCATACAGTTACAGTAAGTCCAATGCTAGAATCTCCTAAAACGCAGTCGGAAGAACCGTATACTGATTCAATTCGTTAGATGGCAGATGAGAAGATGGTTTCCCTGACAGCTGGTGCAACTAACGTTCAAAGTTGCGCCATTGACACCAAGTTGTCAAATGTTTTCAATGCAACTGATTGCGTTATTCATAAGCGGCTCCAAGACTTCCTCGCACGACTTGTGAAGCCCAAGAAAGTCGTAGCGAATGACACTGGGCTGGCAACACTGGCCAAGCGCCACACGACACCAAATCCTGATACCAAAAGAGCTGTTTCTACCGGCCCCAACCATCCGGCAGCCTGGACATTCCCAGTAACAGGTCTGTAATTACGATTGAGAGCATTTATAAAACCATTTCTAATGCTCTTGCAGCGAGACCGAAAAACTCCAGCCCCTCCATTCTCGAGCAGCTCACCCCTACAATGTCTCCGCAGCTATCACCGACACCAGGGCTTAGCAGTAGCTCGAACGATCAGCAATCCTCAGATAATTTGCGTTCATGTTCCCCCCTGTCTGATAGCAGATCGTCCTCGTTTCAGATGGTGAGCTCTCCGTCTGGTCTTTCCCCACGCTCAGCTTTGTCCGATTCAAGCTCCACTTTCCTTGGCCTGGCCCCAACGCGCAATGTGCGTGAGCATAATCGAATCGTCCGGACCCCTCTGGAATGGATACAGGCTGGAGCGTGTCGAAAACCCAATGTCGACTTTTGCGGCCGCACAGGCGTGATCAACGAGATGGAAAGTCGCTTGCTCCAGCTTTCAGATGTGGATCTTCGCGCCATATCACGGCCAAACGTGTTCGTGCTTTTCGGTGCAGCAGGCTTGGGTAAGACTCAGACGGCTTTGAAGTTTTTCCATTCGTCAAAGGCAAAATTCGACGTACGCCTGTGGGTTCAAGCAAACAGCAAAGACAGTCTCTATACGGCTTTTAAAGAACTCTCCGTGAGACTTGGGCTGGAGTCGAGGAAGGACGCCCACGATCCCGTCTTGAGCAGGGAGCTTGTGAAGGGATGGATGATGGAGCCTTTTCAAAATCTCACCACAATGTCTGGGAAGCTGCTCAGGTGGCTTCTCATCATTGACAATGCCGACCAACCAGACGATGTGTTGGATTTCTGGCCCTACGACGGGCAGGGTGTCATCGTGGTGACTAGTCGCAATCGTGGATCCATGACTCAGAATTACTTTGGCGAATGCGGCCATGAGCTCTCGACACTTGCCATTGACGATGCAGTGACGTTCTTGGAAAAGCTTTTGGAGAGGAATCACCGGCCTAAGGAAACACTACGAGATCTACGACAGGTCGTTACGAAGCTTGATTGTTGGCCATTGGCGATTGCGCAGATGGCGGGAATAGTATGTAGACGTAAACAGTCTCTTGGGAGGTTTCTTGAAATATACGAGAGTCCGGAGTGTCGTCATCAATATCACTCCATGAAGGTGGGCCATTTGCACGGCGGTTATGCGCTGACACTGACAGCAGCGTGGGCACTGGAAGACATTGCCCAAGGCGACGGTGGGTGCGAAGGTGCTCCTCAGCTCCTGTCGGTGATTTCACTTCTTGCACCGGAGTCGATCCCGGAGTCTCTCCTCATCAGAACCCCGGAAAGAGCCAAAATACCAGGCTATCCTCTCACGACAACGCAATACTATGAAGCCATCCAGCGCATCGAGTCATGTTCTATTATATCTTACCAAAGGCAGGACAATGCGAGAGAATCCGTCGACATATCGATTCATCCCCTCATCCAAGACGTTGTTCGCGGTCAGCTGCTGATGGAAGAGGACACCATCGTCTCGACATTCAACACTGCCATAGGGTTGATGACAGGTGTGTGGCCGTTCGAGACACTTCCTTTCTTCGGATTCCGGGACCCAGATGTTATTTGGAACCGCGGAGAATGTGACAAGCTTCTGCCGCATATTACGCAACTTGTTCGGTTTTACAAAACATTACCAGAAGCAACGAGGCGCAAGTGTACGACCGTTGATTTCTTGAATATTCTGACTGAGATTGGGTGGTAAGTTTCAACGTCCATTTCCCGGAGCCAAGAGGTTCCAAGAAGGACTGAGGGTCAGCTAATGTCGATCTATTAATCTAGGTATGAGTACAAGCGATTCAATATGGACCAGTCTACAAGGTACATCAAATTTACTATGGAAGTCTTGGACGAACATCCGGGGCAGTATCAACGAATTCGAGCTGTCAATTTGGGCACCTGGGGAAATCTCGCCATGGAAACGGACCAGCCAGAGGTCGCCTTGGATAAAAATCTGGAAGCGCTTGGAATCAGACAAACTCTGTATGAGGAAACAGGAAGCGTTGACTCTCAACTGACGGCCAGCTACACGGAGACCGCACGGGCAATGATGATGAACGGGATGTTCGAGAAGGCTAAGGCTTATATCGAAACATCCATTTCTCTAAGAAAGAGCATGCCACAGTTCTCGAGGCTTCAACTCTATAGTCCTCTTTTTTACATGGCCCAAATACACATATATAAAGGGGCTTATGAAAGCGCGGCAACAAACATCATGGAGGCTATGAGGGATAGAGAGATTGAATATGGACGACCCGATGACTGCGAGAACAAACGGTGAGTATTGCCTATCACCACGTATTGAGCTGCGGAGGGGCTAATTCGATTCAGCATGGGGTTGTTGCTCACATGCATGGGTACCATTCTGGGCAAGCAGGGACTTCATGATGGTGCTCTTGCGTACTATGAACGCGCCAAGGAGCAGCTCATTGCAACTGGGGGAAATGAAGATATCGACACCGCGAACGCATATTACAAGGTTGCAACACAATATCTCAAACACAACGATCCTGAATCAGCGGAGTAAGTATCATCGTGTCCTGGCAGCCACCGAGATGATATTGTTCAGACATCGTGACTAAATCGCTGATATGGATACAAAGTGTCGCGATCAGACAGTCTTTGCAAACATTACAAAGATCGAGGTTCCACAATGGAGAAATTGCACGTGCGAAGTATCTGCAATCAAGAATTCTTCGAGAATTGAACCAGATCGAGGCTGCCGGGTGCGCTCTACAAGAGAGCATTGAAATAAGGGGGCAGTTAGTCCGTAGTGACGTGAGACCCGCAGAGGTGTTGAACGAGGTGGACTACGATGAGTTGGTGGTAATATGGAGGAGATGAATGAACTCGTCAGCTCGTTCGACTTAACATTTCTAAGGTCTTTCTTATGAGCAATCACTCGAAATATGAAACAATCTTGGTTCCCAAGTATCCATTTTTCGCCCCAGGTTCCTCTCCACGTAACTCCCTGCATTTATAGGTATCTGCTACTGACTTTTGAAATCATCAAATGCGCGTCGAGTGCGCCACATGAAGCTGTGCAGATGATGATGCGGTAGAGTGTCAATTGCTGACAATGGTTAGTAGCTGACAGCGGGACGTAACCTATACGCTTATACGCCTATACGTTCATCCACATCGACACGTCTCACCCGGACAGCCACGAACAAAATCTTGGATATTACAAATTTATTGAACTGGATTCACGGCCAATGAAGTCATCTCCTGGGTCTCTGGGGATATAAAAGCGCCGTCCTGCTCTTCATCTTGGCCATTGTGGTATCGAGACACTCTAGAGCAGGACCCAAGCCACGACGGGCACTATATCACAGAATTTCCTAAAGCAAACGAATAATACCAACATGAAGCATTCCTCTATTATCCTCGCCGTGGCAGAGCTTATGACCCTGGCACGAGCCGCAGCAGCCACATCTGCCAGTTCTGCAGCAGTCAAGCAATGCGTCCAGCTCCAAATCCCTGTTCGCGTCATCGCCAATAACTCTCGTCAGTAACAACGATTTCATGTCTCACCTCTTGAATATTAATGTCACGCAAAACTAGACTACGAGATGCCGCGCGTCGACAGTGGCATCGACGCCATCGGTTGGGAGCTCAACGTCACGACGTGGTCCGCGCCCAGCTTCCTGGAGCGCAACACCGGGCCAGTGTCTGTAGACCAGATCTTCAACATCAGCGCGCAGCTCTGTGTGCCCCAGGCCGAGGGAGGGCCCAAGGCGGGTTTTCTACAGATAGCGACACAGGGTCTAGCATGGGACAAGAGGTGAGTCTATCTGTCAATTTCGGGGAGAATCAAACAGAGACAAAAAAGGAGAGAGACAGGGATGTTCCCTTCCAGAAGGTCTCCCCTTTCTAACTGTTTCATGTGTCTTCGGTCAAAAGATACTGGGACGTCGACGTCAATCCACAAGAGAACTCTTACCTCGACGCTGCAGTCACCCAAGGCTATTCCCTCCTGACCTGGGACCGCCTAGGCACGGGCCAGTCCGAAGTCCCAGAAGACGCCTACGACATCGTGCAGATACCGACAGACGTCGAGATTCTCGCCGGTCTGACCCAGTTGGCGCGCAGCGGCCAGCTGCTCAGCTCATCCACAATCGTCGCCACCAATGCCACCGCCAACAGCTTCACCGCGGCGAACCCACCGTCCAAGATCATCCACATAGGCCACTCACTAGGCTCCTACATAACCAGTGGTCTCCTCGCCCGCCATGGCGACCTCTCTGACGGCGCCGTGCTGACTGGGTACTACCTCAACTCCCATCTGGGCCTCGTCAACGTGTCCTTCTTTGACCACGGCTTCGCTGCTGAGAGCAGACCTGCGGAGTTCTCGCATTATCCTTCGGGCTATCTGTTGTCCACTGGGCCAGCGAACATGCAAAAGACGTTTCTAAGGGCAGGCGCATTCGCGCCTGAGATGCTGGATTATTTGGACAAGGTTAAGCAGCCTGAGGCAGTGGGGACGTATGCTTCTGAGAGTATTGTTTTTGGGCCTACTAAGGATTTCAAGGGGCCGCTTCAGGTATGATTGGTGACTTCTCCTCCTGTTTCACCATACCTCACTTTGGGAGTCTTTGTCGGTGGTCAAAGCGCTGATATTTGCCCCTCGTGACAGTTCATCACCGGCGATTACGACTTCCCAACCTGCGGCGGCGACTGCAATGGCATCGGGACCCCAGAGCTCATCCCACAGCTCTTCCCGGGCGCGGTCAACGCGTCCGTTTACCTTCAGCCTAATACTGGCCACGCGCTCACGCTGCACTACAATGCGTCTGCCGGCTTCCAAGTCATCTTTGACTACTTGACTGATAATGGGCTGTGAGATTATGCAAGCACCATTCATGGCTGGGTGAGTGTTCGCGGTCCAAACTGGATGTGACAGCTCATATCACACCTGTGACAACTAAGATGGACCTGTTGATTTCCAATTTTCAAGAGCTCCAGCGATCGGTATGACGGACGAGAGCTCAGCGAAGCAAGCAGCCTGTGAGAGAGCATCCAGGATGCAGATGATGTAGTTGAACACATATTTCGCCGACCCTCCAATGAGCATGGCATGGTGTACATCATAGCATTTAGATCAACTTAGCTTCGTCGCACTACATTCGTCTGGGACCAGCAGCATCGTGCACTTGCTTTCCCATCCTCATCCGTGTCACGAGGTATATCAGGGAGAAACAAAAGAGCTGGGCCGAAGACAACAGCTTTCGCGTCCTCGTGTGTTCCTCCAAGATAGAAGTATTTTCAGGCGGCTTGTCCTGCTATCTCTGCACATTAGGCTCTTTGATGTTGAACGTGGACACGCTCAGCTCGTAGTCACGGTCAGCGATGGGGAAAGAAGGTGCCTGAGGTCAAACAGCACAACAAGAACGGATGTAAATCGGTTGCCAGCAAAGTAACGGGCTGCCTTCGGGTATCTGGACATACATATCCGGCCGAGCCCGCTTGATGCATGCGCAAGTTTCCCAACATGCAATGTTAGACACAGTCAACAATTTTACAAGAATAACACGCCGTCTCTGATGTGTCTTGTCAGGGTGACACTGGGCGGCCCTCGGTGTCAGTGTTTGGTCTGAGCAGTCACATTACCTGCAGATTTTCTCGATGTTGAGTAGCTGGTGTGGCCTTGCCAGCCCGCAAGAATCCAGAGAATGGCTCAAGATTCAGTCAATTTTGCCGCAAGATACAGAAGCGCCAGCCTCATACGTAGTAAAGCCCCAACGCTGTGTAAGCTCCATTCAAGGCCAACGGCGTTATGGATTCGGCCGAGCTCTTGGCAAGGGCCCCTATTGTGGGTCACCCCACATTCCCGTTCAGTCGCTCAAGCCTTCAGGGCCCTGCAGGAGCAGGGCGGCAGGGGTACAGATCGCGGTACTATCCTCTTCTAGGCTGTTCAAACGCGTGAATGCGACAGTGACCTAGACATACCGAGTTATGTTTTGCATACAAGTCCGAAGCCCCTGGCTCGATCACCTCATAACGGTGCCTTTGTGAAACTGACTCTGGCGATACCCAAAGGACAGCATCTTGTTTCGCCTCCAAACATAGACGTTCGGAAGTTTGAGCAAGCTAGGAGATTTAAGCCATCTGTGTTGAGCTTTTCTGGGATTTTGTTGAAACTGGTCCCGTGCTCCACTGAAGAGCTTGTTCAACGTAGCAAGCCCTGAAGCGTTTTGGGTGACATTCAACCTTGACGTTTTGAGCCACGTACATTGATGGAGGCGATCCACCTCTGGAACCAATGAGTATGCTGTGAGATCTCAAATGGCATGCTCGCGATTACCCCAAAGCCTCAAAGACGCCCTGTGACGGTATCAGCTTGAGACAAGACTGAACATGGCCAGGTTCTCTTTCCTAAGCGAGTCTCTATGCGCCAAGCACTGGAAGACCAGTCCTGAAGGTTTTTGGGTCGGCTTTTCCCAACTGCGAAGGCTCGCTGGATGATTCCTAGAATTGATGCACCGAGCCAAAGATGCATTTTCGTGCTGTTCTCATCCGATTGATGCATAATAGGGGTCGCCGAAGCTCAGCCGACGAGTTCTGCCGATGTTGTTTGCTAATACATGCGGTCGAAGTGGTCACTGCTGTCGCCTCGAAAATGTCCTCCCAAAAAGGCAACCTCAAAGGGCTTAAACAAGAACAGGGAAGGTCCCCACATACCGGTCGAGAAATCCAGACGAATAATTGTCCGTGAGGGTTAGGTCCCGCAACCGTGACGTGCTTCAAGCTTAAGATGCTTGTCCTCAACCTTGATCTGATAATTTCTTGGCAACGGTTCTATCGTAGCAGCATCCCAATGTTCTCAAGCCACACATTGGACTGAAGATCAGATGAGACCACTGCAGCAAGGTTGGCAGCTGTCATTTTTCAACGGCGGACGCGGAAATCGCTCACAAGAAGCAATGGATTCGTACCCCCTGTCCTAATTGAGACTTGTCTTGTCCCTATGATTGGTCCCACGACAGGGGAAAATGCGGGGAGAAACATCAGATGAGACTCTGTCGAAGTCTGGATGGGATGGGATGTGATCTCCCGAGCCGCACGATCACATTCTGATCCGACGAAGCTTCTGTTCAGACGAGGCCATGATGGTTCTCTGCCTGCGCTTAGACGACAGCGTTGCCTCGCACCCACATCCCGCGTCGCGTTGTCCGTTCCTGGATGAGCTTCTCACTGAGGTTCTCAAACAATGACATGCCTGGAGGTCAGACGAAAAAGGTCGAGAATGTGTTTGCTTCTCCTGTGATGGCAGGTCTTCACGAGAGATCCTCATCGTAGACCAGTCACGGCAGGTCTTCACGAAAGATCTCCGTCGCAGAACAGTGACGCTTCTACACGCTCTTCTAAATTTGGAGCCTGCTTGATGTTGGTTTACGTACTGGAAATACCCAACGTGAGCTCGGGTCACAGAGCGTATTGAAGATGTAGTTCTCATAGATATATAAGATGTGTCTGTGTCGCCTCAACGAACTTCCATCTCATCGTCTTCATCCAAATCATCCATTATCACCAACATCAGTGCCTTACTTTGTCTTTTCTGAGCTGGGCTCTATCTTTACTGTCTACTACAATCTTTATTCCACAGGCTTGGTCCTACCTCTATCACTGAATCTTTCAAGACAGTCATTCCAATACTACAAGTTCACCAATAATCAAAATGGTTTACTCCGCTGCCCTCGTCAAGGTCTTCGCGGCCGCTCTCCTTGCCTCCTCAGCCGTCACTGGTCTGCAGCTCAACAGCTTTGAGGTCGCCCAGCGTGACCACGTGGTAAGTTTCGATATCAACCCTGGAGCAACCGAAGAACACGAACTGATTGTACTCTCAGGGTTCACCCGCTGCTCGTGCCGTCGAGGCCTACGCGCAGAGCCAGGACATGCGCCGTGACGACTCCTTTGTAAGTCTATGCACCTCGCCTGCTGTGCCCATTCTTCGACACATGAACGACAACTAACAGAGCCTCAAGGTCGAGGTCCGCCAGGCCAAGGGCAAGAAGGGCAAGAAGGGAGGAGCAGCGGCCAACGGTGGAGCTGCTGCCGCCGGAGCCAACGCAGCTGGAGCCAACGGAGCAAATGCAAACGGAGCCAACGCGGCCGGAGCTAACGGAGCAAATGCAAACGGAGCCAACGCAGCCGGAGCTAACGGAGCCAACGCCAATGGAGCAAATGCTAATGGAGCAAATGCCAACGGAGCTAATGCTAATGGAGCTGCTGCTGGAGGAAACGCAGCTGGAGGAAACGCAAATGCGGCCCAGGGCGGCGGCCAGGCTGGAGGCAATGCAGCTGGTGGAAACGCCAACGCTGCTCAGGGTGGTGGCCAAGCCGGCGGCCAGGCCAATGCCGCAGGAGGAGGCGCGGCTGGAGGTGCTGGAGGCGCTGGTGGTGCCGGAGGTGCTTAATTTCATTTATAACTGACCTCTTTCTGGCTCTGGACTCAAGCTATAGACCAGACTGAGCAGTGCTGGGGGTTCGATTCTCAAAGGACATGGAAGGTCACCGATTGGTTTGGTATGATGTCTTTCGTTAACGAGAGAGAGCAACTTTCATTCGTTAGGAGACACAACTCGTTGGACTATTAGGCTTGAGATTCGGATTTAGCATCAGAAAGCTTGGAAATTAGAACCGTCTACAGCCTAAATAAGGAGGGTATTGTGAGAGGCTTCAAAGTGGTCCTCAATAGGTTGTTACAACAATTCTCAGTAAAAGAAACAATAAACATCTGTTAAAAGTGAGCATCTGTTTATGCGGAGCTTAGCAGTACTGGGATGTTTCAAGAGCCTAGAGTTCGCCGATGTCTTTCCTCATAAACAGCTGTGTGCGTGCTCACTTCAGAAATTCGGGTTGTTGCTAGTTTAATGATCTAGGCGTCAGAAGAGAAAACATGCGCAATATTATCCGTCTCCCTCCTCGGGTATATCAGTGAGTTCACACGAAGTATTCATTATGTTTCAGATGTCTCGCTGGCCCGGTTTGCCCGTTATAAGATATGTTCATTATATTATCCAAACTAAGTGACATGGTGCCTGATAATCAGTGCTTACCTTGGTCATCCTCAGTTTTGATGTGTGTTACGACGCTCGCGAAGCGGCATAGTCAATGAGTCAACTATGAATGCATTCGAAATGAATTGGTTTGCTGCGGTACTCATCCAACAGCAAGGAAATTTTCCGGGCATCTCAAATGGTTGGAGGAATAGCCAAGTCCCATCAGGACCAATTCAGCAGTATATTTATTGGTGTGAATGTGCTGTGCCTCGTTTCGAGGATCCGAATCCTGGCGCCATTTGGACCCGGTAGTGTTCCATCACCATACTGAAAAGGGTGAAGGCCGTCACGTTTCCAGCCAACCATGGCAGGTCAAGAAAATTGTTGGTCTTGGTCAATCGGAGGAAGGATGCGATCTCCGCTTCGTGCGTGTTGGCTGTAGGTGGACTAGACTACAAAACTTCTTGCCTGCCATTTCACAAACCAAAGAACTTTCATGCTCACGAACTTTCACTACCAGATTCCGACATGGCCACGAAGATGCATCTTAACGGCGGATTTGCCTTGATTACTGGTGTAAGCAACTCCTGCCGTATTCTCATGGATCCATTCGCGTTGTGCTGACTCGATATGCAGGCAGCAGCCGGCATTGGCAAAGAGACAGCATTTGCCTTTGCTGAGGCAGGTGTAAAGGGCGTTGCGTTTGCTGACTTGAACGAGCAAGGCGTTCAAGATGCCGCTGCAGAGAGCAATAAATACGCCACAGACGCTGAATATCAGAGTCTCGTCATCAAAGTGGACGTTGCGGATGAGGCCTCAGTTCAGCAGATGGTTGACCAGGTCATCAAGAGATTTGGTCGTATTGACTATGCTGTGAACAGCGCCGGAGTAAGCATCCTCCGGAACTCGCTTACTGTGACCCAGCCTGTTGTTCTCGGCGTATTGACCTTTCGCAGTTGGGCAATATTTCCGGTGCTATCACCCCGCACCTGAAACTCGACGCGTTCAACCAAACAGTCGATGTCAATATCAAGGGAGCAGTCTACTTTGTGCGTGCTGTAAGCGCCGCTATGGTTGCCCAGGACGAGCTCACGCACGTTAGCAGCGGCCGTCACGGTAACATGACGCGCAACCTGGGTCGCGGGTCCATTGTGCTGCTTGGTTCCGTGACGTCCTACATTGCAGGACCAGGCATGCTCAACTACACCACTTCTAAGCATGCAATTATTGGGGTCACCAAGTCTGCTGGTAAGTTCATTCCAATACACGCTGCCCAAGTCAGGTACCCCGGCTGACCGTGGGGGTGCCAAACATCAGCAATGGATTGTGTCAAGTCTCACATTCGAGTCAACGCTGTCTGCCCCTCGTGGGTCGACACGCCGATGAACCAGGCCAGTTTGCAGCGCATGCCCCAGCTGGGCCACTTGATCAAGGGCATTTCCCCTCTTGGACGTGTGGCAACCGTTGAAGAGGTGGCGGACTACATTGTGTTTCTGAGCAGTCCTAGTGCAAGCTACATTAATGGAACAGGGTTGACCATCGATTCGGGGATCTCCATGGGCATCCACGTTCCTGGAAGCAAGTGATGAGGACAAATGCTAGATTGCGTAGCTTTCTGTCATGAGCTTGAAAACTTTGATAACGTCAGATGACACGTTCCAGGGCCACTCGGAGGTGCTAAATTTGCCCTGTTGCGATTTGGCCGAGCTCTGGAAGGAAGAATTTGGAGAGATGGTAGTCAAGATGCAGTCCTGGATCAAGGGAGACACGCAGAACCGAATTGATCATGTCATCATGGGCGGTCTGAGATACGGATTCTAGCATGTGAGCCCGCGAAGTTCGCGATGGTCGAAGGAAAGCAAAAAATATCCTATCTCATTAGACAGACTTGCGAAGCTTTTGTGTGTTCAAAGACCATATTGTTGACTTCCAAAGGCAAGGCAGCACGGCGTGTGTGTCCCGTGGCAGAAGGCTCTGATATTCGGTCGCCCTGATCGTGCTCAGATCACTGTGCTCGAGGCTTGCTGCCTAATGTAATTCAGTATTGCCTTCCTCTTTCTTGCGTCACATCTTTACTTCTAGCTTCCTGTCCCTGAAACTCCTCATTGGATCGGCAAGTGGCTGATTGCTGTCTCAGCGCATTGGCCAAGCAACCAAGGGAGAGCAGAAGCAAACGTGTGTCCTAGGCAGAAGTCGAACCCCGCTTCACAAACATTGACACTACTCTTGTCGTCTCAAATCCTTTTTCAGATTCTATATCTGAGTATTATGGTAAATCCAGGAGGAAATCGTGTCAGAGATCGTGAGTGATCATATGTGGATGTTGTGGCGTAGGGGTGGTTTATTCTTCCACTCTCCGTTTTCTGTTTTCCCCCTCAAGTCTGAGAACCATTGCGTCGGCAGCAATGAAATCTCACATAATCAATGGTCTGGGCCACCTCGCCTGCTTTCCGGATATGATGCCCTCTGCAGGTCATATACCTTCTTTCAGCCCGCCGGAAACCGATACGATGCACCCAAGCGATTTGGTCTTCCCCTTCTTCAACCGAATTCCGCCTGAAATCAGGGCTATTGTTTGGGAAGAATATTTCCTGTCATCCATTGGCAGTCGTCCTCAGATTCATTTTCTTCTCGCAGAAAGACCACCCATAAGCTACAAATGCACGTTCCCAGAATGCAGAGGTAGGTCCTACTATCTCGTCGAGTTCTTGGAAACGCATTCCAAAGAGCAACAGTAAGTCTGTTGCTCACTTCATTTGCATCCAGCAACTACGCCTCTAACCACAAGAATATTCAACTGGTAGCCCTTCCGAGCAACCAATTCTCGTCTGCCCAATTTGTGAGCCGCCAAAGCAATTCTACCGACAGGAAACTTTCCTCGATCACGTTCGACGACACCAGACCGCCGGCGTAATTTATCAAATCCTGCCTTTTCGCGAAGCTTTGGCTTTGATTCATAAAATGCAATCTCGTTCAGACAATGGGAGTAAGAAGTCAATGAGGGGATCGGAGTACACCTGGCAAGCGCTCAGCAACATACGTATCAACCGGGAGGCTGCAGAAGCTGCGGACCGCGTTCGCGAGCGGCTGAGGTCAGAAGTCGTCAACTTTGGCCTCTCTGGATTTCACGGCAATTTGCAGACCCTTGTCAGCTGGGGTCGAGACTTGATCTTCTTCAACGCCGACGTCCGCGACCCTCGAGTCGGAAAGCTTCTCACAGCGGCCTGGGCGCATAAGATTACCAGTCTTGCGATCACGGTCACGCCCCAAGCTGGAGATGAAACGGACCCGGATGCTCTTGTGAGAAGAATCAGACGCCTGCCAAATCTACGCAAGATATATCTCGTCCTCAGCTCTCAAGGACGGCAGGACTTTGACTCTGACTCTGATTATGGAGTTGGAGTTGAAAATGAACGCGAAGTAGCCAGACCCAAACGAGATCTTCGTTGGGACTACCTCTTTACACTAGCTTGTCGTGTGAGAGTACTGCCACGACATGGAAGTGGGACTATCGCACACCCTCGAGACGACTTCATGCTAGATATTCGACCTAATTTCACGATTGAAGGAGAATTTCAAATGCATGAGCACGCAAAGACTTTCCTTGAGGAACACCCAGCAGAAGAAATCACCGATGCAACAGCATTTCTCGAAAGGAATTGGGTGGATGGTCTATCGAGGTCTCTAGGTCGTCTAAGAAGAGAGGTCAAGATTCAATGGGTCCTATGAAGATGAATATTAAGATCCGAAGCCACCTATGTACACTGGGTCTTTGAGTTCCAATGGGCCTGTTGTTAAGTTTCCCCAGAGCACTCCATGCTTTGCATTCATTCTTGTCGCATTCTCGTCGATACCATGCTCTTCGCAGTTGAGACCCTCTTAAGTTCTTCGGCCGTTAAAGTGATAGTCTCCAATACATGCATTGGTGAGGGAGGACCTTCCTGGCCGTCCCCTTCCTGTGCTTCAGATCGTGCTTTCGATGTGCTTCTGGACGGTGACGAGTTTACGCTGACAATTTCGAAAGTCAAAGATGACGGAGTCTCATTCGGCGACTCCTCTTCGACTGGGTCCCTAAATGGGTTCTGGTGGAGTGGCGATGTCCGCAGGGTGTATTGCCTCTGTAGTCCTGGGCCCTCTCCCTTCTTCTGCAGGGGCGCCGGCACTAAGTCCGGTTCACGTTCTTCCTCCGTCGCCTCAAGCTGAGTGGGAAGGTCCTGTTGTTTTGGAGGATGATCCGTACCAGGTACCTGTAGCCTTGCTGATGACCTATGCGTGCTTTCGGCCTCTTGTGATGCAGAGGCATCTCGTGCCACTGTTTGTTGATTTGTAGATGGTGGCCGTGAGTAGGAGCCACGCATACTGCCCTCTTTTGAACTGTTGCGGAAACTGCTGGCTTCGACGGGGACTGGCACACTCATCCTGTGCACCGTTTGTTGTATCACTGGTTTCGGACTCAAGGGCTCCAGATCGGTACCCAATGATACCTCGGTTGCAGCCCATGAGAATCTGGTTTGATCTGATCTGGATGGATGGGAGCCGGTCCATATCTCGGTGGTCACAACGCGATCACCCGGAGCGCCACCAAACGGGCGGTCGTGAGCATGGGTCATGCCTTTTTCTTCGGCATTATTGTTTGCGTGGTGTCGTTGGGACTGTTTCCTGAGGCATTGCCTCCAGAGCAGGGCGAAGATGAAGATGAATGCGATCACTCCGCCCGATACACCGGCCACGAGAGCAGTGGGAAACGTTGTCGATCTGTCAGCGATAGCTCCCTCCGCAGCCCCTGGTGAGACGATAGGAGTAGCTATCACCGTCCCTGTTGCTGGGAACGGGAAAGTCGTTACGGGGCCAACCACTGGCGACTGGAAATCCGAACTGGCAAATATGCTCGGGACAAGAGGATTGTTCACCGGATTCGCAGTAGTAGCCGTTCTGGTTGGGAGTGATTCTATGAATGATCCCCGAGTCGAAGTGCTCGCCAACGCGGGAAGGGGTGTTGGCACGATTAGTTGAGGTGGTGTGCTCGTGGTAGGCTCCTGTGGTGGCAATGATACCAATTCGGGCGGCGGGATGACAGAGGTCTCAGTGCTTGCCGGGGGTGCCACCGACACTGTTACAGTTTCGGGTGGTGAGGAACTCGTGACCGTTACGGGGGCAGGCGGAGGGGCCTGAGGCGGAGGCGTGGCGTCACTCGCTACATCCGGTGCTGAGGTGACGAGCTCGGGCGGTGGAGGCGTGGGTTGCGGCACGTCGCTGCTGGAAGGGGTGGCACTGGTCTTGTCTCCGGCACCTGCGAACCCTTCCACGATGCTCTTGAAGCCATTAACTCCATCACAGATAATTCCATCTCGGTTCTCGCAGAAACGCGTTGGATCCGCCATGTTTGCCGCCTGGGTCGACAGTCGAATGTTTCCGCGTAGGGGAGTGTATTAAGGAGGTCAGTCGCCAGGACCGATGTAGTAACACATTAGATTCGTAAGGGCTCGTGCGAAGACGACCTTCACCGGCCAGAGCAATCCAGGCTCTGTGGCTCAGTGGCACAATGTTGGGAATGTGAAGGGATATATGGCTCCGTGACGTGACGTCGAATTTGCTTTCTTGGTGGTTCAGGACCGTCACGGTCTCTGGTCGAAACGCGATCACACGGTGGCACACAAACGAAGCTACCCCCTTCCGGTTTGATCTTGCGACCCAGAGCAAAAGTATGTGTGGTACTTCAATCGGCGTCGATCTCACATGGTTCTGTTCTTTATCTCTCACTTCATGCATTTAGCCACACAATCAGCCTGGGGTACAACACCATTTCAATATGCCGGATGCGAGAAGGCCCTGTCGTGCTGTGGGGCAAGTACAGATCTGCCGGCACTGGGTCATGTGTGATGGCGTGCAGAGAGCCGAGGGATGTTTCCTGAGTAGGATAGACGTCGTTCCAGCTTGGCTTGGTTTGCTTCTGTCCGTGTTTCCTGTCATGAAGTGTCAGAAGTGACGTGCGGACAGACCTGTGCCGCAGCTGTCATTCCATTTTCTGCGTGGATCATCCCACTTGAAAGACGAGATTCAGCCCATCTTTTTCGACGGGGACAGGAGCTACCGCACGTACGAACTCTATCCTAACCAGTCGCGTCGAACGGAACAGACTTCGCAGCATACTACGGTGCGGTAGCTCCCGTTGCAGTCAGGGGACCGTGGAAGTCTGCCGAGTCCGTGCCCCTGCTCGACCAGAGTGGTAAGGCTCTACAGGGATTGGCGTTGGATGATGCGATACGGCTTGTTGGAGATCATGCACAGCTAGACCAATTGCTGCGTAGTTCCGTGTGTCAGAGCCTTGAAAGATCTACAGCCGACACACAAAGTCGCGCTCCTGGACAATGGTTGCAATTTTGATCAGGACGTTGCACAAATTACCAGAATAAGGCAAGTCTGTACGTCTCGCATAGTATAGCCTGACCTGGCATTTGAACCGACTCTCTTGCGTATGCAGCAGTTCCCTCACGACTCCAATTCTTGGGTATCTGAGGGCTTATCCAACTCGAGGATAGTAGGAAATCGCCACTGCTAGTGTGGCAGCATTCTGAGTGATGTGTGGAATTATAAGAATGGCATTTGCTTTTTAAGCTTCAAGTTGTAGAAGATCATATCGAAAAGGATTTCTGCACGTTGGTCTGATTTTTGGGCTGAGTCCGATCTAGGGAAACATTCCTTAATCTCTCATCCAAGCTCAGGGTACAGCAGACGCGCAATGCATTTCATCCGAAGGAGCATCCTCAGCCTGCATCGGGACGGCCCTATTTGGGTATGCTGGTAGAAATGTTGACGAAAACTGGACCTCAAACGGTTTATTACTTTCAGTTGTAGGAGAGGTTATAGCTTCGCATTGTTCGCCACATTGCTGGTCAATACCAATTTTTGGGCCTCCCGTTCATGTCGATCGCCCTTGGGCAGCTGCTCGGTGAGTCGAATGAAGCAGCTCCCAAGAGGGAAACGACTTCATCAGGTAGGTACTCACGACATACGGTAGAGAACGCTGTGACTTTCCCTCATGAGTTAGCGAAGCTCTGAAATCAGGAAAGATCTTCTACCATAGCCTCCAAGCACCCAAGAAGAAATGCCACGCCATCCCTTACTGCCCCGTGCGTGTAAATGATTCTGAGGATCTCCCGCGAAAGATGCAACCCACAAGATGATAGCTATAACGATAATTCATCAATTATCGAATGTAACGGCGTTTCACGTCACGAATGCCCGATCCAAGCCTAGTTTTTGCTTAAAGAGATGTGCTCGCCGGAGACAGACGTTGAGAGCCAAACACTAGAAAAGCTTGTATGTTTTGTCGTCGTGACCAAAATACTTGCGAACCCTGCCCGAGTTTCACGGGCGACCAATCGCTTCTATCAGTTTAAACAGTATCGCCAAATCTGGTGGATCTATCCGTGGTGGGCGGTGGGTCTTTCCATGCTGTGTTTAAGTTTGTTTTGTTTGACACTTCTGTTTGAGGATGCTAGAAGTGAACAGCTCCGATAATTTCCCCCGCGAATCCCTTCCTGGCTTTCCACTCATAACCCAGCTGATCCAAACCAGCATTAGGTCCTCCGCCAAGTAGCGTGAATAAACCGTTTCTGAAGATGAAGGCAACATCTTGTCCGTGTACTGTGCGTGATAAGGCCAACTAGAGGCTAGTTTCGTATGCGACTGCGTTGTTCATTCAGGATGATATCGGCTGGCTATTGAATTTAGGGGCATGACCCTGCACAAGTTGGTTGTGTCAGCCAGCCAGCCAGCATCCCCTTGAAAGATGATTGATCACGTTCGGTTTTGCATTTTCCCGACCCTCAATCGCATCACCGTGAAGTAAACACTGGCTAAACCTCGGTCAGATTTGCCTCACATTCCCCATCTCCTGTGTGCATCAGCCTGTTCAAAAAATAAGTTCCGGGTGCCAATGGTATCATTTTTGGATACCAGTCTTACAAGCGTTGTTGCAAGAATCCATCACAAAAGCCGCTTCTGTTCTGGTCCTCGACTACGCCATCAAACCTGAAAGTCTGATGGATAATGTCCCAACCACAAACTTGAATTGACTATGTAGGACAGATATCACTTTCGTGCTTCATATGAGGGAGATTCCCACGTTACCTTCGCTAACATTGCCATTGACTGTTCAAGGCCAAAACCTATTAAGTCGCCGAGTGAAGGAATCTGGGATTTTGACTTACGAGCCATCCGGTTCTTCCTGTCGCGCATCCGTGGCAGATAACATGTTGTTAACTACGGTTTCTGTTTGGATGGAGTCGTTGACTGTTTTTAATGTTCTGATGTCACCTGATCATTAATTGGCAGATGCTGCCAACCATGCTCGCATGAAAGATACCTTCCCGAATAGAAGTGATCATGTGCATGAAGACCACACAGCGTGCCCTTAGACCTGCGCCATGTACAACACACAATGCCCCTCATCTACATATTGATCTTCATGGTCGCCATCTTCATTCCACGTCTGCCGCTATCATGTAGCCCCCATGTGTTCCGTCCTAACACCAATCTCACATTCATTAGTAATGAATCGGCGCTTCAGATAGCTGGCAACAAGAAACCTGATCGTGATCCTGATCTCGCGCTGGGTTCGTGAGGAGAGAAGTAAGAGTTGTCGTATGCTAATAGGAAGGAGAATTCTTTACTGCCGTAGGCACACTGGGCTCTCACTTGTCTCCTCTGACATTCGTCCAGGTTTCGAGAAGCTCATCAACATCCTTCGCAACCAGCTTGTCCACTTCCTTCAAATCATCTAGACCCAGCTCCTTATCTATATCCCCCACATCCTCACTCTTATCACTTCTCTCATAGTCCCTATCATCAGGCGATTCCACAGCCTTGGATTTCGACATTTCATGCTTGTTCTTGCCGCTCTTCTTGCCTGACCTGGTGCCACTGAAGAAACCAAGATTTTCCTTTGGCCGACGAGTACCACTACCTTTCCTTTTCGCCTGTACTGTGTCGTCCATTGGCGGCACATAGATACGCCCTTCGGTTGGCTGTGGCTTCCACGAGGCCGAGCCGGTAGGGTGAGTTTGTCGATGGTGAGGATCATGGTCCCACCGAAGAGGCTCGGCTTCCCGGCGGCGAGCATCATAGTCCCATCGATGAATATCATCATCTCGGCGGCGAGCATCGGCCTCTCTAATCCAGATCTCGTCTTCGCGACGGCGGGCTGCTTCATCATCTCGACGG
>JACBFG010000049.1:672513-698008 GCA_013435955.1 Diaporthe sp. HANT25 | reverse complement strand
GCATCCCGGCCATCTTCATCTCGACGAAGAGCTTCCTCTCGCTGACGGAGGTCATCGTCTCGACGACGGGCGTTCCGGGCATCATCTTCGCGACGACGCGCTTCGGCCGCCTTGTAGAGATGGTCCTGCCACAACCTGTCGACTTCCGCCTGTATCTTGCTCTCCTGCTCCCGGTAGAGCCTTTCTCTCGCCCTGTCATCTTCATCAGTGCTTATTGCTATATCGTGATCACGCTGACGTCGTTCCCTCTGGCGTGCTTCCACATTCATCCTTGCATGCTCTATAGCCTCGGATAGAGACGGAATGCTACTTGAAGTTGGTATCGGGTGCAGGATATCTGCAGGTTGCGTCGAAGGATCCGTCTGTGGAAATTGGCGTCCTTCCTTGCCTGGCCACATACGCATGACTACTGCTTGACCTGGCTTGATAGTGGCGTACCATAGCGAGGGAAGAACAATTCGCCCTTCAGAGTCCTCCAAGTCATAATAGCCCTCCTGGACGTGTGGACCGATCACACGCTCGTGGAGAAATGCTTGTTTGATGAAATCCTCCATTCCCTAATGATAGGGTCAGTCAAGAGTACTCTGACGGTGTATTGGTCTTAGTACGTCACAGAAGCTTCGAGCTTACCTGCCATGTTTGAACCAGATGAAATGGAAAGTTGAACTTCCTGCCGACTGCGTCCTCAAATCTGACGGGTGCCTTCGCCTGCTCTTCCGCCACTCTTTCCTCGTCGGCTTTCATCTTGACATGCGCACGTTCTTCCTCGAGGCTTTCCTCCGCTTCCCTGAGTGCACGTTGTTTGCTCTCTATGGATACCATCTCCGTTTGAATCCATGCCCTCTCAGCCTCTAACCCTTCCTTCGCCTCTTTTATTTCTGCTCTGCTGTTCTCGATGCTTTCTCTGTCAGCTCTGTTCTTAGCCTCTTCCCTGACTCTTTCGTTCTCTTCATGCTTCAGATTTTCTTCCGACTCCGATCGTTCTTCTCTGGTCCGCTCACTGCCACGAAACATATTGCGCACAGTAGCTGTGAAGCGAAATCGTCCTTCAATCACGTCTGTTTCAGTCTCAGTCATTTTTCCTCGTGGATTCAATGGTTCATGTCGAAAAAAGAGAATCATTCTCGTTCTCACAAAGTCGCCAGTGTTAATATTCATATGGCTGCACCCGCCGACATCAATGGCTACCAAGCAAACATTGGTCATGCCACTAGCCTCACGTTGGACTTGCTCGACTATCCTGTCAACCCAAACTCGTTGGCAGGGACACAGAGTGAGCAATACTTCCCATGGATTGCATTTTCGTAGAGCCCGCTTGACTTCCCGAGTGAGCCTGCGGTGGCCAAAGGGCAGCTTAATAAGCGGCGATTCCCAGTTCGCCCATCTTGATGGGTCCGAGGAAGGATAAATGAGGTAAGCTTCGTAAACTACGCTTGGTGAGTCCTTCTTGAAGAAGGCTTTGCGTTCTGTCCTCTTCCGAGCATGAGCTACATGAGCTTTGAGAGCACTCAAAGGTCCCCTGGCTGAGGATTTGCGTGGCCCATGTGATCTTTGTGACCTGTGTGCTCGATTGGAACTCGAAGATGTCCGAGAGGAAGCAGAAGACCGTGAGGTCTTGGTGCTCGACTGGTTTACCGAATGGATTGAAACGTTACTGGGCCTCCTCATGGTATGGATCACCCTGCTGGCGCCATTGTCTGAGCCGGGCGGCTGTCTTTTGGACTCTTTGCGTGAGCCTTTCTTGGCCTGATACTGCTCGACTCTCTTGCGAAGCTTCTCTGCCCTCTCTCTGATCTCATCCTCATCGTCTGTCCCAACCATCTTTGCAACAGAGGGGCTGCACGAATGATTCATCAGTTAGCATTGGGACCAAGAGCTGAAGAGTAGCTAGTATCTCACACATCAGGGGCATGACCTCTTTGGGCAAGAGAGACCACCAGAAGTTTCAGCAGCAAGTTTGACTTCATGTGTCCGAGAAGTTCCTGACATCTTTTGATCCGCGGCTCGAGCCAAGGCCATCTCATTTTCCGACCTAGCTTGGTGACATTTTTGCTGAAAACCGCTACCCTTGCCGTAAGCGCAGAGTCCTCTGAGGCAGGATCTTGGGTCCCGGAGTCTTGACTCCCATTCTCCAAATTCTGCATGCTTGCCTTCTCAATGAGAATGATGATCTGGACGTAGATCCTCTTACACGCCTGAGCGCAGGCACTGATTGCTTCGATACTGGTGTTGTTGAAGACTGTGGCGCGATTCTGTTCCTTGCTGGCGTTTTTGTCTTGGTCAATGAAGTCTTGAAGGTCCTTCAGGGTCGATGCAGTAGAGTTCACATCTGTGACGATGAGAATCATGGTTTCCTCAGCCTCGATCACGCTGTCAACAAAAGTCTGTAGACCTTTAGCCAAGCTCAGGCCAAATGATACAATGCCAACGATTGAAGCGGTTGCTCCTACTGCCTCCATTGTGTGGCTGAAAGACTTCCGACGGTCGTTGACTCAGTACTCAAAGTAAGGGAGCAACAGCGAGCCTGAATGATGGAATGGTGAGATTTCATCTCTCATCAGCAATTAGGTTGGAATTGTTTAGCTTATGTATGTCTGCCCAGGTGGTGCTCAGTAATCGAGCTGGCTGCCAGTGTTACCTACACCTTTCTTACTTGGGATGCCCGCAGTCTTAGACCAGCCATAGTCGGCCTACCCAGCTTCTTGTGTCCACCTACCCAACATTTTGTAACAGCCCATCCAGAACATCCAATTCCAATCAATTTACCAAGGATTACAAGTACCCTTTAAATCTCATAAACCTTAAAATTCTTCCCTCTTTGGGCCCTCTGAGCCCTTTAAACATCAAGTCAAAGTACAGCTTAGATTAAAATAGTTTCCTATAAGCTCTCTCTATGCAAATGTCTTTCAGCGTGGGGTTGCTTGCTCCTCAGTGGGCAGAAAGTCAATATTGTCTTGAGCTGGATGGGCTGGGTGGGCTGGAGGTTTGTATCAAAAGAGCCAGTTGGGCCGCTAGGAAGAGCTAGTTCGGTCGACAGTGACTGGACTTGCACCTCGAGAGGGATCGTGCAAAGTACCCGGGGCGTCTTCTAAGCAATTGACAGCCACAGCGTAGAACTACTGGAGATGGAATGACTTCGTCTCCGGAACAAAACGGCTCGGTAACGTGCGAGAAATCATATTCTGCAAATAACTACCTAATTAGTATTGAGCGAGGCTAGCGGTATTGAGATCGGGTTCCATTCTGAGGATCTGCTACCCAGGTTCAATAGTAAAAGCACATGCGCAATTCCCATAGCCGGATAGAAATACGCGAAGACCAATTTGCCAACTAACTAAATGCAAGGGCCGGCGGCACAGTACCATTCGGGACGATCAGCCGGGGAACTCTGGCCAGGACCTGCACAGCGAAATCCAAAGCGGCGCGATGTCACCGCCGCGGCGCACCCCAGAGTCTAAACGTGCTGGCGTGCCTGTGCGGCCCCGCAATCTCGTGGGACCTGACATGAGCTCTCCACACTCTCGGGACAGCTGCCCCCGGTAGTCAGCCAACCAGCAGGGTTCGGATGGAATAATTCACGCCGCCATGGGGGTCGGCTAAAGACAAATCCCTCTGTTGACTAGGCAGAAAGGTAGGTCATTTCATGACGTCGTGCGGTGAGCTGCAGGCATGATAAATACGCGCATCGCGCCCGCTCACCGAGCAGGCGGTGGGAGAGGGTTACCTCCAACACGACGCACCCACATCGTGAAGTTGAGCCGCCAAGACCTTCAACGACGATGCGGTGGACCGGAAAGGCAGCGGCCCTCAGTTGGGCCCTGGCGGCCGGGCTCAGCCAAGTGCACGCCCAGCAGGACAGCAACAGCGCGGCCGACTGGCCCCTGCACAACAACAGCCTGACGACGCTGGTGGAGTGGGACCACTACAGCTTCCACGTGAACGGGGAGCGTCTCTTCGTCTTCTCGGGCGAGTTCCACTACTGGCGGTTCCCCGTCCCGGAACTATGGCGCGACCTTCTCGAGAAGGTGAAGGCGGCCGGGTTCAACGCCTTCAGCATCTACGGGCACTGGGGGTTCCACGCCCCGTCTGACGGGACCCTGGACTTCGAGACGGGCGCGCACGACTTCACGCGCATCATGGACCTGGCCAAGGAGCTGGGCATGTACATGATCGTGCGGCCGGGCCCGTACGTCAACGCCGAGACCAACGCGGGCGGGTATCCCCTGTGGGTGACGACGGGGGAGTACGGCGCGCTGCGGGACAATGACCCCCGCTACACGGCGGCGTGGACCCCGTACTGGACCAACATGTCGAGCCTGATCGCGCCGCACCTCATCACCAACGGCGGCAACGTGATCCTGTTCCAGATCGAGAACGAGTTCGGCCAGCAGTGGAAGAACGTGGCGGCCAAGACGCCGAATGTCGCCGCGGGCGAGTACATGCAGCTCCTCGAGGATTCCGCTCGCGCGAGCGGCATCGACGTCCCGCTGACGCACAACGACCCAAACATGAAGACCTTCTCCTGGAGCAAGGACTACAGCGATGGGATCGGAAACGTCGACGTCGTGGGTCTTGACTCATATCCATCCTGCTGGAGCTGCGATCTCACCGAGTGCACGGGCACGAACGGCAAGTACGTCGCGTACCAGGTCGTCGACTACTACGACTACTTCCAGCAGTTCTCACCCACCCAGCCCAACTTCATGCCAGAGTTCCAGGGAGGTAGCTACAATCCCTNGTTCCCCGATCTTTGTTCTCTGGAATGTTCCAGAATGTGTCACTCCGGGACCCGTAGCAGGTGATTAACAGTTAGTAGGGGGCGGTCCAGAGGGCGGCTGCCCGTCAGACATCGGCGTCGACTTCGCCAACCTCTTCTACCGCAACCTGATCTACCAGCGCGCCACGGCCATCAGCCTGTACATGCTCTTCGGCGGCACGAACTGGGGCTGGCTGGCGACGACCGTCGTGGGAAGCAGCTACGACTACTCGAGCCCCGTGTCCGAGAACCGCGTCATCGGCGGCAAATACTACGAGACCAAGCTGCTGACCATGTTCACCCGCGTGGCGAAGGACCTGGCCAAGACGGACAGGGTTGGCAACGGAACCGCCTACAGCGAGAACAAGGCCATCACCACCGCTGAGCTGCGGAACCCCGACACCGATGCGGCGTTCTACGCCACGATGCACCTCGACTCGACCTCAGCCACGCTGGAGACCTTCAAGCTGAACGTCACCACGTCTCAGGGGGCGAAGGTCATCCCGCAGTACGGCGGCAGCATCGCCATCGACGGCCACCAGGCCAAGGTCCTCCCGGTGGACTTCAGCTTCGGCAGCAAGAACCTCCTGTACTCAACCGCCGAGGTCCTGAGCTATTCCGTCATCGACGGTAAGGAAGTGCTAGCCGTCTGGGTCCCAGCCGGGGAGTCCGGCGAGGTCGTCATCGAGGGTGCAACCTCCGCGAGCCTGGCGAAGGCCACTGCGAACACGACCTCAACGGCGGTCAACATCGTGCCCGGGAACTCAAGCGTGGCTATCAACTGGTCAAAAACCAGCGGAATGACCGTCGTTAATCTGGGTGACGGCGCCCAGGTTGTCATTCTCGACCGCCCGTCTGCGTACGTGTTCTGGGCGCCGAGCCTGGGCAACGACCCCTTGTACCCCGTGGACAGTACAGGTGAGTTCTCTGTCATTCAATAAATTCTTTCTGACGTCCTGAAGGTGATGAATGATTACTGACATTGGTAAAACAGTCCTCGTCCAGGGTCCTTACCTAGTCCGCTCAGCATCCATCGCCGATGACAACACACTTGAGCTCGTCGGTGACATCGACAGCGACAAGAATGCTCTGACCATCTTCGCACCATCCGTGGAGTCTGTGACCTGGAACGGAGTGGAGCTTTCCACGGTCTCCAAAGACGGGAACATGCTCACAGCCACCGTCCCAGCGCCAGAGTCCTTCACCTTACCCTCTCTGGGGCCCTGGAAGTGGCACGACAGCCTGCCGGAGATCAAGCCCAACTACACCGTCTCCCCCAACGTGTGGACCACGGCTGACCACCAAAACACTTCGAACCCGTCGCAGCCCGCGTCGAACAATCCGGTGCTGTTCCTAGACGAGTATCACGTCCACGTCGGCAACTCTATCTATCGTGCCACATTCCCCAGCGAAGCCTCATCGCCAAGCGGCGTCTACCTCAACATCACGGGCGGCAAGGCCTTCGGCTACTCGGCGTGGCTGAACGGCGCATACATCGGCTCCTACCTGGGCGCCTCCACCTCCGCAACAGGGGAAACGGAGTTCTCCTTCGAGAACGCGACGCTCGCCGCAGAGGGCAAGGACAACGTGCTAGTGGTGGTTATGGACAACTCAGGCCACGACCAGACGACGGGCGCCCTCACGCCGCGCGGTATCTGGAACGCGACGCTCATCGGCGCAGAGACGAGCTTCACGGACTGGAAGATCGCGGGCCCGGCGGGCGGCGAGGACAACATCGACCCGATCCGCAGCGTGTACAACGAGGGAGGCTTATATGCCGAGCGCGTGGGCATGCATCTTCCCGACTACCCTGACAGCGACTGGGAGTCTGTGAGCAGCAGCAACAGCACGACGACGACACTTACGGTCCCGGCGGCGGGCATCCGGGTATTCCGCACCGTGGTGCCACTCTCCGTTCCCGAGGGGCTAGACGTGTCCATCTCGTTCCAGTTCTCGGCGCCGGGCAATGGAAGCACCAAGAGCACATTTGTGCCAGACGATGCGGCGCACTCAAACCAGGTGCGGGCGCTGTTGTTTGTCAACGGATACCAATATGGTCGGTTCAACCCGTACATCGGCAACCAGATCACATTCCCTGTCCCGACAGGTATCCTGGACTATGACGGAGACAACACCATTGCCGTGACATTATGGAGCCAGAGTGCACAGGGTATTGAGGTCAAGCTGGGCTGGAATGTGGAATATGTGCATACCACTGGGTATGACATGAGCTTCGATGCGTCGTACCTGAGGCCTGGTTGGTCGGAGGATAGGTTGGCGTATGCATAATGGAGACGACCGTGTATATACATAGGGTCTGCGGCCAATAGTATAAATGCAAAATGTGTACATCCTGACGCGATATATGCCAACATGTCGCCTCGATGCTAGGCTGCTGATCATATCCCTCTGTTCTCTGGCGGCTCCACATGTAAGCATCCTATCGATATTCGGGAATCCTTCGACCGCTTGGGAGGCTCCACCCTACCGCATTAGAAGTGATCAGCGACCAATTCGATGAAGGAGAGATAGGTTTATAGAAAATCCTATGAAGAGGAGGTAGAGATCAAGATCCAGAGGTCTGAATTGTGGGAGGTGACCAGTTCGCTTTGATTACCTGGGCAGGTAGCTGGGTGGGTGGTTCGCTTGGAGGCTCTGGTCGGGGATCGGATGCGGTCAATTTCTGAGGCCTGGTAAATCTGCGCTGCAGGTGGGAAGTTGTGTTACTGCAAGTAAATGTCGGACCAATTTGGGACATTGGGGCTGTAGTGCATCAACCTGCAGTCGTTCTCGGTGACGTGACGCGTACCAACCTGTCGGGAACCGAAAACGTCCTTGTCAAACCTAAACGAAAATAGCTTCTCTCCCGGTCGATTCGATGTGACGTGGTGTCACAGTCCTTGTATGCTGGGCCGAGGTCTCCGAGTTTCGACTGGTACGTTGATGTTCAGAATGCGCCGAGGGAGATCTGGCAGGCAGGCAGACAGACAGACAGACAGAATCGACGGCTACAGTCCAGCGGCAAGGGGACATGCCTGCAAGATGGCTGAGTGCAGCAGGTGGGGGCCAAATGTAGGGAGAAGGTGGGCTGTACTGCGAGGTTGTGCGACTTCCGACGTGACGCGTGCCATCTTCGAAGTCAGGTCCCCATCAGCGATCTCCAGGAGCAAATTTCCAGAAACCCGAAAATTGCGGGCCGAGGACAGGTCATGCATCGTCATCTTCATGCGCGGCTTGCTGCACCATTATCTCGCCTCCACGATGGTTGGGTGCACGACAGGAATACGGCGCGTCTCGTGGGTCGAGGTTTTCGATGGTATAAGGACTACCAGCTCGTGATGCGGAATCTTGAACCCTTGAAGGATTCGTCCCCTTGCATGGTGTTGTTGTCGACGTTAGCTTGGAAGGTAGGAAGGTGAAGACGGTGGGTCCAACCCCTGCCGTTTCGAGGTTCCTTCCCGACTGCCCGACAACGGCTGTCGGCAGTGTGGGGCCCTCCGTCTGCAGATCCAGGTCAAGTACCGGGCACAGGTGTGGGTCCCTATCGTGGTTTCCCAAAAGGTTGGAGCACGGAATCAGTCTGTGCCAACTTGCCATGCGACCGTGTAGCTGAGCTCCATGTACGCAGGTGCCTTCAAAATGCTGGTAGCTGTTTCGAGAAAATCCAGGCGTTCCCATCATCAAACATGAGATGAGCTGCTGTCTGCGAAGAGTCTAGCACTCACCCGGTGGACTCCGGGTAGTTGCTCGACGACACTTATCGGCCCTCCCGTCGTACAACAGTATGGCTGGACCCATCGAACACGCGTCTTTGTTCACACCAACAGCAGGTCAGCATGTCTGGCACGCACGCATCTGACACACCAGGATCTGGGCCAACCAAGGCACAAGAGGCTGATCTTCCCTGCTGGACAGCCCAGTTCCCCGTCGCTCAATCGGTCATTCCATGGTATCAACCCACCCCGTGGGCCACCAACGTCTTAACCCCGAGGGTCCACTCCCCTTCTCCTTTTGCTCCAACAGTCAAGAGAATATCCAGGTCCACCAGACGGGAGAGAGGAAGTGTCGACTGCTTCTTCTTCACAGCTTCTCTATTTTTCTCACTCCTCTTTCCCCCTTCCATTTTGGCACTCCGAGCCCGAGAAGCTGTCGCATCCCCGTCCCTGGTTCACCCCGGAGATCGCTGGAGTCCGTCCTGACATCCACACCGCGTATGTCAACTTGTTTTTGATATCACAGACCCACGAAGGAGTGGATTCGATCTTTCCTGCTCAATTATTTCCATCGTGAAGCTGCCCCGGAATTTTGAGGTTTGTGGGAGTGACATCAAGGACTCCCGAGAAACTCCTCGTGCCAAAACTAGTGGTTGTGCACATCTAGCCAACCAGCATATCCCGGGACGAATGATCGAGACCATGGCCGCCACGTGCTCGCGGCTGCTACATCTTCTGGCCGTTGCCCTTGTCTTTTCCGCGCCGTCTTCCGCCAGCGATCTTTTGCAGTCACCAAACCTCTACGACTGGGGCTTCTACGGCTTGTACCCAAAGACCACATTCAAATCCTACGAGCTCGCTGCACCTCACGTCAACTTCCTCAAATGGGACGAGCAGTGCGATGATGGCTACTACCTCGTGTCCCCTCGGGGGAGCATTGTCTACTCACCCGCCCCAGTGATCCTGGACGGAAGGGGGAACTTGGTATGGACTACCGACGACAGCTTCGGGAAAGGTCGGGGAATCACAGATTTCAAGGTCCAGATGTACAATGGCAAGCCGCATTTGACCTTCTGGGGCGGCGTAGACGGTGTGCATCACCGCTACGGAGCTGGATGCTACTTTATTGTATGCTGCACCTTGTTTCGCTTTTCTTTCTTTCTTTCGTTTTATTTCTTTCCCTTGTGTTGATCTTTTGTGAACCCTATATTAACAAGTTGCGCAGCTGGACGAGACTTACCAAGTGGTCAAGACTGTCGAGGCGGTCGAGACCAGGGGCCATGGCTTACGGGGCGATTTGCATGAATTTCGCATAACCGAGGCAAACACTGGCCTCATGTCAATCTACTGGCCTCAGGCCCTTGATCTTTCCCCAATCGGCGGTCCTGTCGATGGCTGGGTGCTCGACAGCATATTCCAAGAAATCGACCTGGAGACAGGCGAATTAATCTTCGAATGGCGCGCTTCCGACCACATCCCCATCGAAATGACGATGCGCTCTTACGTCGGCAGTGATCTTGGTCTCTATCCAACCAACGGCTTCGACTATGTACATCTCAACAGCATTGATAAGGATCACCTTGGAAACTACATCATCTCCGCGAGGCATACACACACGGTGATGTGCATCAGTCCCGAGGGCGAAACGTTATGGATACTCGGAGGCAAGAAAAATATGTTTAAGGATCTGTCCGATGGCCGCGCGACAGACTTCACGTGGCAGCACCACGCCAGGTGGTACGGAACCAACAGAATGAGCCTTTTTGACAATGCCAAGTCGACGAACGGAGGCAACACGTACATCGGCGACCACAGCCGCGGAATGATGCTAGAGCTCGACACTGAGGCCATGACGGTCAAGCTGCTGCATGACTACTACGACCCGGCACACCCCAAGCTCGCCGAAAGTCAGGGCTCAATGCAGGTCCTGGAAGACACAGGCAAGGTTCTCGTCGACTACGGCTTCTTCCCCGCTATGACTGAATTCTCCCCGGAGGGCGAAGTTCTCTGCGACATCCGCATCGCCCCCTGGCTCATCTGGCAGACGGGTATGGTCACGAGCTACCGTGGCTTCAAGACGACGCGTTGGGTTGGCCGCCCTTGGTACGCACCCGCAGTGCTCCTGAACCCCTCAGAGGGTGTGCTATATGTCAGCTGGAACGGCGCTACCGAGGTCGACAGTTGGGTTCTGCAGGGCGCGGAGTGGGCTGGCGTCAGTCGCGACGCATATGTCGATATCGACGTCCAGCAGAAGGATGGCTTCGAGGCCGGATTTGAAATGGCTAGCGACTACCCACGATACGTCCGCGTCGCAGCGCTTGATCGCGATGGTGCGGTATTGAAGTACTCGGATGTGCTGGACCGATACGTGGGGAATGCCGGATCCTCGTCTGGGGTGCTGCATCAGATATTCGTAACCCTGGGGGCGATGCTGGGCGCCGCGCTCGTTGTGGCGTTGATCTTCCGGAAGAGGGTGCGTAGTGCTTGGATCCGTCGGTTTCCTGGCGAGTCTGTGGTTTCGGTTGTCTGCGGTGTCGTGGAAGCTGTGAGGAGGCGGAGTGCCGAGTGGCGGGACGGTGGGAGGGATAAGTTGAGGTACAAGGAGTTACAATCTTACGAAGAATAACATATATAAATCACGAAAGTTTTAGGGTGTGTAAATGAAGAATAGTGTTATTTCAAATGCTCTGAGACCTCAAGAATTTTGAAATGCTCGTGTCCTCGCAAAGGCAGAGTCTCCAGTTTGACTTCCGAGCCGCAGGTCGAGGTCTGACCCGCTTGGTCTGATTCTGATCCAGTCACTCGTTGAAGTTGCAGGCCTCGTCTGGGCTGAGAAGGGTGTCTTGTCACTCGTACCCATCCTNACGCAACACCCCCCCCCCATACCTACAAATCTCTATGACAAAACTCTGGCTGCAATATAACTCGACCCCCGAGAACATGTTGTTTTTGACGCAGTGCCGATTCGCAAGCTTGAATACCTTCACCTTTCGCTTAACAACAAGCAAGAAATACTGGTGAGGTAATAACCACTCCATCTCTCCAATCGCCCGACTTCATCACAATGACTATCTTCTACGCCTTTCTTCTCGCCCTCTTGGCGTCATCCTCTCTTCAGGCTGCTTGGGCAGTTGACCATTCAAGCACGCTGTCTCTGCGAGATGCGGCGCAGTCAAACGACATGATCGCCAAGCGGACTGATGCCCATAATGTCACCATTCGATACCATGATTCCAACAACCGCTTTGGCCATGATTCGTATTGCGGTCCTCCTCGCAATCAAACTCAAATTCAAAAGCACCAATACCGAGTGAATGACTGTGTCGCACTCATCAACACCCTGGCCGGAAATGCAGCTGATGGCTACTACAGCGGCTAGTGGGAGGTCAAGGACTGGGATTATTGCAAAGCAGGGAATTATTCGTGGATGATGATCGCGGGATGGGAAACGTGCAACATCGCGGTGGTCACGCCCGATTGCTCTCATTCTTCAACTCCGTAAGTATTAGCTCAGCTTGGAGTATCTAATATACTGCGGTATTATGCCGAGATTGAATCCCCAAATATTCTTGCAGAACGCTGACACTACTGTCATTGCAGCATCTCCAGGTTGGATATCGCCAAAGCCATCGCGTGGTTGTTGCCAGATTGCGGACAGACGGATGGGATTGCTTCAACTGGCACCATGCAATGCATGATTGTCGATAATCCGGTAAATGTCTCATTTCAGGTGTTTGACCCAAGCAATCTTACTGTTGCAGGGGCTGGGTCAGCGAGACTTCACGGCCTTTTCGGCGTGAATACTACGTCTTCATCTGCTACCATGTCGACTACGGCCCCATCTACTCTCACGACAAGCACTGCTTGCGATTTCTCAAACATGTTTTCATGCAGTTTCTCTACTCAATCGGGCTGAGATGTCAAGACATGGCCTTTGATTGGGTTACAGCCAGTGCTTTATTTAGCAGGATCTTCGAGGCCCTGCGAGTTTGATGACCTGTGCCATTGTCTTAGTCACTCGATGTTTCTAAAGTTCTTCATACTCATACAATATTGCATTGAATGAGTTCCAATGAATAATTGACCCTGGGCTTTGGTTTACGTGCCATGCGATTCTGCTCTATGCGTGAAAGTGTGATCACCTGGGAACTGAAACGTCCAGCCTCATCCATAGGTCTCTTTGACACGATCTTCTTGTAGTTTTGAACAGGGCACTTTGATACTATCGCAAACTCCAATTGAAGCTTCGCCAATAGGTGAAATCCCTCCATGGCCGCAGCCTTGTGTCGAGTTTTCTAGGGATCAGGACTTAATTCCCCACAAGTTTCAGTACATGGGAACAGAGGTCCATTTCGAGACCCGTCACCTTGCTTCTGGCATCTTCACCTACCTCAACCCCTCGACTTCGCATGCATGAAAACAAGGGCGTCGCTCGGTTTTCGCTAGACTTCAATCACAGTCAATAGCTTCGCTGAAAGTGACTCGCCTTTCAAGAAGCAGACGCTCGTCACATCCCATTTTCTGCCGGGTCTCAGTCACTTGGGCATCCGTGACACGCGACAAAGCACTCTCCTGAAGAACCCGACCTTTAAAAACTAACGCTGCCAGTTTTGTATTCTTTCCTGAATTATTTCCATTGCGCCGCTATCGCAATCAGCATCGCATTCTCCATTCGACGCCTCATTGTGAGCTTTTGACCCACACCCACCACCAACCTGACCACGATGCACCTCATATACGCCTTTCTGCTCGCCCCGTTGACACTGCTATCTTCAGGCGCTGCAGCACTCAAAACAAGCAGTGAAATATCATGCAGTTCGAAGCGGAAAGGCACACATAATTTCTCTGTCAACATGAAAACCAGCATTAATACATTTGGTCATGCTATGTTCTGCAGCAATGTGGACAACATCAAGCACACGAACGAGTCTCATTTCGATGTGGATGACTGTGTAAAATTGTTCGATGGCCTTGCCGGTCCTATTGGTTACTATAATTACTGGTTCAGTGTCAACGACCTGGATTGTAGTCAATGCGATGACGCACGGTGGATTCCAGTTGTTGGGAAACAGTCGTGCAACTTCGCGGTGTTGATGTCCGGTTGCCCGGATGGGGGTATCGCGTAAGAAATATGGCATAATTCCTTTATTCCTGCTTCTCCTTCTTCTCAGTACCAAAAACCTTGCCAACCGCTGACCTTATCTCCGTTTATGGTAGCATTTCCACTTTGGATATCGCCAAAATCATGGCTCAGTCTTTCCTCGATGATGGACTTTCCCGTGCTTCCATGATAACCGGGACGATGACATGTGGCTATAATTCATCACAACAGAACGTCAAATTCAAGATTTATGATCGGGACGAACGTGCGAAGGACAAGGCTGAGTGGGTAAATCGTTATGTGCCTCCCGGAGCAGCAACTACGTCTCCGTCAACTACGTCTTCGTCTAGTACCGCGTCAAGTACTTCATCAAAATCAAGTACTAATACTTGTACGGATGGTTTTCAGTTCTTGGACAAGTGCATTTCTCTTTGAGAAGTGCCCGAGACGGAATTATCATGGATCAAACCGGGGGGACTAATTTGAGTCACAGCAAGCTGGCAATCACTGCGTGGGGACATTATACGCTTGTCAGACGTTGTCAAAATCACTAGCGGCGCGCTGAGACGGGTCCACCTGGACATCAAGATGCCGCTAATGTTTAGGGAGCTCATCCGTGGCCCCAATACGGTTGGACTCGATATGACCATCAATGGTGACCATTTAGTGGCAACGCTGGCCACGCTTAGCAACGGGGTCGCTATTAGAGGAAGCTGCGCGACAGGATGAGGTCTCCTGATTCCTTAGTCACCCGTCGCCCTGCAGGTACATAGGGCGGCACATGGACCCTCACCAGTCCGGAAGACGAGTTGTACATTAGCGACAAAAATATTGTCATTGTGAAGAGTTGGGCCTGAAACTTGACTTGTGTGGCCCTGGATAGAGCCAGACATTGGGAAACGATGCTTGCTTCTTTTCTCGGGGAAAATAGACTGCAGGATGTTTGCTGATTTAGGCTAGATCGTGAATAGTTCCCCTGAAATCCATAACAGAATTTACATCTTGCCTTCATTGTCAAGCCCGTGATGTCTTCTGCGTGCAAGAGTATGTTGACCGTCCAGCATGGTGGACACGAGCACCCTTTTCAAATTAATCCACTTTGAGAACACTGGCCAAATTCTCGTAATCCACAAGCAGCTTCAATCAAAAGTTCAGCTGCACTTTGGCGTCGTGGTTGGTGCAACGGCTGCGTTTGTCGGGTTCGTCTTAGAGCAACCATTCGCAGCACCCAACAAGTAGTCGTCCTCCGCGGCCTTAAACGCCGCGCCACAATTCGGGTCACTTCATCGTCAGCACCTCGATCCATGAGTTTGATAACACGGGACCTGCCCAGTGATACTCATGATGGGGCCGAGGGGGGGAGGGTTCACTCACCTGGCACCGCCCGTGGCGTCGTTGAAATACGAGCAAATGTCATGCGAGAAACAGTCCTGGCTGTACACATTTCCAAGGCCCACTCCAGAGCAACCGCTCCCGCACCGTCCGTTGCATGAATAGCTGTGCGCTGTCAGCACTTGTGGTCGTCTCAAGCGAGCGCAGGATTGGAAGGCCACTTACTCTCCACCAGCCGCATTTGTCCCGTAGTTGCTACCGACGACTCCGACGAACGAACACGTCTGCCCTGCTGCATTCGTCCACGTAGCTGTTGCCGACGCACCGACTGTGAGACATGTCACACTCCTCTTCATTAGAGGCGACACCGGAGACATAGGCATCGCGATGACCCGGCCCACGAGAGCCATGAGTACGAGAAGGTCCCATGAATGCACCATCTTGGTTGGACTCGTGATCGTGGGCAGTTGGATTGGCACAAAATCCTGCACGGCCCAGGTTACAAGTGGATAATGCTATTTGTTGTGGAGCGGCCCTCTTCCTCAGGGATGACCCAGAATTGTTACGGACGTGCAGACCTCGGGACTTAAATACATCAACATGGCATACCGAGGACAACAATCATCCACTCGCAGCGTGACATCTTCCGTGGTGAAGTGGTTGCCGGATCGGGAAGGGTGTCTTGCACGACTCGGCGGACTTCAAACTACAGTTTTTTCCAGGAGCCAATTGCGTGATGCATCGTCATCGGCTTTGCGTCCGTTTTGGCAAGTAGGGCCTATTTGGGCATAGATCAGCGGAGAAAATACCGGAGTTCCTGAAGATCGCCTTGCATCATTCGCCAATTCCGATACTCTAGTAACGACCAATGAAGTGAGATATGAATTGCACAAAGTCGTTCGCAATAGACTGCTGTATTTTCTGCTTGCGGATATTTCTACGAGACAAGTGGGCGACGCCAGATCCATCAGTTCCTGAATCAATCTAAATACGAAAAAGAACGCCGTGACGCTAAAGCATTAAGAAATGATCTTACAGTCCAAAATCGTGTCTGGAAAGCCACGTTCCGATGAAGACCCTGTATGGACTTCAGCGACCGGCCCTTTGGAGGTCTGGAAGGGTGTCCAGTTCTGTTTTGATGATCGATGGTTATTTCCAGACTTTTGACGCGCAAAAACTAGCCATCATGATACTGTATACGAATTGTTGGCGTTTTGTTGCAAGGGTATTGCTGAAACTGCCAAACAGACAATGCGCCAGAGGGAATGATAAAGATACTTGAGTGAATTTTGCAACAATATTTTTAATTGTCTCAAGTCAGTCACAGGCTTACATGTAACTAGTCTAGCTCTCTTTGTCCGTGTCGGCAGACATGTAACTTGGTAGGCAGAAGATGCGAGAGCACAATGTAATTGTCTGCGAAGCTGATGAGTATTATTCATCACGTAACTGTGCAACTAGAACATTGTGAAGTTTTATTCACGATTGAACAGAAACGAACGGCACTGATAAAACATTTCAGTATATAAGAGAAGTGTTCTCTCCCTCAGGCTAATCCCGAGATCATCTACCACTGACATTCACCACAACCTTGGTATTGCCTCTCATATCACCTCACAGCATCTTTCAGCTTCGGCCATCAGATTTCACTATCGACACACATCCTTTTGCGAAATATACAGCCTGTATCGACAAAATGTGCACTCGTATCATCAAGCTGTACGAGTGCAACTGCGAGGAGAGCAGGTCCGTTAAGCCCTGTGCCGACAAATGCGGCGTGGTGAAAAGTGAGACCACGACAAAGTCCTCTTCTCCTTGCTCCTCTCACGCTACTAACCTCTATTGAGCTCTCTTTCTCGAAGTTCTAGGTTTGAACATGCTTAGATCGGTCACTAGAGAGCAATACGAGGTTGTCGTGAGGTTTGCTGCTACACCCGCCTGGCTGATTTCTGAAGGTCTCAGGTAAGTGCATTGCGTTTTTAGTGCTTGACCTTCCCCAGTCTAGGCTGGAAAGGGATAACTCAGATTGATTAGAATACGGAAGGATAATTAGATTAGAAAGTGGGTAACAATAGATTGGTTATCTCAGACAGCGATTCGATTAATTTGAAGACCAGCAGGTTTATTGACTCTTGAAGACTTTTATTTGATTATAGTTCTTAAAATTCAATCCACTAGTGTTTATTTTGACTCATTTCCTAGGTTCGAGGGGAAAACGGGGAAGTACGCCAGCACTACAGGTCATATCAACAAACCTTGAGACACTGCCTTTGTACAGTTAGGACTGTACTCCATTGTCATCCAACAATGGAAACATTGATTATGGTTCCCCGCATTGTGAGAGGCGAATAGATACATGCTAGTCTTTCTTCCACTGGTCGGCTATCGAGTTGCCTCTGTACGTCTATTTTCTGAAGACCATCTGTGTTTGTTTGCCGATTGTACCGGGACTTGTCAACCCTGAAGGCTGCAGACTTTGGACAAATCTTTTCGAGTTCCTGTCATGATATGTCAATTATGTATCATGCTGAATTTGCTTTTTCTATGTCGCATGTGCTTCAAACTATTATGCCTCTATGAATCTTGTACAGGGAACGGAATTGTGTTCTTGGTGATGAGCAAAAGGTGCAAGGTTTTGGCCCTCAAAAAGGCTTCGTGATTCCAAGCTACCTAGGTAATATTGATGCTTGTATTATAATCGTCTTTGGGTCCTAGATCCGAAATACACCTACGGTGATAAAATGTCCAGAATTACTTGTCAGTAGCTCAGTCTCGGATTGCCACTATGGAGCGAACGGGTTGTGCCTCATTCTGTGAAGGTGGATTATCTTCCACAGATAGAACCCGGATGGGCGCTAAAAGACGAAGTTGATCAAAATGTTTACTTGGTAATTATTGACCAGCACGCTTAGCCTCAGCGCGGACTCTTTGCATTATTGAACGGAAAGAACCTCTTTGGCTCCTGATATGCTAGTGAAAGTTGCAAAATATGAGACCATGAATATAAAAGTGGCTCCATCAGAAGACGTGCACCTTTTCCTGCAAATCACCTGGCATCATTTCAACAGTATCAAACCACAACTCATCAGATTTACGAAGAACCAGAACGGATAAGCTGAACTCCAACGAAGCAATCCTCACAAACATTTTCTGCTCTCAGAGACAATCAATATTGTGTATCTCCGAGATGGCAAAATCAGCCGAAGCTATGTCTCGACCTTCGGGACACTCCAACAGCCTTCCTGCACAAGACGCAAGCGATAGCGTCGGATCGTCCCAGCTTACGCATTTCCATTACTTCCCATACCTTCCCAAAGAACTTCGCCAGGAGATCTTCAAAGCCTGTCTTCCCCGCCGGGTTTTCAGATTCACATATGAACAACTAATCTCACCACGCAAGTCCACATGGCATGTTTCTGAAAAGCCATCTGCCCTGCCATGGATTGCTTTCGTATGCAAAGATGCTTACGAAATCTCTCGATTGGCACGGTACAGGCTAGAACATTGCATGGACTTTACGAACATCGTTTCGACTCCATGCCAGTGGAGACAGCGCATATGCGGGACTACAAAAATCCGCTTTAATTGGGAATTGGATACCCTGTTAGTCAACTACAGCGGGATGACACCGGATGACGACGCAGACGACGATGTTCTTGATCATGAGGAGTATCTTCAGGGCTTAAGTGATGGGCCGTACGCGCTCGCCATGAAGCCAGAAGTCAATATCGTCCTAGACATGGAGTCTCTCGTTGGTCCTCGGCGAAAGGGTTCACTGTCGGAGACCAGATGGTTGACGACCAGGCCTTATTGGGACTGCCTCACTCAGCGTAACCACTGCACCGTCAAGCTAGCCACCACAGTCATCTCCACGACAAGTCAGGAGATACGGTCATCAGGGCTATTCGGGATGTTTGGGGAGGAGAGGAGCGTTCTAATCGATATCAATGATACAGCGAAGCTCGACCGGTATGAGAACTACATCGATCAGCTCGAATCTAGGACAGGTCAAGCTTTGACCCACGGCTGGAACTATCTCCCCGAAGGTGCACCCAGAGACCACCCCTTGGCAGGGATTGGGGCTGGCCGGTACGGAACCAGATACGGAAGCGATGAGAGAGCGGTTTTGGATGACTGGAGATTTCAAGACGACGACGACAGCGACGGAAACAACTCAAGTGACGACGAAAAGGACGAAGCACCTTCAAGGGTCTTCCACAGCGTTTCTGAAAAGGACGCAGCCATTGCACTTACTTTGATTATGCAGGCATGGCTGGAGGCTCATGGCTGTTTCGAGCCCGCCGACAAGCCGCTTCTGCCGTGGACGGGCGATGCGCATTTTCGGAAGTGGGACAACGAGAATCACGTTGCAAAGCATTGGTTAAGCAAACTGCCCAAATTTTCCTTTGTGGTGATGTACATGGCGATGGGAGAGTGACACAGGGTATGGGGAAGGGCAAACATTCAGGACAGCAAATGGGAGTGGAGATTTGGGGTACGTTGACAATGTTGTTTGCAAGCGGAAGCATATGACCTGCTTGGGAGAACAGAGAATGATGGTTTGCTCAGCGGTCAAGCGAGGCGGTTTTTTTTCTAGATTCTCAGTCGGGTCAATGAGAATTGAGTTGCCAGTGTCCGATTGAGGGCATTACAAGAGCATCGGGATCCAGGCAGAACGACTTTTCGACAATTTCCATTCTCAGCCACAATTGCATTTGACAGGCCGGAGCGTCTATCGTGTATTTTCATGATCTTCGGTTAGGGTCAGGTCAGTTCAAACTTATCTCTTTTGACCATGGCCCTCTTGTCAACTATAGCGAGATAGAATTATGTGATCCTCATAAGAAAGGATATCTATTTCCGAGTGTGTCAATCCTGTGGGTATTTTCTTCCACACCGTGACTCGAAATCTGATCCCAACCTATGTGTGCGGTATTCTGAGCCGAAGTCGTCTTCATTAAATAATTCGAAGATTACTGTGTAAATTGATTCTGTGGCAGTTGATCTGTGAATTGTCAATTGGAGGGAACGCAAATCTAATATCGCTATGAAAGAATGCAAAGAAACGAGGTCTCCATGGAGAGCCTCTGATTGACAGGACTGGTAGGAAGCTGACAGAAATGGCCTCGTGCATTGGTAGATATCTTGGCTGCAGTAGTTTCCGTGCCATGGAAAGTGAAGGATCATATCCTTGGTACCACGCAGCAGGTAACTAGGAGCCCCACGATCTGTGTTTCGACGAGTCACTTTGGAAGGAATTCGATGTCTAGCGGCAGTGGCACACGTGCCGGCTGCTTATTTTCGGCCGTGCAAATACCGACATGCTCTTCTCGTCTGGCAACATGCGACGCACTGGCACAGTAATGACCTTGCATGATCATCGCGTGTGTGATTATGTGCTCGACGAATGGTACCCATGGTCAGTGAACCGCCCGATGATGGAGGGAAATTGCGGGCAGACAAGCTCCTGCGAGGAACGTGGCGTCTCACTACATTAGAGTCACGGAGTCGTTCACTTCATCATATGCTATTGAGATCCAATGCAGGTGTGACGGCTTACGGTTTGTTGGTGATCTTACTGCATGAAATGGTCGTATGGTTCCCCCAATGGCCTTCCGCTTTACTGGTACGCTCGGTCTCAAGTAGCTTACCACTGCCTGCAGCGCTCAGGAGAAGCGAATCTAGCTAGCCGCAGCTGCGCGCCAAGATATAAGATTTTGTGGTCCATGGGCATTGGTACGGGAGCAGATTCGCTGGCGAGCCCCTGGCGGGTCCTCTTAGCCGGCGGAAATTGCAACGTCAATACGGACGTCGAATCCTTCCGAGCATAGCTCGCGGGATAATTTGCCCTAACGAGTATTTTTCTCACTAGGAGGATTCCACCCCTGGCCCCCCTTGCCATCCGCCCATTCAAAAGATCCGTCCCGCCAAGCCTCCGGCACTTCCAACCACTGTAAGGGTCCTCGCGTGTTGGAAATGGTGTCGGGGTTCGAATATTGTGGTCTTTGGTTTGGGCAACTTTGCCCAAATCTTTCACAAACTGGCAGTCTAGACCCAGCCCTAACACTAACAGCGGATCGCGTTACGTTTTGAGACGGCAGACAGACCGCGCAACGACATCAAGCAGCTTCCCGAGATGACGGAGCTCAAGCGCCGCCTGGCACTCCTCGCCGCACTGTCGTTCACGGGTCTCGGGTTGGCCCAGAGCAGTGAAGGCAGCAGCAGCAGCGAGGCTACCACGACCACCAGTAGCGAGGGCAGCAGTGCCACTAGCAGCAGCAAGAGCAGCAGCAGAACAAAGGTCATCCAGACCACCAACTATATCGACACCATCGATGGCTACAGCTCCCTCTCATCATGTGCGATCGACGTGCTCTCGACCGTGGTCCGAGGCGAATTCAGCGGATGCGGCGGATGGGACGACAACCTGACGAGCTACACCTGCTTCTGCACGGATAGCTACTCATTCATGAGCACAGTGATCTCCACTGATATCATCACGAGCTGTGACGGCGGGACAATGGCGAGTGCGCAGGCAACGAGTGCCCTGTCCGTCTTTGATGCGTACTGCGCACTAGGTGTGGAGGCCGGGCTGGAGCCAACGTCAGAATGTAGGTCCTCGCTCCGGGAGATGCCATTAACTACGTGCAGGACGAGACGTGTAGGAGACATGCCAGCTGACACGGATCGGTACCAATAGCTGGCTCATCAGATCCCGCCGCCACGCCAGGCGCAACAGGCGCCCAGGCCACATCAACACAAGAGGCAAACGCAATAGCCGCCGCCAACTCGGCAAGAACCACGGCCATCGCCGTGGGAGTGGTGGTTCCCGTCGTCGTGATAGCCATCGCCGCAGCCGCGTGGTTCATCTGGCGCAAGCGCAGGAGGGCCAACGCGGCGGGCTGGGACCAGTGGAACAAGAGCAACGCAACCGGGAACCCGTCGGCGTACGGCAGCGCGCCCGTCCGCGACGCCAACGCCGTCGAGGCGCCGACCTACGAGAACAAGGTGGTGGAGTCGCCTAACACGCCCCACACCGCCGCCTCGGAGATGTCGACGCAGCAGTACAGCACGCCGGAGCTGCCCGCGACCCAGTACCGACAGGAACTGCCGGGCTAAGTTGGACCGGTCCACGAATATCTCTTGACGCTCAGCCTGCGAAAGACGGCCCTCCGGCCATTATTTGCTGGGCGATCGTCTTTGCTGGTTAGGCGGTCTCTCAAGGCGACGCCTGGAAACAGTTGGGCTGAACAGTAGAGGAGAGCGATAATAAGACGAAGTCTACATTAGTCTTCGATCACATCAGCATGAGGATTATCCAGCGACGAGCATCACATTTTTCCTTTGGCGCTGGGCTTTTGGGTGTTCTTACTCCTGGATACGTGCACATTGCATATGAAGGATTTCGGAGTACATATATACCTATGAGGTAGAAACTCTACATATACCCTTGGAGAGGGTTGACTACTTAGTAAAGTGTCGGCTAGTAGCGATAATGTGAATACTATTCCTCATGGAAACACACTCAAACAAACAACTGCTCTGACACGGTCGCTGAGTTTGAGACAAGTCTGCTGTAGGTAAGCACCTGGAATGCCTTGGTACTTGGTACTCCAGTAATTAGCTCATAACTCCATAATCATTGTCCTACTAGTATGTAATGGCATTGTAAACCTGGTTTCACTAAAGGCCGTCATACGTCGCGCAGCACATGTATGCACCATTGTCATGCTACTGCTCATCTGCCTCATCAGTTTCGGACCGCATCTCATGTTTGTCGTTTGTTATAACCCACTCGAGGTTTAGAAAAGTGACTAAGCCACAGCTACGGAGTGCGTAGCCGGCAATCCAACTTTAGTAGGATAATAGATATATGGGCCGGTACATGCATATCCTTCCTTCAACGGAGAATCCCGAAGTCTCTAGGCCCGCCTGCCCGCTAATTGCGGAGCCGATCTTCTATCCATTCAGATGTATCCAGGCATTTCCATCTTCTCAAGGTCTCAGGGGAAATTTCTTGCAGCTTTTGTGATCTTAATTCTGAGGATGAAGACACAAATAGCTAGATTGGCTGCTGCTCCGATTTTGACAGTATGCCGCTAGCAAGGTTTATGAGCTGAGTGGCGCTCTTTGAGATCAACACGGGTGTGTGGATTGCGTAACTGATTGAGATGGACTTGGTGACACTGAATCACACTTAATTTCGCTACGAAAAGTGTAGCAGAGCATTTGCCTACAGGTCAACTCTGCAACAAAGCATCTGAAGCTATGGAAGTTCCGCAGTCCAAGGAGAATCAACATCTCAAGTTGCTTTTGTAATCCTGACCTCAGGAACGTAGATCGAAACTGGCAAGACTGCACGTCGGACCATCACTTTTGTCTGCCACCAGCCACATGAGTACTCAGTAGAAGCACCCAGCTTTCGCGCACGGTGATATCGCAGTCACGGGTACATAATGAGGGCGGATATGATCCATCGAAATTTAGATGGATTAACGTCGGTTCAAAAGCATGCAAACGGGGGCCGCACTCATTTGCCTTTGCAGCCTGTAGTCGTTCCCGCATCCACTAGTTCACCATGTCAACCACAGTAGGGCATACTCACGAAAACAATCGCGTAGTAGCACGTTCACTCTAAAGATGCGTGGATCTGTCGAGCCATAGAAAAGTGTCGACTACACAGCGGCCACAAGGAGCAGATGCTGTTCGACCTGTGAGCGAGTGTCACGTTGTAATTGTTGTAATTTTCCAAAGGAGACATCCCACCCATGCACACTCTGAAGTGATAACGTGTCACGTCTTTTTGTGGTGCAGAAATGTACCGGCATTTGTACGCTGACGGGGTGTGGTCGAGCATACGACTGGACGATCTCGAGCACTTCGTCTTAAAATTCAAGTAGACACAAGGCTTTGTGGTGGGTTTCTTGCATCAAAGAAAACGCAATTGATTGCAAGCGAGTCCATCCTAACGGTAATGACCGCGTGAGCTGTTGTACACCCTCACCCTTGCGCCCTCAACGCCTGTTATCCCCCATATCCCAGACCAGATCCAAGCTTTCCCTCGAGCCGTTTAACCCCTGGCACCAACAACAGGGCAGACCGCACCCTCAGCAGCGCCCTTCACGTCAGGGTGCTGCATGACCTTGCCCTTGTGGTGGCCAATCTTGGCCTTGGTGACGGGGCACTCGGCATCGTCGCCCTTGCCCTCGGTGGAGGGGTGGTCCGGGGGCAGGATGGTGGTGGCGGGCCCGATGACGGGGCAGACCTGGTCGTCGAGCTCCTTGGCCTGGGGCTGCTCGATGGCGGTCTTGAGGGCGGGGCACTTCTGGGCGTCGGCGGACGAGGTGGCGTCGTTCTGGGCGTCGGCGGGCAGGGGCACGGAGGGGTGCTTGGACAGGTTGTGGTGGTGGTCCGTCTTTGCGCCGACGACGGGGCAGGTCTGGCCCGGCACGTTGAGGTCGACGTCTGGGTGCGAAGGGGGGAGGACCGAGTTGGTTGTTCCGACGACGGGGCAGACTTGAGACATGGTGGCGGTTACGTGTGTATCGTGAGGGTGATTGGGTAATGTATTCTCGGATTGATGGTGTTGATGTGTTGGGTACCGGTATTGACTTGATGGATGGTTTGGTGTTGACGGGATAGGGAAAGGAGAGAGAGGAGGAAAGAGACCGCCGAGGCTTTGCTCGTCGAGTGGTGAAACAAAGACAGCCCAGGGAGCAACAGCACTTGCGCTACGTACTGTCAAGGCAACCGATACCTCCACTGGCTGGTGCTGGCTGCTGGTCGCGCGGCCGCTTGCACCAGGTGACCAGTGGCCTCAGACCTCCTTAGACCTCCTCAGACCTCGAACCATATCAGGCAAATAGCCTGTCAGGACCTGCGTTGGCCAATCATCCCCACTCCTCACAGCCGTCGGGCGACCAAGCTCTGATCCTCCCCGGGGTGCCCAAGTCAGCCTCAACGCGTCTGCATAACGGTGAGTGACGTAGCGTATATTACCGTCAGCTTGTCTCGCACTTTCAAGACGGTGCCTAAAAGCCTGACTTGGGCCTAGACCTGCTGTTCACCTGTCCCATTGCAATTTCCTACACATTGACATGTGGACTTAAGGACTTGCTGTAGAAGCGGCAGACAGGAATTCGACCCAGACCGCCCCATTGCCCCGTCACGATGAGGAGAGACATGAGAAGATCCTGTCGAATCAGGCGGGTTCTGAATTTCATGATGTCAGCGTGTACCCCGCCAGTTCAGCTTTCTGCCCACTCACGTTGGAGCAGAATGTCAGCGCATTGATCCGGATCGACAAGGGTCCAGCCCACCACGGCTCTCGATCCCGACCAGCCGTTATCTCAGCTCTCAGGCATGCCGGGTGAACTTGCACTACATGTCGCCAGCCTCGAGAAGGCATCATCTGAGGTTCAGGTATTGAAAAGCCCAAAAAAATGATGATTACCAAGCTTGAAAGTACTGGTTCTATTCGCGGCCAACAAATCCTCTCCATGCCTCGAGGTGGTCCTGCTACAGGCCTTCAGGCGGTGAAATGAAATAAAACTGGTGGCCAGGCTATCAACCGGCTTGTTGGCTGAGTGCAAC